>KN042424.1:58172-93316 GCA_000739165.1 Podila verticillata NRRL 6337
CTCCCTCTCTTTTCTCTTTTTTTTTCCTCTCTCCCTCTCCCCCCCCTTGGGCCCCCCCCCCCCCCCCCTTTTCTCCATCTTTTTCCCTCTCTTTCTGTTCACACAAAGTGCTGTCCTCCGAGAGAGAGAGTAAGAGAGTGGGAGAGTAAGAGAGTGAGGGAGTAAAGGGAGTGACGGAGAAAGGGTTCGATCCATCCCGAGCCCGACTCTCAAGTCGAAGGGACAAGGCACACACACACACACACACACACACACACACGCACGCACGCACGCACATCCCCCAACTGCGACCAAGGGAGTATCAGTTGGGGAAGAGGAAGAAAAAAAATACCCGCCAAAAAAAAAAAAAAAAAAATATGCAAAATATGAAAATAAAGGGGTCCCATTGCCATTGAACAAAACAAAGAAAACCCCATTCAAAATGGGCGACAAATGGTAGGTATGGCGATGAAGAAAGAAAAGAAAAGAAAAAAGTCCAGACACGCGCGCATGAGGACAACGAGAAGGAGAGGGAGAAGTGCTCTCCTCCTTTCTTACAATACAAGTATCGTGCTATCCTCGTACCTTGTCAGTTGGTCCTGTGTGTAGGTCCCCTGATCCTGCAAGGGCCATCGACGACCCACTTAGCCCTCCTGGCCGTCCATTGAGCGCGTTCAGGTCAAACATCTTTCCCGAGGATGAGGATGATGTTGACGACGAAGATAGTCCGCGGCTCATCATGAACGACTGTGGTGGTTGTTGGTGTTGTTGTTGGTAGCTTTGTTCCGGGACATTTCCTGGCTGTCCTTGGAGCCCCGAGAAGTGGTCGTATGCAAACCCCTGTGAGGTCATAAATTGTCCAGAGTTGGAAGTAAGTGGGTCCAGCGCCATCATTGTGTTGGTATGGAACATGGAACTAGGCAGCGGCGGCGGTTTTTTGTTGGAGTATCCTGAGCCCTTGGTCATGCCTCCAATAAAATCTTGCAAATGATCCAGACCATATGAAGGTGGTCCTGACAAAGCTTGTTGTTGACGTTGCTGATGC
The DNA here is from genome assembly GCA_000739165.1 of Podila verticillata NRRL 6337. Classification (NCBI taxonomy): domain Eukaryota; kingdom Fungi; phylum Mortierellomycota; class Mortierellomycetes; order Mortierellales; family Mortierellaceae; genus Podila; species Podila verticillata. The sequence goes on from KN042424.1 coordinate 59,197, forward strand.
TGTTGATGTGCTTGAGCTTGTGCTTGAGCTTGTGCCTGTGCCTGTGTCTGTGCTTGATCCTGTTGATAGTGTCGTTGTTGAAAGTTTTGCTCCGATTGTGGGGTCATTGGGACAGTGGAGATGGACAGAGGTGGAGGCGGGAGCGACGGATCTATAGCCTTGCGCGCCTTGGATGAGGAAAGTGAGGCCATTTGTGGCATGGGCGACGACGAGACCATCGAGGTCAGTTGTGCGTGAGATACGGGTCCAGGTGCAGGTGCAGGTCCAGATCCAGATGAGGTTGTAGTGTGTGCTTGAGGAGCGAAAGTGGCTAAGCCCAACGAAGTTTCGAACGGCGACATTGGCTCGATTTTGACTTCGGTGTTGTGAGAGATGCTCAGGTCGTCCCACTCGAGGTTGGTATCTGTTGAAGATGGCTTTGATGTCGAGATGGTAAAGTCGTGGTGTGAGGTCATGGTGGTATCTAAAGACAAGAAAAAGGTAAATAGCAAAGTGGTTGGTTGGTGGGCCGATTAAAAAAATATATAGAGAAAACAAAGTTGTCGTCAGGCGCAAGTGCACGGTACATAATTAATTATTTGTGGCTGTTGTGTAGAGCATGGTTTTGTGGAACCAGGGACGATTGGGGTCCAGTGACTGGGCGTGAAAAGGTGGTCAAGGCGTGCAAGAAATGAATGAAGAACACGAGGGAAGATGTGAGCCACGAAGATATGATAGGCGTATGAGCACAAGACGAGGAGAAGAGGAGAAAGATAGGAAGAGGAGGAAGAAGAAGAAGAGGGAAGAAAAGCAAAAAAAAAAAAAAAAGCAAAGAAAGAAAGAGAGGGAAGAGAAGAGGGAAGAGAAGAGGGAAGAAGAAAGAAAAGAACTCGACAACAACAACAACAACAAAAAGAGTCGACTGGAATGATGGACTGGGTAATGAAAAAGGAGATGACGAGTTTGATTAGACTAGACCGGGGCGTGCGAGTGTGTTTGTGTTGTCTGCGTGGTTCTGATGAGCAGTTGGAGTGAATGGTGAATGTCCTTTGCTGCTGTTGTGTTTCTTTGTTTTGTACAGTCCTGAATGTGTGGATGAATGGTAGGATAGCATGAACTAGACGATGTGTGTTAAATGTTTTGTGTGTTTCTTGTGTGATGTGTTGTGTTCGGTCCCAAAGTGAGCAGAGAGCACAAAGAAAACAAAGAAATCAAAGAAAAAGAAAAATAAATGCACTGTCTTCTGCAAAGTGAGAGCGCTCGCGTTCAGGGACCGGTTACTGCGTGTGATCCAAACTGGAAACGCTTTCTACAATACTTATGTTGTTGTTGTTGTTGATGTTGATGATGTTGCTTTTGGTCTGTGGTTGGTAAGAGCAATCTGGCGAAAAGAACAATAAAGTCAAAGGCGATAACGAAGAAGAAATGCCGAACACATTGAAACGAACAAAGCGGCAAACAAGAGCGACAAACGAGACAACGAGTATCGTAACCTTCCAAGTCTGAAGAGTATAACGTCGAGTTTGATTACCTTGTTGCTTACAAAGACGCTTTTTTTTTCGTCTTCAAACGGCGAACAGGGTAGTTACAATGAGCCTTGAATATACGTTTACAGTAACATAGGTAAGCAACGTTGCATGGGGGATGTAGACATGGATGGGATACAAATGATCTCTGGTTGAGCCATATGAATCTCAAAAGCCTCCGTACTTGGGTCTCGCTTCAATTAAGAACATCGTATCTTTCTCTCTCTCTCTCTCTCTCTGTCTTTGTCTTTGTCTTTGTCTTTGTCTTTCTTGCGAGCAAGGGATAGTGCTCACAAGTAGGCACCATCAAACTCACGCACTCACTCACATACATACGCACCCAACACAGCGATCGTGGCGAACGACAGAAAAGCAACAAACAAATGCTTCCACATCGAGTATGGCCCTTGATAAACAAGTATACTCATACCCGCCTTGAAGTCAATCAATAAAAGGACACCATCGCTCGGACACATCCAAGCAATCAACCAAGGAATGCGTAGAAAGGAGAAATGTCCATGTCGAAAAAAAGTTAATCAACACCAAGACCTTTGCCACGAAAATTTACGCGCAGTGCACAGTGACTAGCCGAACGCGCTGATCAAGAAACTGGTACCGTGCACCTTCGCTCTGGGAAGCTAGGACCCACCTAACCTTTTTGTTGACATTGCTGTTATTCTCTCCTCTTCCAGTCTCTTCTCGTCGCTTCTCTTCTCTTCTCGTGCTGTTCACTCTTCTCCGTTTTTGTAAGACCCTTTTTTGGCGGGTAATGGCAGAGTGAAAACAAGAAAAGAAAAAGGGTGGACCTCAGCCATGAGGACACGGCTTTTTGGAAACAGTTAAACAGGCCAAGGAGGCGAGAAAAGTGTCAATAATGCGAGCCCAAAGGAGGAGAAAGGATAAAATGGAAGAAGACTTATTCAGGCATTGTCAGAGAGACAACGAGGAACAAAACAATGGAACCCGTGGCGCAAATGGTACACATGTACTGTGCGATGGGCGCAAAAAAAAAAAAAAAAAAAAAAAAAAAATGAAAAGGGGATCGAAGGGGGTTGCGGGGAGAAAGAAAACGACAATGGGAGGGAAGTGAGTGAGCAGGGAAGGGGTCCTCGATAAGCGAATTGTAGTGTTGTTGTGCAGTGTGCGGCTGTATGGAGGAGTAGGTAGGCGATGATATGTGTCATTCGAATTGAAACTGCCATATGACCTCATGTTGACAAACTGTCGGGCTGGGCTGGATGTGACGGTTCTGTGCAGCACTTTAATGCAAGTCAAAGAGACAAAGTGCGTTCAAAAAGACATAAGATACACAGGACGTGACGTCCATCAACACCCGAGCAACACACACACCAGCCATACCCAAGCATATATGTATGTGTGCGATTTTGCAAATGCAAGGAGAGCAAACAATATCAATGCTGCGTAACAATCTGGACCAAGAGCATATCTTACCCAGGACAAAAAGATACCTCCTTGGCCCTCAAGGATACAGCATGCACATATAGGAAACCACATCAACCTTTTCTTCCTTTCTTTCTTTCCTGCTCGTTCTTCGTTGTTGCCACCACGAGTTCCTCCAGAGTTCTCAGTCACCAACGAAATAAAGAAAACATGAGCCCATTACTGCAAATGGTATCCTCCGCACCTGCGATATTGACGAAGGGCGGACTATGTTTCCTTGGCACACATGACAGCCGGAAATATTGTTCTCAAGTGGAAGCAAGAAACATGATAGTAATGACCATGTGGAAAGAGAGTGGGAGAGAGACATACATGTCCATCATGGAAGAGTGGCTGCTTTTCATTGCACAAAAAAAAAAACCAGGGCGATCGGTGCATGAGCAATAAACAAAGATCGCAAATGTTTTGAAGTGTAGATGTAGTGGCTGGATCTCATTATTCTGGATATTGGAATTGAAGACACTTTACCTTGGATCTCAATACAGTGGATGGAACTTGACTTTGGCTATACAGGATCACAAAGAAAAGCACATTCGCAAAGGTAGAAACGACGATAGTCAGTCAAGTATTTGGCCCTCCAGCGGTTGTAACATAGCACTCAAGTCTGTCTAGGAAGGAGCATGGTGCACAGAGAGAAATAAAACAATGCAAAAGGATCGAGAAAAGAAAGGAGGAGTGAAATGTCTTTTACATTAAAGCAATTTCATGGACCATGGGCCATGGATCATCTTTCTAGCTGCATGCAGGGGTGGACAACATGGCCTGACTGTAATAATTATTACAGATCTGCGGTCAAGACAAAAAATAAGGCAAAAAGGCGATCAGTGTGTTTAGCGTCTTACAATCGAGTAATTCTTCTTGGTCGAGATTGGTACTGATACGGATGCTCTGAGCGTAGACGTTCGAGATTTGACAGTACTATGAATGACGCAGTGTCGAATGAAACGATGAGTAGGGTGCACAGTAAGAGCAATGCGAATTCGGGAAAAGTGGGCAGTATGACTAAAGGGATTAGACAAGGAATGGACGAAAGAAGAAAGTGAGAAAGAAAGGGAGAGACGATGGGTTGTTGCCGGTAGACAAAATATTAAACAAGTCAGCTCAGCACACACTCGCACCTTTTGCTTTGAGCAAGCACTGTCTGAGAGCAACGACCCCAACGCAACTCAACGCAACTCAACGCAACTCGACGCAACTCGACGCAACCCAACCAAACTAAACCAAACTAAACCAGTCAATACAAAAAACACCGATGCCCAAAGGTCAAAGGTCAAAGGTCAAAGGTCAAAGGTCAAAGGTGGACTAACAATGGGAAAGGAACGAAAAAAAGGGGAGAGGAGAGAGGGACGATGGCGGGGAGGGGCGAAAGGAAGGAAGGAATAGAAGGAAGGAAGGGAGGATGGATGGTCGACCTACATGTGACGGTAGGAAGGAGAGTAGGGAGAGTATGAATACGCCTCTGTTATTTTTCCCGCCTTTTGCGATGCTGTGAGTGATATGAAGGATGAGACGACAGAGTGTGGAAATGAAAGATGAAAATGAAAAGAAGAAGTGAAAAATGTAGGGGAAGAAGAAGGGAAGGAAGGATAGAAGGAACTGGTACGAGGAGGAGGAATGAGTAGATGGAAAGATGAAGAAGAAGAACAGGAAACAAATAAGTGAAAGGATGAAGGGCCCAAATGAAAAGGAAGAGAGTGCTCGTGCTGGACTTCATTCTTGGGCTTGGTCCAACGACGTCCAACGAAACAAGGCCATCAGGTCATCTTAGCTAAACTCAACCCATCGTAGGTCACTTCACTTCGCCTCGGTCTTGTTTGTGTTTATTGAAATCGTGCAGTATTTCATCGTCTTGTCCTCCCAATGCACTCCTGCTCATTGTAAAGGGTATTTGTCGTTCAAGACTTACCGAAAAGAAAACGTCGTTGGTATGGCTGCTCATTGGACGATGGTATCAAGCGAGGCACGTCCTTAATCTGTAAAACCTGGCGAGATGTCAATGACCCTGCAGGGCCAGGATGGGAAAGGGAAGAGACCAAAACCACCCAGCTTTTTAATTATCGAGTGGCCAACCGGCACTCTGGCAGCACGTTGTTCTTTTCTCTTTTCTTTATTTTTCTCCTCCTTTCTCTACTTCTTGCCTCCTCCTCACATATCCGATCCTCAAGCATCTTACGTCTTGCAAAGTACGTTTGTCTTTGCAACAGGTCGTCTCCGCATTTACCCCGCAACACAACGGCATTTTTACCACTTTTGGAGAGTTTTGGAGAGGAGACAGAACCAGATAAGGGTCGCCAAGTTGATATGCATTGGCAGGTTAGCACCTAGATGGTTTCCTCTTGCTCTTCTTTGTTTCCCATCACCCTCGCTTCGATCGAAGACGAGCATCTGTTTGTTGGCGCTCCGAGGGCTAAAAAGGTGGAAGGTAAACAAGGGCTAATGAAGACATGTCGTGAACAAGTTTGTACTACTCGTACGCAGTGGGAGGTGGCCGTTTGGAAGATTTGGTCACATCAACGATTAATCTGTGTACTTGTGGCCGATAAAAAAAAAATACTACTCAATCGAAACCCCGGTTGTCAGCGGCGAATCAGCCACACATCCAATACCCTCTCGAGACAATGGCATGACGGACATCAAGATGGGCTTGCATGATACTTGCACTGGAATTCGCAAGAGAGCTTTCCATTTGATTCTTCGTAATAAAGCAGGTGGAAGGGATGGTTTGGAATGCTGTCACAACTCAAGGGTAGTTGATTATCTGACGAGGGAGAGGCATACGAAACTCCAGTGCCAAAAGTACAACCGGCAAATGTAATCGTTGCACAGACAACGTAGCCTTGACCACTAATTAACATAGAGGCTGAAAAGTCTGTCACTTCTCTGCATTTCCAAGAACAGTTCCTAGTGGGCGTGCTAGGCCTGTGTTTCTATCGCAATGCTTTGCTATTACATACAAATTTTCCGGTTCTGGCGCTGGTTAGTGCAGGGTGTGATCCTTAGCTGGCTCCCCTCCTCTGGTGCACGCCCAATTCCCTATTTTTTTCTCGCCTGCCAAATCGATAGTGGTCGGCACGTGACCACGAAGAAAAAAATAAAAACCTCTGTCATGGCATTTCTCGCACTTTACCACAAAAAACATAAACCATGTCCGACACCGTGATCTCGACCTTTCTGAACGCTTGCCAGGGTCCCTTTGGAGGCGCCGAATCTCTCCAGGGAAAGACTGATGCCGACCGCAAGGAGGTAAACATTCATGCACAGGAATAATAAACAGATCAATCAATGGAATTGACGCATTGGAAAAAGGATAAATGAATAAGGAAAGGGAACTGTTGACAGAGAATGCTCCATCGTCAAGTACCAAAAAAAGAAGGGCGCAAAGGAGCTCAAGAGAAACCACACGTTTCCCCCCCCCCCCCCCTTCTCTCTCTCTCTTTGGATATCAACGAGGACGGCTGAAGAATATTTGCTGACCTTGCCTTGCGTGTTTGTCTCGGTTCCTCCAACTCTCTTCATCAATAGGTCGCTGAGTGGATCGAGCGTTTCCAGCACGAGAAAGATATTGGTGTCCTCGCCAAGGTGAGTGACTCATTATGAACAAAGAAACAGGACACACGTGTGCAAGGGTCCAGCAGGTGTATTGTACTGACCTATAAACATTGTAATTCTCTCTCTAGTCCCTGAACGACCACCTCGAGACCCGCACTTTCATTGTTGGACACACCATCTCAAATGCTGACCTCTGGTCTTTTATTAAGGTCCACGAGCAAGTGGTACGCATCTTGTTGCCTTTCAAGCTTGTTTGGACTCCCTTGGATATCAATTTTTTTTTTTAAAAAAAAAACTTACTCTTCGTTAATTATATTATTTATCTAGAGTGGCATGTCCAAGGACGGTCAGTTGAAGCGCTGCCATTTGACCCGCTGGTTCGATTTGATTCAGGAGCTTTGTGGATCTTTGGGCAAGTTGTCTCCCGTCCATATTGAACTCGAGGCCCCCGAGGTCAAGGTTGCACCCAAGGAGAAGGCTGCCCCTGCCGACGACAAGAAGACCAAGAAGGTCTCCAAGAAGGAGGCCAAGGCCGAGGAAAAGAAGGCCAAGAAGAGCGAGAAGAGTGATAAGGAGGCCCCTGAGGCTCCTAAGGAGGTCAAGGAGGCCCCTGAGGCTCCTAAGGAGGTCAAGGAGGCCAAGGAGGCCAAGGAGATCCCCAAGGATGCCCCCAAAGAGAAGAAGGAAAAGAAGGTCAAGGCCCCCAAGGCCCCTGCCGCCCCCGCTGGTCCCGCCACCCCTCAGCCCTGGCAGATTGATCTTCGTGTCGGCAAGATCCTCAAGGTCGAGAAGCACCCCGATGCCGATTCTCTGTACGTCGAGACTGTTGATATCGGTGAGGCTGAGCCCCGCACCGTTGTCAGTGGATTGGTCAAGCACATTCCTATCGAGGAGATGCAGGACCGCTGGTTGGTCTGTGTCTGCAACTTGAAGCCCGCAACCATGCGTGGCGTCAAGTCCTTTGCCATGGTCCTCGCAGCCACCGATGATTCTGGTAAGCTCGAGTTGGTCGAGCCCCCCAAGGGATCCAAGCCCGGTGACAAGTGCTACTTTGGCAACTGGAAGGAAGAAAAGCCTGAGGAAGTCATGAACCCCAAAAAGAAGATCTGGGAGACTATCCAGCCCGGTCTTCACACCACATCCGAGTGCCGTGCTGCCTGGAAGTCGGACGAGGGCGTTGTTCACGTTTTGCAGTCGGAGCATGGTGACTGCACTGTGCCCTCGGTTGTTGGAGCCAAGATCAAGTAAATGTAGAGAAAAGAGGAAACAAAGAGAATAATAATTCGGTATTTACTCAAGAGTGTGCGTGTAGGGATGTTTATGTACAGAAAAAAAGCAAGGCGGGTATGGTTGTTTCGTGATCAATGCAAAAAAAAAAAAAAAAAAAAAAAAACCCTGTTTCTTTGTCTTTTTGAGGGGTGGGATCTATCCAGAGTCCTGCTCTGGCAACAAAGGTTGACTTGTCGCCGCCATGACACCTTCGACAGATCCCTTGTCGCCAGACGTCGCATCCACCTGCTCGCCAGCTACCTTGATGTTCTTATTGTAGGCGACAAGGCCTCGCAGCATGTTCCCAAGTCCTTGCATCGCTCCCGGCTGCACAATCGTCTTTGTCTCAAGGTCATCGCCCTCTTTTTTGGATGGCGCAAGGAAATCCGGTTTAGTGGCAACACTTGGCGTGGGTGGAGTCAGTGTCATCAATGGCGAGTCTGTGTTGGTTCGAATAATCGACGAAGTTGTCGTCGAAAGAAACGCGTTTGCACCTCCATGTTGCGTAGATATGTCTCCTGACTTCTTGTAGTGACGGCTGGTATCCAGGTCTCCGGTCAATTCTGGTGGCGGACCTCTCCAATTGCTCGACAATGAACCCGTAGATCTTTGTTGATGCTTTTTGCGGTCCACAGGCGAGGATCCCGATGTGGTAGATGAGCCTTGAGCAAGTCCTCCTTGTCCCTGTCCCTGACCTTGACCAAGAGAGATACGACCTTTTGATCCGCTCCTGTTCTTAGAAGGAAATGCCAGGGGACTGCTACCGTCGTACTTTTGCCAGCCAGCAAAATCTGCCTCTGTTCCACTTGGTGGTCTACGTTGACCTGGAGCGTGGCTGGAGCGTCGCTCATACCACTGGGGTGGGTGGTACACATTGTCCTTGGTGATGTTGTCGCCATGGATCCTGTCAAGACGTTGCGATCCCAAGCCTGACCGGTCTTCAAGAGGATGACTGTCGGGGCCTTGCTTGGTGAGGCTAAATGATGTCTCATCCTTTGTGATAGAAGTATTGGGTGTAGGGTTTTGAGGTTGGGTTTGTCGCCATGGCTGAGAGGTAGCATCCAGGGTACGCAAGTCGATGAGACTCTTATTGCGTTGACCAGCAAGTCGCGATTGGCCACTGGATGATTTGCTCGTCCTGAGTTGACTGTTCTCGTACTTGATCGTGCCCGTAAATGGTGCTTCCCGCTTATGGCCATCCTTGTGTCCTTGCTTACCAAAAGTCTGTTGTTGCTGGTTCTGGCTCTGGATGTTGCTCTGGGGACTTTGATAGTGCTCATTTTGATGCGATGGTGGGTCAAAAACAGAGCCCGATCGACTTTGGTGGCGTGACCTTGAAGGTCCTCCAAAACTCAAGTGCGTGGGTGGGGCTGGTGGCAACGCCGCGTGCATATTGAAGTTATTGTTGTTGTTGACGCTGTTGTTGTGGTTGTGGCTAACGTTGTTTGGACGACGCCCTTGGCGGTAGCGGGGACGGAACTTGTTCTCGACGCGGGGAGGGAGTCCCATAGATCCTTCGTCCCTGTAGTCGCCATGGTGTCGCTCATTTCTGGATCCTCGAGAGTAGCTTCCGTCTTGCTGCTTTCTTCGCGAGTCCCACGATTCGTCGATCGAAGTCCAGCTACTTCCGCGATGGTGAGACTTGCGCCAGTTAGCGGATGGCGTTGAAGTATGGCGTGAGGTTCCCCAGTTATTTCCTGTACTATTGCTTCCTTGACCAGAGGGGCCTCGCGTATTGGATGAATTGAATCCATCAACTCGATGTGGTCCTCTCGTAGATGCTCCTCCGGTTTTTGTGGATGGAAGTTGACCTTGGTTTAAGTTTGTCTCTGGTGCTCTTGACTCCTTTTGTGTTTGACCATCGGACTGAGCATATCCAGACGAAGTCGGTGTTTTGAGTGGTGGGAAGACAAATGGTGCGGCCTTGACTTCTTGCAGATCCCGCAGAGGCTTCTTCATGCGATGTTTGAGGTGTGGATGGTTTTGCTGGGCAACATCCTGCGTCGAGCCTAGCTGAAGGTCCATGTGACTTGTCGAAGGAAGGGACGATGCCAAGTTGCCAGAGCTTATTTGGCTCGACTCATGGATGCGCGACATGTCTGGCTCAATAAAGACAAGAGTATTGATCATGTCCTTCTCGAAACCCGGTGAGGTTCGGTCCCGCTTTGAGCTCTCCCCAGACGACCGTGAGGCTTCAAGGTCAAAGCGAAGATCTGGCTGTCTACTGAACTTAAGGTGAGGCATCATAACCTTGGAGTCGCCAGTTGGGGTTGTGTCCGAAAAGGCCGGCTCGATAAAGTCGTCTGGCAACGCCATGGCCAATCCTGTCTCGTCGTCGTCGTCGTCGTCGTGCTCTTTCTCCTCTTCACGGTTCTGCTCGGCATCTTCCTCGCCTGACTCTTCGAATAGGATGGGTGCCGAAAAATCCATCTCTGCATCCTCGGTGCCCTCCATGTCAATTGCGTCTGACCAGGATTCCTGTCTGAGTCTGGTGGGCTGATAAAACGCCGACGGGTCGAACTTGGGAATGGAACCAGAGAAATTTGGACCTCTGGTGTCCAGTTGCCGACCATATGATAGTGGGTGTCGATCGTGATCCCGATGCGACGAAGACATGTGGATCGCAATAGGCACGACATGGTCTTGACTCTCGTCGTCTTCATCGCTGTCCTCGTCAAATATTTCGTCACCTTCGACCTCCTGACCTTCCAGCTCGTCTTCCTCTTCCTGTCCATCCGAGTCTGCCATGGTATCCATTTCTCCGAGCATACGCGGAACAAATGCCTCCATCCACTGTTGCCACTCGATCATGGTAGGTCTTGTCCGCCGCCGACACTTCTTTTTGGGTTCTACAAACGCGAAAGCATGCAGTCCCAACCATCTCGCTACTGGTCCTGGCATGTCCTCAAATCGTCTCTGCAAGAAATCGACTCGGTTGCACAGAAACGAGGAGAAGGCGTAAGACTCCTCAGGGCAAGGGTCAGACCAAGGGCAGCGGTGGTACAAGAGGTTGATAAGAATGATGCCCAGTGACCAAATATCCGCCATCTGTACGTTGTACGGTGTGTCGCCATTCCTGCATTCTGTTGTTCAAAAAAAAAAAGAAGGTACTAGAATGAGCCTCACATCATCCATCACATCAAAAAATATATATAAAAGAAATGGCGACATACCGTAGCTCATATACGGCTTACTGCCACACTCGAATTCGTCGCTCTCCATGTCGGTGGTGGCAAGGCCAAAGTCTGTGATCTTGACAGTGTACTGCCCGTCCGCGTGTTCAATAAGAAAGTTTTCGGGCTTGAGGTCACGATGGGCGACCCCACAATGATGGACCTGACTCACGCCCTCGAGGACCTGGTCAAAGACAGACTTGATGACGGAAAGGCGCGCAGCTGGGGTGTAAGCGCTTCCTGAGACTGGATCAGTTCTGTCGGAGCGCATACTGATCCATTGGTACATGTCCATTCCAGAAGAGTACTCGAGAAGTAGGAAGAGATGGTTTGTCGTCTCAAACATGTTGAACAGGTGGATAATGTTACTATGTTTGGGGAGTGAAGTATGGATGACGACCTATTACATAACACGTCAGTTGCAAAATAACGTCTTTCTTTACAGAGACAGTGAAGACCTTTCGTGTTTTTACCTCGGTGCGCTGGACGGCGACCTCTTCTTCGGTGAGCTTATCCTTGCCAAGACATTTGAGCGCGTAGAGGGATCCCGAGGCTACTTCTTTGGCCAGGTAGACGACTGCGTACGAGCCGGCACCAAGGGCAGAGATAAGTGTGAGGCTCAGGCCAGTCTGAGGGTCAGCGACAATGGTCTTGATAGGGAACGGCAGCGGCACCTCTTCAGACTCGCCAAAGTAGTCCTCTGGGAGCGCGTGCTCGTTGCTGTCGTCGTCGTCATTCGCATAGGGATGGAGCTGACTGGGCGTCGGCGGTAGGGACCGCGAGAGGTTGCTGATGTGGCCGTGCATGTGCTACTGATGGTCAGTCAGTATGGGAGGAGAGTGTGAACACGGTCGACAAGGCAATTTGGCAGGCACAATGGGAGGACAGGACAGGACGGGAAGGAAGGAAGGAAAGAAGGAAGGAATGGCAGGAGACACGGATTCCGAATGCAGAGAGAGAGAGAGAGAGAGAAGAAAAAAAGTCTAAAGGGAGGGAAGCAAAAAGAGAGTGCGAGTTGACCGGGTTGAAATGAGCGAAGGGGGTGAGATTATTATTAAAGTTGAAATGGACACGGCCAAAGATGCAACGCAAAGAGTGAGAAATAGGGGCGAAGCAAGAAATAGAGAGCAAAGAAGGGAGAATAGGCCCACAATTGCAGAGAACGAGAAGAGCGTGTGTTGCCTCGTAGGTAATGGATGGATGGATGGACGGATGGATGGATGGATGGATGGATGGATGGATGGAGTGGGCGCATGGAAGGTGAAGGACAGAGACAGAGAGAGCGAGTCACCAAAGTCCCAAGACCAAACAGACCTCGTGAAAGTTGGTTTTGTGTTCGGTGTGCTAAGGAGTGCTCGGTGTAAAAAAAGAGCGGTTGGATTGGGATTGGTGCGCAAAAGAACAGTGACAGGGAAGTGGCCCAAGCTTCCCACTTCGAAGAGGAGTGAGTCACGACACCTTCGTCGGTGCGTGTTCTTTGCTCTGGTTCCTCTCTCGTCTTTTGCATTCTCTGATCCAAGCCCTCATTCCCCACCTCGCCCCAAGACAACAACACACACACACACACACACACACAAAAGAAATAATGCCCCTTCAGAACCCAACGATCTGTGTGCTTGGCTGTGGCACAATGGGCATCGCCATCATCCGTGGCACGCTAGACTCAAACACCACCACAGCCACAGACATCCCTTCCGAGGACCACCTCCGCCCAGCGGGGTTCATTGGCTGTGTCAGCCACAAAGAATCCGCGAGCAAGCTGGCAAAGACCCTGGGCGACCAGGTCAAGGTCCTCTACGGTGCCGAAGGCAATGTCCAGGGTGTTGCCGAAGCTGATGTCATTCTGTTGTGGTAGGAGTACTTTTTTTTTTTTTTTTTTTTTTTTTTCTTCTTCAGGCGAGTCGTGTTGGCCATGGCAATGCAAAAAGTGTACACTTTCCATGCAATGCTCATAATTTACTTTAGCTCATTCACCGACAACTAACAACAATCCTTTTTTTTTTTTTTTTTTTTTTTGGTTGAACTAAGCACGAAGCCCCAGGTGGCCAAGGCGGTGTTGTCTGCACCAGGGATCAGGGATGGACTTGCTGGCAAGCTGCTGGTCAGTATTTGCGCCGGAGTCACCATTGAGCAGCTCAAGTCATGGACCACTCCTACAACAACCATCATCCGCGCCATGCCCAATACTCCTTGCAAGGTATCGAATTAACAAACTTTCCTGGCTGATAAGATTGTCCATCACGATCAACAATTAGGGGGAGGAGGGAACTGACGTTGTACATACTTGTTATCTCTGGCTCATTTAGATCCGTGAAGGAATGACGGTCCTCTCCTGTGGAGCCAACACAGACATCCAATCCATGAACTTTACCTCTAACATCTTCTCGACTCTTGGTCGCTGTCGTATCCTGGACGAAAAACACCTCGATGCCGTCACGGCTCTTGCCGGAAGTGGACCAGCCTTCGCATGGTAACATTCAAATAGATTATCCAAATCGAATATTAGCATCGTGACACGGTATTAACTTCTGCTATATATCACCACACCGACAGTGTGATGCTGGAAGCTTTGGCTGACGGAGGAGTTATGATGGGTTTGCCTCGCGATGTTGCCACGGAACTCGCCGCGCAAGGTAATCAATTGTCGGGAAACTGTTTTTTTCCTCCGATACCATCCTCATGTCTCTGACACACGTGGCTAAAAAAAACTTTGATTTCCTTTTCACAGTATTGCAAGGTGCCGCAAGAATGGTTCTGACAACAGGCGCTCATCCAGCCGCCATCAAGGACTCGGTCACCACTCCAGGAGGATGCACCATTGCTGGATTGTTGACCATGGAGGACGGCAAAATCAGATCCACCCTCGCCAGAACCATTCAAGAAGCAACCACTGTCGCATCAACACTCGGTCGCGACAAGAAATAGCTTATAATTTTTTAAGAATTTTTTATATAGTTATATTCTCTTGGATAAAAGTACAATTTGGGTGAACGACATGATAAATAATGATGAGGAAAAATGAAAAAAGAAAGATGCTGGTAGTGGATGAAAATTACAACAACGCCGTTGTGGAGAGACAAAAAAAATGAGAAATGCCAAAACAGGAGACAGAAAACGAGATACTTAAGAGAAAAAGTAGTCAGACTCGGCGACCTTGCGGACGTCAAACTCGCCCTTGTCGGGCAGTGGCGGGAAAGAGATGGGATCCCAAGAGTGGAAGAGCTTGTTAGCAGCCTTCTTCTTGCTGCGCTTGCGCAAAGCCTTACCCATGGCCTTGGCCTCCGCCTCGAGCTCCTCCTCGTCCTCCTCGATGATCACGCTCGACAGATCGTGCTCATCATCCTCATCGTCTCCAAAGTGAAAAACGTTCGAGTCCTTCTTGTTGCTTTTTTCCACGGTTCCCATGGGCACGAAGGGTTCGTCCTGAACTTCGACAGGATCCGGCAAAAAGACTTCGCCCTTACCGTTCTCGATTGCCTTGGAGTTCTTGCGGCGGATACGCTCGTCGTCCCAGGCAATCATTCCCTCACCCACTGGTTCACCAGGATTGGCAACAACCAAAGTCACAGGGTACAGATAATCCTTGTAGCGCTCCATAAATTCGTTCTGGAGGTTGGCCATGATGTTATTGCTGTGCAGCATAATGAACTGCTTGCGGAGAACCTCGTTCATCACCTCCACATCACGGGCATGGGTCCAGTAAGAATCGTGCACCGAGGCAAAAGTGAGTCCAGCTTCAACGCATCCAACAGCAGACATCAACATGTGGGTGGCGTCGAGCGAATGGATGAAGTTGGGTGGGAAGGCAGTGCGCTGCTTCTGAACATTGACAGGGCTGGCCTGGCTAGGATCCTTGATCGTCAACGACTGAAGGTTGGTCCGGACCTATTAGTTCATCATAGACGAGATAAATAACGAAACTAGTTAGCTACATGCCATAATCGATACAAGTACAGTATAACATTAAAAATATGTACCTGCTTGTGCTCCATCTTTCGGTAGGGCTGAACAATAGGGAGGTTGAGAGGAGTGGTCCAGATAACACTGGTCATTTGCTGGTCAGCGATCGCCTGCTTGGAGGTCTTGGATTTCTTGCGCTTGTTGTTGTTGACAAGATTCTCATGGATCTCCTCTGTCTCTGGGTTCACCACGCTCTTGGGCACACTCTTGGCGATACGGCGGGCACTCTCAGCAAGCCAGTCCTGAATAGCCCTGGCTCCTGTGAACATCTCTCCAATCGAAGCAAACACCTGCTGGGTCAAATACGTGCTCAGGGCGCGGACTTGGTCCTCGGGGATGCCTTCGGTCTCCTTGAGCCTGTTCTCGATTTGAGCACGTGCTCCAATGAACGTCACTCCGTACACGTTAGTCATGACAGTCTGCTTGACAATCTTACGAGTCACCCTCCCGACCAACATTTGCGCTGACTCGACTCCCTCGGCGGCCTGCTTCTCCAACATGCGCTCCACAGCCTGAGCCACACCAGTGTACACATCCTGGGGCGAATCCGAAGGCACCAGGTTGACTTGCTGAGCTCCAGCCATGTCTCCTCCCAAGGCGGCGTAATGTTGAAGGCCGTTACAGGTACCATCTTGATGGACAGGGATCCTGCTCATAAAGTTCTCGGGGTCGCCACTGCGGATAGCATCGGCCACCTCGATACAGGTGGCAAGACATTGCCAAGGGTCTTCGGCCTTGAGCCACCAGCGATGTCCCTCCATAGGCTTGTCGGCACTGTCAAAGATATCCTCCAAGTGATCCATGGTGAACTGGGCACGTGCTGAAAGTGAATGTTTATCGAATCCTGCCAAGTTGGCAAGATGAATCTTGAGCCAGGTGAATCCTTTTGCGCCCAAAGGTTTGGCCTCGTCGAACTGAAGCAATCCACGGCACAAATCGTTACCAAGATGGTTGAACAGTGGTGGAATAGGGTATGCACGTCCACGGAAATCGAGGTTATGAGGGAAGAACATTGGCTCATCGGCAAACTATCAAGTTTACAACATGGACATGATTAGTTCCAAGAGTACTTGGTGTCATAAGAAAACATTAAACCTCACAAGAAAAGCGACTTACAGCGCGAGCAATCTCGACCTTGTAGTTGACATCACAGCGCAAACTGTGGTGATTCTTCGCGTCGAGCTTCAACTTGCGGTTGTCGGCGAGCCACTTGGCCTTGGCTTTGGTGCTGGTATCATAGTCATCGGGCTTGGGCAAATCCTCGATCATGCCAACAGCAGCAGGGATCTTTCCAAACTCCTTGCCCGAGTTCCATGCTTCCAGAACAGTTCCCAAAACCTTTTTGTTGACAGCCCAACGAGTCTTGCCCAACACATCCAAGCCGTTATAGACTCGAAACAAAAGACCTTCTTCGTGTGCCTTGCGGAGGTACTCGTACTGTTGTGGACAGTGGCGGATACGCATGATAGTCGACTGGGCATTAAGGTAACCACCGTCGTTATACGCAAGCCAAGGCCGAGGGTGCACCAACATGGGCAAGAGGCGTGGGTGGATCACAGCGCCAACAGGCTCAGTAGAGAGAATCTCTGAGATGTGGCTATGAACCTTGATAACACCGATGCGTTGACCCTTGGAGTACTGATAAGCGTGGTAAAAGGCGGGAATCTCTTCGACAATCTTTTGGTTGGTCTCTGGGTCGAAACTGGGGATCTGAACCTTGGCACAGTCCATCAAGAGAGTTGTCAATACAGATCCGACCTTGGCACGGGTACTCTCGGGCCATACGGGTGTCCAGTCGGTTGGGTGCATTGCCTCCGATCGCTTTGTCTCAGCCTTTCGAATAGCCATGTTGAAAAGTTTTCCATTTCCGTAGAGCTCATGGACACTGTAACGTTGGTCGAACTAGAAGATTGACAAGCAAGTGAATTAGTATGCATTTGGAGCCCCGCAACAAATAGAAAAAAAAGAAAAGCGACTTACCAAGGCCTTGTTCGATTTCTTGGCCATCTGCTCAGCATTGTACTCGGACTCGATAGCCTTTCCGACACCGATCAGAGCACGGGCAGACTTCATACCCTCGATGATACCCCCAGAATTGTTGAGGCGCAGGAGTTCCAAAATGGTGATGATGGACAGCTTATCGGGAGAGAGAAGTTTCAAGAAGGGTCCATAGAGAAGGCGATCCTTGTCCAGTGCAGCATCTTCTGAAACGGAGCGTCTTTCGAGCGTGTTTTCGATCCGCCTCAGCTCAACTTTGATGCTTGCCTTGAGAGCTTGGTGCCACTGCCAGAGATGTGCCTTCAAGGGACGAACGTTCAGTTGATCGGGGATACTGATTTGGTCGTGCTGCATCTTGTCCAGGGCCGACTGGTAGGATCGCTCCTCCAGCTTGACCTGCCGCTCATATCGGCTCAGATTCTTTATGGCCAGAGCATCCAGAGTATCACGCATCAGCTTGACACCGATGACTGTTTCATTCTTGGAGTTCTTGACAGGGTTCACTTCGGCATATTCGGGCGTGGATGGGGTTATCGGGGTCTCAGCAATCAATGGCTCCAGTTTGGCGGAGGCAGGCTTAAGCATTTGAACAACGCTGTTGACCTTCTCAACATCTTCCATCTGCAAGTCTGGACATTTGCGCAAGTCTTCGATGGTGTATCCAGCCTTTTGCATCTCCATCATCATGACCTTGGCTGTGTGCATGCTGTCCATTCTATTTGAGAACAAGTTATCAAAGGTATGCTCTGTCAATATCACATATCTTTGTTAAGTAAAACTGGGTACATCTCACTTCTGTACTTACCTGATAAATCCTTTGATAAGAATGGCAAAACTGGTGAGATCTGGCTTCACCTTGTACTTGGACAAAGACTCGAACCACTTGAGTGCATCCTTGGTCCGTGGGCTGGGACTGGCATTCATGTAGGCATCCATAAAGCTGTTGTGCATCCGGATATCGCCCAAGACCAGCATGTCCTCGGGGTTGTTCTTGTGGAGGACCATGAAGATGCGCCGGGCTCTCTCCATTTCACCGGTAGCCAGACAGGCATACATGACTGCCATCTGCTCGGGCAGCTGGTGATCGGCGAACTTTCCCGACTCTCTCGGTTCGCTGGCCTTGAGTTCTGGTAACCGCACGATCTGGATGGGCTCGAGCCGCAAAGATGAAGGGGTATACGAGTGCAGTGGTGCCTCTTTGGGTGGGATGGCGTTGATATGAGCTGGGGCTTCCTCCACGGCCACTGTTGACTGCATCCTGACAAAAGAAAGCTTGGGTTGCCGAACGTGCGGGCGAATGTGCTGCAAGGGGGTGACCAGCCTGATTCTGCTGCCTCTCATAACAGAAGCGACAGACAGCATGGTGGACTTGAATCTAATGCGACTATTGTTTTTGTGGGCAATGGAGTCAATCGAAAAAGCGGTCGAGTGAGAAAAGAAAAGAAAAAAAAAAAAAAAAAAAAAAAAAAAAAGAATGCGAAAAAAGTGAATGCGAAAAAGGGGGGTGATATGCAAGTTCTACTTCTACCTACCAGTTTGGCTGAGTGGGAGTGAGTAGAGAGTGCGCTGGAAGAGAAGGGAAGACGAGGAAAGAGAGAGTGAGCGTGAAGAAGTGACAAGGACAGCCCCAAAGGTGACAATGGTAGGGTAAGAAGGACAGAAGAAAGAGGTCGAGGATCGGAAGAGAGAAAAGAACAGGGGAAAGCAGGAGCAAAGGGTCAGGAAAAAAAAAAAAAGAGGCCATTGCCTTACTTGCCAAATAGGGATGGGCAGTCAAACTTCATCAATAGTGACTGCTTTGTATGGATTTAACCCAAGGGCCCAATATTTATTTCCTATACTAATTTGGAAACCCTGAATTATGGGCGCAAGCGTACCACCATGACACTGATATTGTCGGTACTGAATTTTTGCAAGGCATGGTCCAGAAGGATCTGACTAGCCTTGGAGGGACACACCACATCTTTGATCAGATCCACAGCTTCCTGGTCACTGCAGACATCCCACAACTAGATGGACAAATTGGATGAGAACATATTAGTAAAAAAAAAAAAAAAAAAGTGACACGCGCTCCGTTGAACGTATGAATCACGGAAATGAGAGAGGCTTACCCCATCGCAGGCCAGAATAAGATATGGATTGTCGGGACCCACTTCAGTTCGAGTAGTGTATGGTGCACCAATAACAAACTCTTTCATCGAGCTATCTCCTAAAGCCCTTGTCACTGCCAGGACACCTAGGTGGGATCAAGTATCATTGAGGGTTAACGTGCAAGATAACAACAACAGGGAATCCGCCACATAAAAAAAACCCCCATATTTTACCATTAACGCGGTTGTTCATGACAAACCCTCCAACGTCTAGAATGCGCTGTGCTTCAGTGGTGTCGCTGCCCTTGTGATCATATGAAAGTCGCACCGCTTTGCCCTTGTGGCATAGAACAGCTCGTGCATCTCCTACATTTCCAGTGTAGAGTACTCTCTATACGAATTGAAGGTTGGTAAGCGTGAGCTAAAAACTTGCGTGCTTGTCCTTTTTTGATCTCGGCATAAAAGTTGGTTGTCCTTACAGCGTTTCCTTCTTTCCTGATGTAAGCCATAATCGCTGTGCATCCACTGGCGCGGCCCTGTTGAAGCGCCACAGCAAGCTGCTCATCCACGGCGAGGAACGCATCGTTCACGAGCTCCTGAACATCCACATCTTGATCACTTCCGCGCTCCTCCAAAATGCGACTCAGAACCTAAGAATAAAATATAAAAAATAGGCCATCATGATCAAAAGCAGAAAGTGAGTAAATCTGAAAAGAAATGACATACCAATATTTGTCGTCAGAGCGGAAAATGCCCACCAAATGAGGATCCAGAACCATAACCATACCTCGTGGAAATGCAGTCCACACCAGTCCGCGGCAGATTTCCCAGCATGGCCGTCAAAAATAGCAAAGAAGCCGTGACCAGTGATGCCTTCGTAGTTATAAATAAACGCGTGGGTGTCCTAAGAGACAAAGCGACAACGAGACAACACGGGGGGAGACGAAGAAAGAAAGAAAAAAATGAGAAAAGAGAGGGGGAGAGAGAGAGAAAGAAAACCATCATGTGTAGCATGTGTAGCATGTGTGGTGCGCAAAGAGAAAGGCCTAGAAAACACTTCTGTGGTTTTGGGGCCCATGTCTTTGACGTACCTCCATCGTCCGCCGGCACCGCTTGTTGCGGTCCTCGGCTACTCCCACGGCAAACTCGTATTCGTCCAGGTCCTTGAGCACGCACTGCAGATCCTCCCCGTCTACTGGCGTTCCCACCGCACTCTGCGTTGACCCCTCGATGGAGCTAGTGTCGTCTGGACTATCGCACTTTTCAATAATAGAACTGGAGATGGCTGTGGCGAGGCCAGTGTCAAGAGCCACGTTCGAATCATGAGAGAGCCGATGCTTGTTATGGTCATTCGAGTGGGCATGGTGAGCATGGCTGTGAGCGTGCGAGTGCGAGTGCGTCGAGGAGTGGGAGTGCGCCTGCGCTTGTGTGTGTGCGTGTGCGTGTGCTTGTGCGTGTGCGTGTGCGTGTGCTTGTGGGAGTTGATGGGAAGTCGTCATTGAGTCCTCGCCCTCAGAAGAACGTGTGGATGTCGGGTGACCTCGATGCGCCATGTGGGGTAATGTTGGGAATAAGAGGTCGATGAAAAGATGGATGGAAAGGGCAATTCGTTGTAGTCGTTGATGATAATGGGTGGTGCTCGTTGTTTGTCGCTTAGTTGAAGAAGATTGAGCAAGCGGATAAATTCCTCTTTTTCGCTTTGCGAGTGGATGGAAGCACATGAAACGAAATGCCTCACTTTGGAGGGAAGGGGCGTGACTGCTGAGATATTAAGTGCGAGTGAGGGCACTGAGCAGACCACATAGGAGAGGGACTCAATGGTGAAGCGCGAGAGCGTGGTGGGATGAGATATTGGATGGTGTGCCTCGCCACCAAAAAAGATCCATCGTGCCATGCCATGGCATGTCATGTCAAAGGCAGTGAGCAAAAGTCATAAACCGACGAAGGAGGTGACTTGGGTCCTCGGTGGGAATCCTCTTGAGCTTGGAGCTTATTTCACGCCAGGGAGTGATGGAAAGGGTTCTGTGGTTGGTGGCACTTGATCCAGACATTGAAGAAGAACACTTTAACGATGGGGAAATGGACGCCTCTTCTCAGGAGACATGGTCAGGTAAAGGTAATATCGAGCAATCAAATGACATGCAAAATGCAACAAACTGGGCGAAGCAACGGAATGGAGTTCGAGAAGGAAATATGCCGACAAAAGGTCACATTGTTGCGTGTTCCTTGTGTTCGTGTGTGTCAATGGCGTGATGCAGAAGAAGAACTGAAGAAGAGAGAAATAATTGACAAAAGTGGCATGCCTTGTCTTCTCGGTCGGAAACGAAGACACAACTTGTTGGGGGCGGTCTCCCCGTGGAGGAAAGCTGTGCATATCATGGTCATTAGTCATGAGTATTTGTGTTTGATGCACCGCTTTAGGGGAAACACGAGTACTCCTGAGTACTCGATCGCCGGTAACATCGGTTCCAGCTGCCATCCATGGACATTAATGTTTTTTCAATTGCTGATTTAAAAAAGATAGATAAGCTTCAACTCTGCGCGCATCGATCACCGCACAGTCTCGGAGACACTTTTCACCACTCGATCGCCGTTTTCTCATTAATTCTTTCTTTGGCTGTGTGGAGTTGAAGATTTTATTTTTGGGCGGAGTGAGTCTCATCCCACTGTATCCACCTCTTCCACATTTTTTTTTCTGCTCAGCAATTCAGCTGTTTCGACTCCACTGCAGCGTGCATGGGATTGCTGCGAAGAATGCCACAAGACGGATGCAAATTCATCCGGCCCTGCCCTGTCCTTCCTTCCCAACAAATGACAGCGAATGAGAAGATACAGGGCGCAACTCAATACAACTCGTCATCTCAAAGCTTCTTTTTTTTTTTTTGTTTCTTATTTAAAGGGGCAGCCGTCTCCCTCATTCAACTCTTTCATCCATTCATCCATTCATTCACACACACACTCTCTCTCCTATTCAACTTTCCTCGCTTCAGGAACAGCGCTCACTCTCAACTCAGGATAACAAGATAAAACTCAGGAACACCATCAAACATGCCTTCTTCCGCTACCGTTGAAGCTTCCGTCGAGACCTGCGTCGATATCAAGTCCGTTGCACAGATTGCATCATCCGAGCCTTCAGAACTCGAGCAGAAGCTCCAGGCACAACTCGAGCTGCTTGAGATCGTTCAGGAGCATGCTGCCGACTCGGAGAACTGGATCCGTCGCCAGGCTTATTCCCTCGTCACGGACGAGTACCGTGTCCACCACCTCACCGCCGGCACCCTCCGTGGCGATGGCAAGCTCGGTGTTTCGCCTGCCCTCTTCCAGGCCAAGGACGAGTCCCAAGTCTTGTCTGTCCTCCATGTCGGTACTTCTCTTTGTGGACACCGTGGCATCACTCATGGAGGACTTTTGGCCACTATTCTTGAGTAAGCGAAAACACTCTTTTTGTCCTATAAGGAATACCCCTTTGTTACATTCGCACCTAACACCATCCATGTTTGCTCTTTCTCCAACCGTTCCTTATTAGTGAGATCACCGCTATGACTGTAAGTTGAGCCATATCTAATGGAGCACTACAGTTTCCTTTTTTGCTCAATTTTCCACATCTTGCTCAGCATTTCTTTTCTTTTATTTTTTAAAAAAATAGGCCATTCCTAACCTTCCTGGAAAGACTGGCTTCACTGCCAACTTGAACGTCAACTACCGTCACCCTTGCATCGCTGACCAGTTCATTATTGCACAATCAGAAGTCACCTCGGTCGAGGGTCGCAAGGCCTTTGTCAAGGCTTCGCTCAAGGCCATCGACGGCACCTTGCTCGCCGATGCCACCGCCTTGTTCATTGCTCCCAAGATCCCCATCTCTAGCTTGACCGAGCAATTGACCCAGGCCAAGAACAACGCATAGCTGTCTCTTGTGCTTTCTTGCTTTACCCCTCCTCTCCTCACTTATACATATTGATAGACTCCAACAACACTTGTACTTTTACTCTTTTCTATTTTAATAACAGCTTCTCAGCATAACATATTTTTTTTTTGTTTCTTTTATTGTTTGCGACACTGAGATCTACGCTTGAAGTTGAACTATACTTGAACACGGGTGTGACCTTCACGCTGCTTGGGAGTACTCTCGGGCGCAATTTGGCCGGGTGACAAAAATGTCCGAGGTCTCCCTGGCTCCACATGAGGTGAGCTCAAAGTGGAAGAAGCCATAGAATCCTGACTGCCACTTGGCACCAATCGTGAACTATTGGGACTTAGAGTGGCGTGTTGTAGCACGGGCGACAAGCCACTATGCGAAGTGTGCGTCGTGTGTTCGTTGTGTTGTCCTGATTCAGAAGATGACACAGAGAGTGTAGAGGGCGAAGCCACAGCAGGAGTCGAAGTAGTCGCTACAGAACCAGCCGTTGTTGAAGGTCCTCCTGCTGCTTCACGAGCCTGACGTTCATGCTCGTCTTGTATGCTTTGGCGCATAGCTTCGATAATCATGAGCTCCTCCAAGTCCGTGCCCATGTGTCGCATTGCTGTCAAGTATCCGTACTCAGCCGATGAATTCGATCTCCTCGATCCAGATCCCTGTCTTCCCGCCAAACGTCGTCCCAGTGCAAAGGTGGCCCCTGATACGGACGACGATGTTGAGGCCCGTCTCGATCCTGGCTGGCGAGCTGCAAGAATCCTGCGATTCCAATCTGGTCGGAGATCGTCTAACATTCGTGCACATAGCATAGAGTTAGCATTAACCCAAAAAAAAAAAAAAAAAGGCCGTTTGGGTATATCATGCTAAGTGAGCTGGCTCTACCTGCTGCCACAACTTCTGGGCTTTTATGACTGGTACTGCGTCGGCGGTTTGAAGAGGGTGACATTTGGGTATCGGTGGTTTGAGGACGATCCACAGAGTTGGGTGATGAGACAGCCATGGATGTTCCGTGCTATTACCAACGAGGATTGTACATAAGCGTGAGGATTAGCACTATTGGCACGATTATTATTTTTCACTTTGCGTACACACGTGTTCCATCACGCTATCACATTTAAATACCATAGGAAGCAGGGAGGCTGAGTAGAGGACACCAAAGTGAGGCTCGACGCAGTAGGGACAGGCTGGCGACTCTGTGGGTGCGCTTTCCAGGCGCTTGAGTTGTACGAAGCATTCGGTGCACATGGGCTTGTCACAGCAGCGAGTGCGATTGATGTTGCGCGGATAGTACTAAGTCCATCAGTTCAAGGTGTTAGCATATACATGTATCAAATTATGATAAATAGGAAAGAACACACAACCAAGTATAGTGATCGAGAGGTTTCCCGCCTGGAGATGGCATATGGTCCAACACAGTTGTCAAAACAGCGACAATAAAAAGCATAAAAAAAACGAATTGAAAGGGGACAAAAGAAAAAAAGGCGCCTCGTGGTATCATCCCAATAAGCAACTACGGCTGACGTGCTTTCTTTCATAATCGCAACAAGGCGTTATTCTTTAAGAGCGTCCACTTACCAGGAAGCAGATGGGACACTCTACCGCGCCCTGATACAGTCGCAAGTCAGGGGTGTTGTTTCCATGGCCTTGACTCAACCCATGTCCGTTGGTGCCTGTGCTTGTGCGCTTGCCCGAGGATGTGGTTGGAGGTGGGGTGGCACTCGTGCTCCCGCTTTTCACTCCTGTGCTGTGACCGTGTTGACTAGGGAGGCTCATCGCCAGTTTAAGTTTCTCTTCATGGGCATCCTCACTGTCGTCACATTCCTCCAGACCTTTGTAGAACGGCGCCAGTTTCCGTTGGAGAATCAGTCGCTGGACGATGCGAAAGTCATAGTCTTGTGTAGCGGTATATATACCATTAGGCACTAGACCGCCCCCGTCGATTTGATCGGCCTTGATGTCCTTTGTGCTTGCATTTCCCATTGTGATGGATGTGTGGTGTTTGCTCTGCTTTTTGTGGGTGGGTGGGGGTGGGAGCTTTTGGTTGGTCTGTGTGTTGCTTGAGAGCGAATAACTGCGTTGACAAGGGAAAGAAGATAGAAGAAAGAGTGAGTGGTGGGGTTACGGTGGAGAGAGGAGAAAGAAAAGAGAGAGAAAGCAAAGGCATTTTGATTGCAATAGTCATGGGTTCAACAGACATGCACACATACGCAGACAAGGACACTACACTGTTTCTCTCCATTCAATTCTCAACCACGCTTTTTTTTTTTGTTTGCTGTTGTACATTGCTCCTCTTGCACTTAAGCAACCTCTTTCCTATCTCCTTCTCTCCCTCTCTCTCTCTCTCCTGCTGACCAAACCCTGTCCACCAGGTGTCCACCCTTTTTTTCTTGTTCTTCTTTGCTTCTGAACTCAAGGCCTTGCTCTTGAACATATATGTGCGCAAGTCGGCACAACGAAACTCACACTGTCACTTTACTGTTTTGAACGTTGGAGAAACAAAGGGAAGGGATGTTTCTTTGTGGAAAAGGGGTGCGTGAGTGAGGAAGAGAGAAGAGAGAAGAGAGAGACAAAGAGGCAGAGTGCAGGAGAAAGAAGGGCGAGGCCGGCGATCTCGTTCAGATTGGCCGAGCAAGTGAATTGTCAAAATGCAAATGGGTGTGTGTTGAGTTCAAGGATATGGGCGAGCGGGTGCGTGAGTGTCTGTGAGCATGTAGTGTGTGTATGTAATGGTTGTCACAGAGTTGTGCAGGGTTTGTATTTGTGTGTGTTGCTGTGTGAACGAGTGTGTGCAAGTGGTGGGTGGGTGTGGGCTCGAGTTCAAAACGGTGAAAGGGAGGGGGGAATTGCAAAAAAAAGCAAAGCTAAGCAAAGCAAAGCGACAAAGAAAAAAGGTTCACGTTGCGCCCATGGGTCATGTGTTCAAAAAAAATTATACCATGTTTTTCTCTTCCTTTCACTATGATGCCATGCAAGTGACGCAACTTCTCACAGCTTGGCTGGGCCGTGCTGGTGCAGAATAGGGCGGATGTACTCCTCGTACCCATCAACCACCTCGCGCTGGTTGATGTCTGCCTTCTGGGCACAGTCCCACAGGCGCTGGTACGCGTTGCCATCATAGCTACCCAGAGCGCTCTTCAGATAGTGGTCCGGAAAGTCAAAGGCATCCATCAGTGTCACCGCATCGTCCGCAATCTGCTCCTGCAAAGACTTGATCTGCTGGCGCAACGACTGGCACTGCGCAGGCGAGACAAAGTAGTCCTCCAGGAAATCACCCAGCGAGGCCTGAATCGTATGCAGCGCAAACAAGTCCGAGAGTCGCTTAAGAACAGTCACCGTACCTGCCGAAAGACCCTCTGCTTGAGCACGGCCCACACCATCGATAGCCGATTTGGCCAACACATACTGCGAATGGGCATGGCACAATCGCCAGCACTCGAGGTTCAGATCGCTCCAGACCACGTCCTGGTCCATTGCAACCACAGCAAGCTCACCCACAAGGCGGCCAGCACGGTGCTCAAACGCAGCCAATTGGACCTCGGGCTTCAACCAATCGTCGCCAGACTTGACAGCACAGCGCTCGGCTGTAAAGGTGTCCTGGTCAAGAGTCTTGATCACGTACTTGGAGAAAGGGGTCACTTTCTCAGGATCCGTGGTAGCCACCTTGATTTGCTTCAGCAAGTAGCGAGCCGACTGTTGCGTCAAC
Source organism: Podila verticillata NRRL 6337 (assembly GCA_000739165.1). NCBI lineage: Eukaryota > Fungi > Mortierellomycota > Mortierellomycetes > Mortierellales > Mortierellaceae > Podila > Podila verticillata. Next base: position 85,818 of record KN042424.1, read on the forward strand.
AAAAAGTTGTCTCCCTAGTCCAACAACGATCAAAGTATCAGTTTTCGACAGAGGCCAATTTCAAAGTATATGCCTTTGGCACAAGAGTGCAATAACAAAAACAGGACCTATGGAAACATACCTCATACGTGTTGGAAGGCACGTATGTGGACCAGATGTGAGAGATACCGCTGTAGTACGAGTAGCCGTGACCGCCCATGATCTTGCGGCAGTCCTCGACACCAGTAGCAGCAAAGGTGGTGCAGGTACTCTTCAAGCCCGAGCTGATGGCGTGCACCTCGGCTAAAGAGGTCATGTCTCCTTTCATGAGCTCTGACAACATGCTCTCGTACATGTCGCGCATAGTGTTGCCGGCAGCCAGAATGGCATAGACCTGGGCAATCATAGGGAAGAGGCGTGACTGCACCATAGGGTAGTTGATCACTTGTGTCTCCAAGGCTGGGTTCTCGGTATCTCGGCGAGAAGTGGGGACGTTGAACTGGCGGCGAACAGTAGTGTAGCGAGTCGCAATGGTGGCAGCACGCGCCAGAGTCAACGACGCGCCTCGGACCATATGTGAGCGCAACAGGACCATAGAGCCGTAGGCGAGCTGTTCATGTGCGATGAATATTAAAAAGTGGTTCTCTTTTCACTTTGCAACGACGACCATAGTTTCCTTTGTGCATCACTTACTTTGCTGTGAGGAGGCTTGATGTACTGACCATCGCGAGTCACCTTTGCAAAGCGCATCAACATGTTTTCACGTGGGATACCATACTTGTTGAAGCGAACAACTAAGAGAGAAAGAAAAAAAAACATTTTAGCTCTTTTATGCCAGACATTACTCTCCTTCGAAAGAGCGCTCGTCTTTGGTGACCAAGAACGCAGGAAAAAAATAAGCTTACAGCCATTGTCAATCTTGGCGAATCCTCCGTAGGCCTTGGGACCGATATCACCGACCTGGACACCAGGCAAGGGCTTGTGGTCCTTCAAAGAACGAATAGGGACAATGAATCCATGAGCTCCATAGTCCTTGTTATCAATAATCAGACGAGCCTGGATAAGCGCATGGGTCGCAATAACACCCAAACCACCGATCCACCACCTATTTGTTTGATAGACACGTTTTAGCAAAACTTGTTTCGCCTTTCATGCAACAAAGAAAGCGACAAAGTAGCATGCTTACTTGGAGGCAGTGAAGGTAGTACTATGAATGATCCACTGGTCAGTATCCCGGTCCAATGTGGCTGTGGTCTCCAGGTTGCTCAGGTTGGACCCGTGACCAAGCTCCGTCTGGGCGTAGCATCCGATGATCTGGTGCTTCTCCGCCAAGGGGCCCCAGTACTTGGCTTGCTCCTCTGATCCTTGGGCATAAATAATGGGAATAAATGCGGACTCATGCAAGCCAGTCTAAATGATCGAGGTGATAACGATTAGCCTCTATGTCTACTTTCACGCCAAAACAAGACAAAAAAGAACAAAGGTTGGTTCAACTCACAGGCAACAACTCATCAACAAACTCCGTCAGAGTGAAGAAGTCCTCCTGCGTGAGATTGTGCTGAGCTTTGAGCTGGTATAGACGATGGCTGAACTGAAGTCCCTGCTTGACATCCTGAACTCGGCTCATACCAATTCTGTGGATGATCGATCGAAAGAAGAGACCAAAAAAAATGAGTGCACAGGTAACAAAAGCAACAAGAAACATGGTCCATCCAAAGCGACATTTTTAGTTAACGAAGGGCACGCCCTGTACCTGTTACTGCTGAAGACCGGGTCGCTCGAGACAATGCTGGCGATCTCGCGTCTGCGAGCAATCTTGGCGTCGGAACCATGGATATAGCGGGTCAGCTCGTGGACAGGAAACGAGGCTTTGGCACGAGCAGCAGCAAGGTCCTTGGTTGGCTGAGTCTGCGAGATGGTCATGAGGTGTTTGATGGCGAGATGGAATGAAGAAAAAAGAGATGGATGAGAGGGAGGGAGGGATGGGTTGAAGAATGAAAGAAAGAAAAGAGATGTGCACCTGTTTTTTATACTTTTTTTTGTCTGTGTTCTGTCTTGCACTTGGAGGTGAAGTGACAAGGGCCCGGCAGCGCTGTTTTTTCTTTGTCAATGATTGTTGGTTCCTCACATTCCACCCGGTTTGCTTGCTCACTTGGATATTACTATTTTCTCTCTTCATCTTGCACACACACTTGTAGTCTGTTCAGTCAGTCCGCGTCCCTCGGGTCTGAGAGAGTGAACATGATGATGGCCACCTTTAGACAGGCAACCCACTCGACAAGCAGGATCTGCACTTATTTGGGTGTGGATTGGTCCCTGCGACATGCTTTTAAATTTACGTTTTGTGTTTTAGGTCAAACGTTTCGACCGAGCCGTGTCCAGGATGAATGTTCGTCCGAAGTGCATGTTGTTATTGGCAGAGTTGGAATAGTAATGTACAAGTTTGGGATAGATATGCAACACTAAATAGGATGCCATGGACTATCGACAGATAACCTCGGATATAGGCGACTTCAGCCACTCCTCCATTTCAACACTTGCGGTCATGGGCCGCTCGTCCTCAGTGTTGGACGCCTGGTTGAGACCAACATGCGAGCCTTGGTTAGTCTGGATGTTCAAGACGGGCACTTCGAGACGTAGCTGTTGTGCCAACGCTTGGTCGTGCGCAATGGAGGGGACATTTGCCCAGATCATGACTTGACCTATGTGAACGATTGAAGTATGGCAATTTTACCTCAGCTACTGCTTATTCTTCATGTGCGAAACTGTTGTTTTTTTTTTTTTTTTGTAGAAGAGACGTACGGCCATGATTGCGCTTGTAATGGCAAACCGCAGAGGAATAAAACATCCAAAAATGACCGTTGTTTTGGTCCTTGAGGCAATCAGAGCATGGCTGGGTAACATGGTATCCAGCAACCTGGCCGCTAGAGAAATAAAAAAAAACCCACCCTTCTTCATCAGCTTTCTTGATCCGGTTTTTCAAAAAACAAAGATTGCATGAGGGTAGTCATGAAAACCATACCATCCGAGACAAGCACTATCTCGAATTCTGCAGGCGCAATGGCGAACTTGGCGGTCGTCATTTACGAGCTGAAGACCCGCTGGAGGCATGTCAGTAGAGTATAGCTCCTTGGAGTGGTCACTCAACATAACAGCCTTCATGGCTCGCAAGCAAAGTGGTCGAATGCAGGCTGCACAGGCAAGCTGGTACACTGGCTGGCTCAAAAATGCAGGTCGTTGCGACTGGTTCGAGGCTTCTTCTGGTTCCACATAGGAATGTTGCTCCCGCTGCACAGGTCCTTGTTGTGGTGGGGCGTACTGGGGTTGATATTGAGGAGCATGTCCTGGGATATGACGAGGAGGTTGCGGTGGTTGTGAGCGTGGAGAATAAACTGGCGTCTGTGTGGTGTGAAAGTTTTGACGAGGGTGGTACGAAGGTTGCATGGCGTGATAGGACCCAGAAGGCGAGTTTACAGCAGAGCGCGAGATATTGAGCCATGACTGGGCTTGTTGCTGATGAGGAGGAGGAGGTCCTAAGGGCTGACGAACTCCTTCCGCGAGCCGACTCAAGTTCTGGGCAACATTCAATGATCTTCTCAGATTGTGGGACCCATCCGAGAAGGTGCTATTGTCTATATAGCCGTCAGTTGTTGCTCGTATGTATTGGATCCCAGTCTGCGGTGGTGGAGGTGGGATGGACAGCGAAGAGTGCCGCCGAGGTCGTGCCTCGTAGTTGATGATGGGACTGGGCATGAGTGACGGTAATTGGTGGCAAAATGAATTGTAACGAGGTCGGGGCGACAAAAGATGAAGAGATTGGACGTGAAGGACCAGACACTACTCGAATAGTAAAGGAGAGAAAGAGGAGAAAACAAAAAGAAAGGAAGGATGGTCATATAAAGCGCGCAATGATCTTGGTGGGACGGTTGATATTACGCGAAATAGCTGGCTCATTGTCATTACGACGGATTCGCCTTAGTTGTTGTTTGGTCGAGTTCAGAGGGTGTATCGGCCTGATTCCAGGTCATACCATCTTTTTCATCATCGTGATGGACCTTGATGTCCTTGTGGGCCTTACAGGTCTACTCCTACTGTGCACCGTTGCCCTTTATTTGTCTTACTCGTTCCAGTTCACTCTGACGTGAAGGATCACTTTCAGTTACGGATTCACAATGTGCTCGTAGTAAAGTGTGGTCGAGCAAAAAGAAAAAGAAAAAAGAAACGAAAACGTAAAAGCATCAAGGGCAGTAGATCGTAAACGAGAAGAATGGGTTGTGAGAATGAGTTCATGGCATGGCTCAAATCGTGCCCCTCGCTGTCGCATCTTACACTCTTACACTGCTATGCGTTTCTCTTGCTGGTCTTGCCTACTTTGCTTGTCTTTGCACCGGCATCCCTACCGACCTTAAACCGAATTGTGTGCAGCTTTTCACTCTTTCACTCTTTCACTCACCCAAAGACAGATCGCCCGTGTCTCCACCATCGAGCGGAGGATGTAACCTCTGAAAGGGCCATTAAATTTGAAAGAATGGTGGCGTCATGGCATAGTGCACTGCCTTACTCATGGACGCCCATGTTTACCGTTTTCCTCACACAAGGCATAAACACAGCGATATAGTATCCATGCCAAGGTCATTGGAGAGCGTGCAACACTCCTTCAACTGCCTACTTATTTTATCAACAAGAGCACTCCAATGAGGGTAGGATATTTCACGATGTATACACACATACGCACATATTCAAAGGTCGATCAACCACCTTTGGCGTCTGTTGAAAATGGAATGGATATTATTTGTGCTTGAAGGTATGTGGGGCGTGTGCTCTATTCTCTCTTGTGCGATGAAAATAAAAAAAAGAATAAAAAGAAGAATAATGATAATAAAAAAGAGCAAAAACGAAGCGTTACACTACGGCCGCATGATTGGTGGGCGGCGATGAGGTTATGGTATCAGAAGTCCCTGGTGGTGAAAGAGACTCGGATGTGCTTGTTGATGCGACCTTTGGATGTGGCTTGACTCCCCATGCGCAATAGCAGTTGACGTAGCACTTGTGAGTCTCGTACTCGACAAAGATTCGCTTGATCATCGCCTCGTACTGAGCGTCGTTTAGATCGGCAAGTTCTTTGATCAGCCCCTTGAGACTGGACCAGACTCCGGCAGAGTTTTCGCGCATCAGCTGTCCAACCTTGGCTCCCCAGGCGCCCATGGGAATGGAGGCATGACAAGCCTTGACGTCCTCAAGACCAGCCTGCTGCAGCAGCCCATCGAGCTTCCGAGCGACCTTGGTGTCGAGACCCTTGGCGAGACATCCTTGTTCCAAAATCTCCATCACACGTGTCAGCTCGGGTCCGTTGGCGTTGGAGACGACGGGAATCTCAGTCAGCTCAATGATACCGCCTGGTTTCGTGACGCGGACGAGTTCCTGGATAATAAAGGGCCAGGACTTTGCAGGGTAGCCCATGATCATGAAACGCTGGTAGACGAAATCAAACGTGTTGTCCTCGAATGGAAGGCCCTCGATCGCGTTGACGACCTGGAAGCGACAGTTGCGAGGGCGGATCTCTGTGGGCCACACTGCGGATATGTCGATGCCTGTGAAGTTGGTCTCTGTGTGCTCTGTGGACATTTCTGTTTGAGTGTGAGGTACATGATGGGACAAGAAGGACAGGGATAGGAAGATAAACAGACATTTAGCAATTAGGCAATTAGGCAAGCATTAGGCATTGAAATAGTTTCATAAAACCAAAGTATGTAAAATGGGAAATGAAAAATCAAAAATGAAAAAACGGCGGGATGGGCCGAAAATTAACTTAATGGTCAAGGCCCAAACAATGCCAGCGAGAGAAAACGGCCAAAACATGCACTCACATACACGAGCGATGACAACGATGACAGCAGCTGCAGCTGCAGCTGCAGCATCAACAACCAATAACGACAACAACAACAACAACAACAACACCAACAACATCATCAACGGACGAGGAGGCACACACACAAAGAGCAACAACACTAAACTAAACTAACAAACAAGAAACAAGAAACGAGACAACAAACAAAACATAGAGTCGAGCAATGGGTTTTGGTGGGATGTGTGAGAGTGTGAGTGAGACGAGAGCAAAAAGAAGGCCTGTACATTTGGTGAGGTATTGGAAGGTAGCATTGGCAAAGAGATAGAGATAGAGATAGAGAGATAGAGATAGAGCAAAGAAGCGACATGATTCAAAATGTTCAACTTGCCTAGAATCCAGGTACCGGGGCCACAGCCGACATCGAGGACATCCTTGTGAATCTTGCCGTCAAACTTTGCGCGGGTGTTGCCGCCAAACGCGTGGCGGATAACATAGTGCTGTAGATGCAGTCTGGTACAGGCACGATTGATGCAAGGCCAAAATATATTTTCCATGGCAAAGCAAAAGGAAAAAAAAGTCAGCAAGGCAACAAGGCAACAAAGAGATTTGCAATACATACGAAGCAAGGAGTAGAAGACGAAGAGGAAGAAGAGAGACAGACGGTGAACAATGAACCCCATGGTACAAACCATGGACACCATGGACATGCTGCATCAGGCACCATCTCCATCATCTTCCAGACTCTATATATTTCTATTATATACTGGCACCAAAGAAAAGAAAGTCCGTTTCCGTGTGTGCCTGCCTGCTTCCTTCCTTCTTTCCTTCCTTCCTCCTTCCTCTTGCTTTTGTCTGTCTTCTTTTTTCTGTTCTTCCTCGCCAGTTCTTTGCTCACACACGTGCCTCGTTTTGCTCTTTCTTTTTCTTCTTGTCCACGCCTTTTCAGCCTGTTCTTTCTGTTCTGTCTGTTCAGTATTGCAGTGGGGATGGATGTGTATATATGTGTATCTGGTGTATGTGTGATGTGCAAAACAATAGATAACAACAAAACCCAAGAAATAAAAAATATTAAAAAAAGAGCCAAAAAAATAGAAAATAGCTTACCTGTCCATCTCGTCAATGTCATTAGGCAGGATATACGGTGCGCCCTCGGTGTTGTGGTGACGGCGACCGTCAATCCAGCGAAAGTTCTGGCGTCCCCGAGCATCCGAGGTCGACTGGATGGTCGTGGCCCGCTGATGGTAGAAGCTCTCGTTGTTGGCAGTGGAGGCGATGACCGAAGGCGCCGCGCCATTGATGCCGGGGATCTGCTTAAAGTCCTGTGCGCCCCGTGCGAACGAGGTGCTGTTCTCGAGGGCCTGTCGTGCAGAGAGGTGCTCGGCCAGCTGCTGTTCGCTGAGGTTCCGCTGATACTGGCGCTGCAACTCTTGCTGTGTCATCTTCTGCTTCTTTTGCAAGCGAACGTGCATCGACTGGTTGGTGCCCATGATGAAACTGCTGTGTGTGTGTGTGTGTGTGAGAGAGAGAGAGAGAGAGAGAGAGAGAGAGAGAGAGAGAAAGAGAGAGTATGAGAGACTGGGAGAGTGAGAGAGTGAGAGTGTGTGTGTGTTTGTGTGTGTGTGTGAGAGAGAGAGAGAGAGAGAGAGAGAGAGGAGAGGACGTGTGTAGGCGT
>KN042424.1:93538-117315 GCA_000739165.1 Podila verticillata NRRL 6337
AAAAAAAAGTGATGAGACAGAAAGAGACAGAGAGAGACACCGAGAATGGATATTTAGCGGGAATCAAAACTGATTTTGATGTTACAAAAACGTGGATGGATAGGGTAGGAGAAGAAGAACAAGAGTGGTGTGAGGATGAGGATGATGAGAATGAGGATGAAGATGAAGATGAAGTGAGGATGGATGGATGTGTAGATGGGAGGGTGGAGAGGGATGGGAGAGATGGTGTGGATGGGATGAATAGACGGAAGGAAAGATGAAAGGCAGAGATGGGGAGGAAGCCAGTGAGTGGACAAAGGGAGGGGGGGGAGAGGGATGGAAAAGAGATGATGGATGAATGAACAATGAAAAAGGAAAAGAAAAAAAAAACGTGTGTTGTTGTGTGCACAGAAAACAGAATAAGAGACACACACAGCAAACTCTGTATTAGTCTATGTTTGTGTGAGTGTTTGTGCTTGTTCTTGTGCTTGTTCTTGTGCTTTGTGCTTGTGCTTTGTGCTTATGCTTTGTGCTTGTGCTTGTTCTGGGGGATGGCGATGGATAATGAACAATGGATATAGATGGAGGGATGAGAGCACGCTATGGAAGGAAAGACCAAGAAGAGATCACAAAGGAAGGGAAGGAAGAAGGAAGGAAGAAAGGAAACGAGGAAGGAAGGAAGGTAAGAAAGACAGGAAAGAAGACAGAAGGAGGCCGCCAACAAAGTAGATGTAACATGCTCGAGTCGTAATAATATACGACGAGTAACGTGTTCACAACACCAAGGAAGGAACAAAAGAAAAAACAGATGAAGCATGGCCAGCGACAATAGCAATCGTCTGCATCAAGAGACGAGGGACGTACGTCATGTCCAATATCTGGCAAGCGCCAATCTACAAAACAACATCAAACATCAAATGTATCTTTTGCCTGGGACACCTTGGCCCAAAAGGCAAAGCAAAGGCTTGCGAGGGTATGGACCTTGTATTGGTCATGGCATGGACAGGACCATTGGATGTACTTTGGAACGTGTTTCTGCCCAATCATGAACCTGCACACTCGCCAGAACGAGCTTGGTTGCTCTTCATTGGCAATGGAGCGAGTTGTGCATCTCCAAACAAACCCCTACTTTTCCCCTCCTATGCTGATGTTCGTTCTCATCCAACGCAAATTGGTCGTGCGACCATGGATGGTGTTCGTGTCGTGTCAACGTGGAGTGGAAAACGAGAGAGAGGAGTGAACCTCTAAGTGAAGACCATCGATCTTTTTGCCGCCAAAAATAATAATTCTTTGCCACTGCAAACCAAAAAAAAAAAAAAAAAAAAAAAAAACCAGCTTTCTTTTTCTTGGTCTCTTCATCCTGCCTTTGTCTGGCTACCACATCGAGAAAAGTAACCACAACCTCGCAGACCAAATTTGTATTCAAGGACAAGACATGGCCTCCCTCGCCCTATTCTCTTCTCTTCTCTTCTGCCCCCTCGCTTTCCTCATGCTCTTCTTTGTTGGCTTCTAAAGAGCAAAGAGATGATATCTGAATAGGACAATAGGTCCCATATGCATGTGAGCATTGCTTTGTTTCCGCTGAACCACTGTGAGTACCATAGCACACATAGATGAGTATGAGCAAAAAAAATAATTCCCGCCATGCCCTCTTGGGCGTATCTCCCTTTTTGAGAGAACCCCATTAAGGGGTGCTTACTCCACCGAAATGTTTTTCTAGGTCCCACCTTTGCTTTTCTTTTTTTTTACAATTCACACAATTCACACAATTCACACAATTCACACAATTCACACGCCGAAATCTCACTCCAGCTGATATCACTCCCTTCCATTACCTCCCTTCCACCCTTTGTACATAATCCCGACTAAACATAACCACAATGGAGACATCAATAGAGCCGCAAACCAGTATGTGTCCAAGAACGCTTTGCCTAGTCGATTCTCGCGCTGTTTTGGTGGCGCAATGGACTAACACTTCACCTCGCCTTCTTTCTAGTTCACAATGGGCTTATGCACTTGTGCGAAGACCCGCACACAGGAGTCGTACCAGTCCTGAACTCAACTATCAACGGTATGTCCAAGAAGCGCTTTATTGTCATTGTCCAAGCTTTAGTTGAAGCGCTAACAAACTCTGAAAAACGTGATGTCCTAAAGGTTTACAAAACACATCAGACTCACTGAAGATATTGACTGAAACGCTCAGGAACATGATGGAACTCGCAAGTGAAGCCTCGGCCAAGCATGCTTTCGCACTTTCGGATCAAGGTCCTACACATGCTCCAGATCCGAAACAAAGACTGGAGTGGGTTGTCTTCACATCCGTCGCGCCAATCCTTGCGATCGCCTCCTTCTCCACCATCCGCGAAGATTTCGTCCTCGGAACACTGCAGGCAACCTACGCTACGCTCAACTCGTCCGAGGAAGACCCGCACATCCCCCATACCTCCAAGCCTTCGCGTGCCACGGAATTTGGTCAGGCAGTTGTGGGTACGATTCAAGGTATGTGGCTGTCAACGTGCCATCATTTCTCACCTCAAGTTACATGTGAACCTCGGTACTAATTTGCTCCGCAACCTCAAAACAAATACAGAAATCATCATGCACTTGCAGCAGGACCTGCCTTATCCCAACGATTGCCAGATTCACATGAGCTCCTTCAAGGTTACCTACGACCATGACCCCGTTTGGATGTCTTTCCGATTTACATCACCGACTGACGCTGTCAACGTGCTCTGTGGTCTGATCACTCTCTTATGCCCGAGCCACGACGAAGCGGGATGGCCAATCAACAGGATTGATAGCGATCTCAAGTTAGCACTCTTATTATCCGTAATTTCCATCTTTGATCTCGTCCAGGAGCGGCAAAGTCTGAGCTCTGTGGGAACTGCGCAGATCGATCAGATGTACCAGGCCTGTGTGCACTGTCTCCTGGAAGTTGTGCCTCGTTTGAACTCGATCCAGTCGCAACTCCTGGCAAACTTGGGGTTGAGAGTGGCGACAGCGTTGCGTCATCATGTTTCGACAATGCAGGAGCGGTGTCAGGAATGGGGTCGCAGCTCCAACCGCAACCAAATCCGGATCAAACAGGAAGGAGAGCCACACCGAGACTCTGTAGAAATATCTATCAAGGAACAGAGGAGAGAAATGACAGCCGTCGATCGCTTGGAGGCGCTCTTCGTCAAGAGTCTCATCACCATCCTGGAGCGACTCGTGTCACTGACGTCAGGCAGTATGGAACTCGACGCGATCGATACCCTCGTGTCATCTCTTCTCTATTCGGAGGCTCTTCATACTATGGGCGTCGATGAGAATGGAATGGGTATCCAAGTATGTGTGATTGAAAATATAATTTAGCTTGAAATTTAATGAGCATCATTGACTGTTTTGCTGACCTCGTCTGTTTGTGATTTAGATCGCTGCCATTCGCGTGGCGACGCTTTCTATTCAAGCGGGTGGGTTTCCTCACTCATTGGAGTTGATTGACCACATCCTTTTGCATTACATTCACCTCGAAAGTGGATGCCTCGTCCGATTTATCAGCTGTTGCTTAAAATTCTGGCAAAAACACGGAAACAGAGACCATCGGATCGAGGAGGATTTTGACGACACAGAAACATTGCCCACTTTGTCTCTGGAGAGCATCAAGGGTGATTCCCCTTCGATCAAGCGGTCTTTTGACGATGTAGACGACAAAGGAGGACCGTAAGTAGGAGTGATTGTTTCTCACTATGTGACAAATGGAAATCATATGTTTCTTTTCCTCGCCATTCATATGTTTTGTTGAATTATAGTTCGGACCTTGGAAAGCGAACCCGCCGTGAACGAGACGCTCTGAACCTAAACCCTTCGCCATCTGTCGAGACAACCATCAGCTCCAGTATCATCCCCAATTCACAGTTCTCGCAGAGACTGTCCCATCTCCTTCCCATCCCCAAGTCCACGACGATACACAATCCGTCTGAACAATTGCTTGCTCTCCTGAAACGATATGTCAACATTCCGCCTATACATCACGCCGCAAGTCAAGGTTCTCGTGGTGTACAGGTATTTGCGCGCTCTTTCGTTTCGTTCGCTCAACTTTTGCCACCAAAATTTATTGGAGCTAACTTAGTTTTGCTTTTTGATCAAATAGCCTCCATTGAGCACGGACGACCTGCTGTCCATCTTAGTATTGGTTCAAGTCTGGCTGGAAGTTGGGCCACGCACGCTAGATGAAACTGGAGATATTTGTCAATTCGAAACCCTAATGGAATCTATCTTCAGGTCGTACCTGTTCTGGACACTTAGCCCAGGAATGCAGGTATGTTGTCGAAAGGACGCTGCGTCCAGTTTCGTTGTGGGCGTGAAACTAACACATTTTTTTTTGTTCTCTCAAAGAATCTTTCTCTCAATCTGCAATACCTTCAGTGCTCCTATCCGCTGGTTCTGGATCTCATAGCTTTGTTGGCTCAGCTCGGTATGTATGAATGATGCTCTTGGGACCCTGACTCGTGTTGGAACAAGTATTAACGTCAATACTCGCCAAAATAGATCTGAAGACCCCACTGATCGAGTTGCTTGTGTGTGTGACATCAGGTCCGTGGTTTCCAAACCTGTCGAAACCCGAGCTTTGGACACCTGGCGAGACCATGGAACTGGATGGCGATGGAACTCATCAGCTGGTTGGGCTTATACAGGCGATCACAGAGGGCACAGAGATTCATGCTCGATTGGCAGCCTCTCCTGGCACGTTACTTGAGCCATGCGTGGGGTTTCAAGGAGAGAAGCAAAAGGCCCTGAGGATCATGGCCACTCTTAAATATACTGAGCGTGGCCACTTTTGGCGAACGGGCCTCATCTTGGACGCACTCAAGCCTACCTCGGAATCTATCCTACACAAAGGAGAAAACGACACAACCAAGACAGTGGCTATCGACTGTCTAGCTGTCATGACGACACATTGTCCAGACATGCAAGCCACGGTCAAGGACGCAGTTGGGTAGGAAACCGATGAACAAATTTTCCGCGTTTATTTTGTTACTATTCTCACATCATACTTTCTTTTTTCAGGCTTACCCTCCTTTTACCAAATGACACCACGCTGATGAAAACTCTAGCACTTCGCATGGGAACAATGTTTTGCGGATTATCCAACGACGGACAACATCTGGGACCCCAGTGCATATTCGACATCCAAAAGCAGCGACTGGTTCCCAGGCGCGAGTGCAAGATGTGCTCCGGACTTGAGGAAGGCCACCAAGACGAAGGAATGGGTCACGGCCAGTCACCGGATGCCTCATTTCTCAACCTGTTTAATCGTCTGATCCCCATCTCGGTGACGCCGCAGGCTCGCATTGCTCTGCTCAACGGTTTATCGCGTGTGTTCTGTCATCTTTCGCTAGACACAGTTGATCTGTCCACTCTCGAATTTGGAAAGTTTGTTCTTGGCCAGTTGACGGACAAGTCCGCGGACGCTCGGAACACCGCTGGGTAATGCTTTAGGAAAAGCGCCTTTCACGGGAGCAAGTTGGACTTCTGACACGTTTCGTATCTTTTATATACTGCCCAAATAGTTACATTGTCGAACGGATGGCCATCAAAGCGAAATCCGAAATAGCCGTGAGCCCTCTGGGCCGCACATCCATGGACAAGCACTTGGTCAAGATTGGTGAAACTATTATGAACGGATTGGACATGTCTATCAAGAAAGTGCGTCTTTTTATGCCTATGCTCAGTCTCTGTCGGCGTTTGATGCAACATCTCTCGGAAGACCATCCTACGTACTTGCAGTTGCTGGAAGAGCTTATCGTCGACTTGTCCGCAGAGAGATCAGAGTGGAGATGCACTGCGGTATTTCTCATGGTAAGACCTAACAATAACTTCTCTTCAGTCTATGGATGCCAAACTCACGCTCTTTCTTTTGAAATCGTCCTTGTTGATCGATAATAGTTGTCATTGCTGGCAGAGAACAAAGGTCACACCCCCTATCGTCTTCTCCAACCCAAGATGGAATTGGTTTGCACATCGGTGCTGGACAAGTTCAGCAACGGTCACGAGAAGTGGCTTCAGTCGCTCTATGACTGGACCAACATGAGCAAGGACGCTTTTCTCAAGGATAACTTCACGATCCTCATCCCTCAAGCGGTCTTGGTGCAGCAGGAAGGACTTTTAAGAAGCTTTGGCGATTTGATGAAGATGCCGCCGGGCGTGGTTTGTATTCACCATGTGGACCATGTTCTTGCGACCCTGTTCATGGAGGAAAACCCTGAAACCTTTGGAGAGTCCATGTCGTTCCTTCTCAAGATTGTCGTGCAAGTGGATGCCTCGGATGCCAAGCCAAAAGTCCTAGGACTTCCTACCCTGACCACACTCTCCATCCAGGCTTTGCTGTGCCAGTTGAGCATCGAGCTCGGACACGAGAAACCAGAGCGGAGAGAGCGAGCCATGGAGGTCATCAAGATGGTGGATGGATATGCCTGGGAAAATGAGGTCTCGGAACAACCTCGAAACAACGTCCCTGAACGACGATCCCTATCAACATTTCTCTGCCTTCACATCCTGGGTATCATGTCCGACATCAATAACGCCATCAAGGATTCGAATCGTGCAATCACACTCACAGCCAAGGCGCGTCACCTTCGAAGTCTGGAAGGTCTGGTCACCCTACTCCAGCCAATTCCCAACTCAGTCATGCCGCAAGTAAGAAATAACAAAAATATCGTGTGTTTTCCAGGTGGTTAACCGTAACTAAACACTAACATCATATGGTTGCGACTGAAAACAGATCTTTTCTCCATTGACAACTGCATTGGACATCCTTGGCCTCCGTAGAGTATCACTTCAGGTTCTCAACAAAATTATTCACGCTATAGAGCCGAGTCAACTTGAGAACTTGTTGCCCATAGTGGTGCACACATTAGCCAAAGTGTACCCCAAGTCCAACAAGAAAGATCAAGCTGACGAACTGTCTATTTTGCGCAGCTTGATCGTGGTCCGTCAGAAACATCTTGCTGCTGAGTTGCCGAACGTTGGAGCTCTCCCAGACCTGCCTGAGTTCCAAGAGGTGAACCTTATCGTGGCTACATCGAAAATGTCGCTGTTGGTTGAGGAGCAGATTCAGAGATTGCTGAACCGGTCTGCGAACGAAAACCCAGAGTTGGCCGAGCAAGCACTTGTGGAGTTGCGGGATTTCTTGGTGACCAACGAGCGCCAGCTGCTGGATCTAGCTTCACAAAAGGGCGCAGGATTGGATAAAATCATTGTTCCCATCATCCAAGCACTCCTCGACGGGATTGGACGATACCGCGGCCTAGATGCACCAGTCCCTCGGCGATGTGTGGAATGTCTTGGCGTTGTTGGCGCGATCGACCCAGCTTTGGTGAGCCTGAAAAGGAAGCAGCCTACATCGCCACTCGCTTCAAACTTTGCCGACACGGAGGAGGCTAAGGCGTTCGTTTGCGATTTCATTGAACATCAACTTGTGGGTCCAGCGCGATCTGTGGGAGACTTCAACTCGGAGAGTCAGTGGGCCTTTGCTCTTCAATCGTTGCTCTCCTTCTGCGGGATTTCCAAAGACGTGCTTGTAGAACCTTCAGAGAGCACTCAAGCGAGCCGTCAGCTGTTCTCTCAGCGGGCTAGTCTCTACTCGCAAACGTCGTCGTCCCAGTCGTCCTCTCAGTCAGTGGTCAGGAAGGGTAGACCGCTCTCACCACGGGATCGCTGGAACTTGTTCCCGCGCCACGTTCAAGAGCTTCTGGAGCTGTTCATTGGCGCCAAATATAACAAAAACAGCTCCTCCGCTGACACAGTCTATCCTCGACCGCACTACAACCATGCCAAGACTTTCAAGGAATGGTTGACTAGATGGACCCGTCAGCTTATCTCCCAAGTCTCTGGCGATAATGCGGTCAAGATATTCCAATCATGCAAGCATGTCATTGCCTACGACACCAATATTTGCCTTTATATCCTGCCACACTTGGTTCTCGACGTATTGCGGGATGGATCTGCCACAGAGCAGCAGGACATCATCGACGAAATGGCGGCGGTTCTTGCCGACGGGCAACAGGACGATGCTACCTTCTCCAACAATTCCCGCAGCGAGCGTTATCAGCTTGGATGCCAGGTACGTCAAGGTTGTGATGGCGAGGGATGGATCCGTTTCCCGGTTACTAACCTATTTTCATAAACATTTTTGTAGGCGGTGTTTGCTCTTTTTGATCACGTGTCTAAGTGGATTCACATGCGCAAAAATGCAACGTCCAAGCCAGTGGCACCTCGTACTATGGCGAACGCTTCTCAAGCTGCTACCCGCCAATCCCAAGATCCCGCCCTTGCCGCCATGCAGACTCACTTGACCTCCATCTCCCACGGTATTATTGCGATGGCCTCTTTGCGTTGCAAGGCCTTTGCTCGCGCTCTGTTTCATTCCGAGCAGCAAATCCGTGACGCACGCCAGGATCCTCGAGTGAAGCCAGAAGCTCTTCAAGAATTATACGAGAAGCTCCAGGAGATATATGTGCACATGGAAGACCCGGATGGCATGGAGGGTTTGTCAAGCAAGATCACCAGCGGCGCACAGGCTCAGAGTTTGCGGCAGTGTGAAAGTGCTGGAAGATGGAATGAGGCTCACTCGTATTACGAGAGCTGGCTTCGGACGCAGCCCAATAATCTCGACCCCCATCTTGGAGTGTACAAATGTCTGGACAATCTCGGACAGTACGGTAAGCTAAAAGTTGCTATTGACCCCAGAATTTTGTTTTTGTTTTTGCTTGTATCTAACTCCATTTTTTTTTTTTTTTTTTTTTTTTGCGTGACTAAATCTTTTAGACACCTTGCTCTCGACAGTTGCAGGTGACATCAGCTTCAAACCAGATTGGGAGGAGGTGTTGTCCGAGTGTCGTGTCGGAGCAGCATGGAAACTCCAGAACTGGGGGGTGCTCGAAGATGCCCTCGCTCGTCCCATTGTTCAGTCTTTCGAGACGCGACTAGGGCAGCTACTGCTGGACATTCGCGGAAACGGCGCCGACTTCACTCGGCACCTTGAGGAGGCGCGTTCAAGCTTGATTGCACCGCTTGCTGCAGCTAGCATGGAGAGTTACTCGAGATCGTATGACCAAGTAGTGCAGCTGCACTTGCTTCACGAGTTGGAGGTGGCTCACAAGAGCTGGAACGCTTGCTCGCGCCTTGAGCAAGCCGGACAATATGCGGCATACATCAATTTGCTGCAGGATATGGAAACTCAGCTTGACCAACGCCTCCATATCATGGCGCCATCATTCAAAGTTCGGGAGCAAGTCCAGCGATTGCGCCGAATCGCATTTTATGATATCAGGTAAATGATCTTTTTTGTTTCGGGAGGATGCAAACTGTCACAATGTTATTTATAAGGATTGTGCTGACTTCTTCGTTGTCATTTTTTTGCTCCTCTTGTTGCCTATCTCAGAATACCTGCGATCGAGCTTGATGGGGACACGACCTTCCTCCTTGATGAGTGTGGTAAACTGTGGCTCCAAAGTGCTCGCGCTGCCCGCCATTCCGGAAATGAGCAAGTGTCGTTCAGCGCCTTGTTGAAGGCCGAGGAACATGGAAATCGACCAGCGTTGATTGAGCGCATTAAGTGGGGGTTCCGGCACAACCAGGAACGGCAAGCCCTTCAATCGATCGACAATGCCCTAAAGAAACTCGTCCCATCGATGATCAACATGGGAGGCGCCAGGGGTGTCGCTAACCGTGTCAACGTTGCTGGTCGTGCGCGCACCACTGCGAATGCTCTCACACGAGCAGACGATATTGATCTCAGACTGCGACGAGTGCAGGACCGACTTCTTGACACAGGCAGTGATCAGTTCCTTCGCGCTAAAGCACTTTTGCTGCGAACTCAGCGGATGGACCAGAGCAACTTTGTGAACCCAATGGAGATTATAGACGGGTACCGCGAGGCGATCGAAGAATGCAAGGAGTGGGAGAAGGGCTACTACCTCCTAGGACAACACCTTTTCAAGACGTACGACGCCTCCAAGCGCAGCAGCAGAATCCAACGACCAAAGGCGCCGCCTATTGTGCCCAGCTATTCGTAAGTTGACCTTTTTTTTTTTTTTTTTTTTTTTTTTTTTGGTTTGTCGGACCGAGTTAGGCGTCTTTTTTTCTGTTGCTGACATGATCACATTTTTATCGACGATTGTTGAAATTAGGTATGCGACGCGGGGTTTCAGACTGTATGGGAAAGCACTTTCACTGGGGCCCAAGTACCTCTACCAAATCCTGCCGCGTCTTCTGACCTATTGGCTTGACATGGGTGTCGACGTTTCAAAGCTCGATCGTGCGACTGAACCGGTTCCTGGTGCGACCGCCTTGGTCAGAGAGTTCCGCAACATCACGGACGTCATGGATAAGTTGTGCGACACACTCCCGCCATATATGTTCCTATCGGCCTTTCCTCAGATCATTTCACGCATGTGTCACAAGAACCCTGATGCCTTTGGAGTTCTCCAACGGATCATCTCGGCCGTCGTGGTGGCGTTCCCAGACCAGGCAATTTGGCAGATGGTGTCTGTTTCCAAGTCAATTGTCCCCGAGCGCAAGCGTGTATGCAATTCGATCCTGAAGAACATTGGGGCGATTCCGACCCTTGGTGGGGCGATCTTTGACCAGATCAAGGAGGCGCTGGATTTGTGTGACCAATTGATTTTATTGTGCATGGCGACCGTCCCGGACAAGGTGCCCAAGTTGAGCATGGAGCGGACGTTCCCTAAGATTACCAGGATGCTTCGGATGCCTTCGAATGTGACGATTCCGTTCCACCTGTCACTGTGGCCACAGATGCCAGAATCCAGTCGTACCATGGCCTCCCATCAGTCGTTCCCCAAGGAGCTTCCCAAGATTGAATGTGAGTGCCGCTTTCTGTTTTTTTGCATTTCTACAGCGCTGCTAACAAGACTTTTACCTAACGTTTCTTTTTTTTTTTTTTTTGTTACTTTTCATTTTAGGCTTCTTGGATGAGATTGAGGTCATGTCCTCCCTCCAGAGACCCAGAAAAGTGACGGCCGTTGGTAGCAATGGACAGCACTACACTTTTCTTTGCAAGCCCAAGGACGACCTCCGCAAGGACGCCAAAGTGATGGAGTTCAACACCCTGGTCAACATGTTGCTCCGCAAGAACCGTGATGCTCACCGCCGCAATCTCTGTAAGCACACAAGACGCGTTTGCCTTGTTATTTTAATGTCATCGTCTCTCTAACACTTCTCTCTATTTTTTACTTAAGACATTCGTACTTATGCGGTGGTTCCCTTGAACGAGGAGTGCGGTCTCATTGAATGGGTCCACAACACGGTGCCCTTCCGGCATATCATCCAGAAACAATGCAAAATGAACAGCATGAGCATCCCTACGGTGAGAGCCAGTTTTTTTTTGCTTGTTCTTGCTGCACCCTTGATTGCTCTTGGTTGCGTTTCCTCGGTTTGCTAATGACTTTTTCGATTGTTGTTATATAAACAAAAACAAAAAACTCTAGACCCCAGAGATCAGACGGATACTGGATTCGGAAGATCATGTGCGGATGTTTACACGAGACCTGTTGCCCAAGTATGAAGACTTTAATGTTGCGATCAAAACAAGCCATGTCTAGCATGTTTTGCCTGTAATCTAACACTTTCCTATGATCAATCAAAAAAAAACACCAGATGCCCCACTATCTTCTACCGGTGGTTCAAGGAAATCTCTCCTGAGCCGACTGAATGGTATGCCACTCGTCAGCGATACGTCCGCACCACCGCAGTCATGTCTATGGTGGGGCACATCATGGGGTAAGTAGTATAGGACGTGTGTGGATCCTTTTTTTTTTTCGAGATGTATTCTAACTACCTATTTTTTAACAATAGACTGGGAGACCGGCACGGGGAGAATCTGCTGTTCGACGAGCGGAATGGTGACATTGTCCATGTGGATTTCAACTGCTTGTTTGAGCAGGTAAGCGATATCGAGCTGATGCTATTTTATTCTTGATAAAAAGGCCATGTCCTTTGTAAAGGAACTAATCCATATGTTCGTGGTTTGTCTTATGTAGGGCAAGACATTTCCCAAGCCAGAGAAGGTGCCCTTCCGTCTCACCCACAACATGGTCGATGCCATGGGCCTGTCCGGCTACGAGGGCGTGTACCGGATTGTGTGCGAGATCACCTTGCGAGTCTTCCGTGAGAACTTTGAGTCCCTGACTTCGGTGCTGGAGGGGTTCTTGCACGATCCCTTGGTCGAATGGTCCAAGAACAAGAAGCGCCAACAACCCCAGGACAACGCACCCCCACCTCCAGCTACGACTATGGGAGAAGAGGACCAGGCCCAGCACGATAAGGCTGGAGCTATCTACATGCAGATCAAGCGCAAGTTGGCCGGAAACGAAGTGAGCAGTGGCTACGTCCTCTCGGTCGAAGGTCAAGTGCAGGAGCTAATTCACAACGCCACCAACCCAGAGAACCTCGCCAAGATGTACATAGGCTGGAACGCTTTCCTGTGAAGCACGCCAATAAATTATTGCTCTTTTTCGTTTTTGAAAAATTGATTGGTTTGTAACTTTTTATTAGCCTAAAGATGTGGCTCGGCATGGAAGGGGGAATGGGTATTCATTTTTTTTTTTTTTTTTTTTTTAAAAAAAAAAATTAAAATAAAGTTGTGTGGGAAAGTGGCATGCTTTTTGGGTTATTGGAGGGGGGACAGAAAATAATACAAAGAGTAGGAATATGAAAACAGTGAGGGGAGAGAGGGAGGGGACCTTAGATGTCATGGACGCCTCCAAGACCCGTCAAGCTATGAGACGAACCAGGTGACAAACCAGTCGCACTAGTTCCTGCCGCTCGCCGATCGAGTTCACGGCGAACGTGGTTCATGCCCAGCTCGTCTCCCAAGGTCATGGAGGAGTCGCCTGGTGACCTGCGGCCACTGTTGTTAAATGTGGCCAAATTGCTATTGCTTCCATTGCCTCCATTGGCGGACGCAAACCGCGAGTGTCGTCCAAAGTTATTGTTGCCATTCGTCGCTGTAGTCATCCCTGAGGATAACGTGCCCGCATTGCCTCTGTAATTATGGTGTTGCGCCTTTTGGGATCGCTGGAAATTCCGATGGTGCTGCAACGTAGGTCCCGAGAACTTGCGCCGGCTCCTGTTCCATTGCCGTGATCGCGAAAAGATTGGCTTCAGGTACCGGTCGTCAAAGGACAGGAACCAGTGTGTGTCGTCTGGATGGTTGGCAGTGGCCACTGGAAGGGGCAAAATATTGTTTTCGCGGTAATGTCCCTGAGTTTGATGAGGACCCGAACCCGTTGACGATCCTGATCCAGAGCTTGATCCCGATCCACCAAACTCTTCCTCCGAGGGCCGTGATTGCAGCGACAGTTCAGAGTTGGAGTACGCGGACTGCAAGTACAGTGCCTGGCTATCGCTTCCTCGGCCATAGACATCCTCACTGAGGTAGATCTCGCGGTCACGATCATACTCTTCGCCCCAGTGCTCATCGTCCTCACTTTCGCCTTCAGAATCAATGCAGCCAACCTTGACCCCAAGAATTGCAAGCATACGTGCCGTGGTGCCTCCAAAGACAATGACTGAAAGCACCACAACTACCAAGATGGTGGTCTTGAGTGCTGGTGCCTCTTCCACGCCGTCCAGTCCTGCTGCCAAAGCGAAAGCGACCGCGCCTCGGAGTCCTGCCCAGAAGAGCATCACCTGATGGGGTCGAGAAAGTGTGTCGGATCGCTTGAGGACATAGACCGATACCATGTTGATCAATGATGAGAGAGGGAACACGGCAGTGTATCGTGAGATACAGATGAAGACCTATGAGGGAGCAAGGCCAAGTAAATATCTAGTACCTTTTTTTTTTTTTTTTTTTTTTTTTTTTTTTTTGGCTATATCAAAACGGCAAACGCATTTCAAACCAGATCACAAACGTACAAAAGTGAACATGATGAAGAGTGGCTTGTAGTCCAGATCCATCTCTGTGAACAGTGTCAGCCCCAGGTAGATAAAGATAAAGTTCTCAGACAACTGGGCCAGCACCTGGAACAGTGACTTGGTCGTCCGCTTCGATCTCAGAGACATGGACTCGTACGCATAGTGCTTGAGCGTAATACCACAGAACAACAACGACACAATGCCTGAGAGGTGGACACTGTTGGAGAAGAAATATGAAGCATAGGCCATCAGGGCAATCAGGCACGACTCGAGTCCTGGGTAGAGATGAATGTTGGTCCGTTTGAGT
Source organism: Podila verticillata NRRL 6337 (assembly GCA_000739165.1). Lineage (NCBI taxonomy): Eukaryota > Fungi > Mortierellomycota > Mortierellomycetes > Mortierellales > Mortierellaceae > Podila > Podila verticillata. Next base: position 107,748 of record KN042424.1, read on the forward strand.
CCCAAGGCTGCCGTGAGTCCAATAATGGCACCAATCATCAGTGACACAAAGAAGACAAAGAAGAAGGTCGACACTCCGTGCAGAACGTTGCCCAGATGAAAGTCTTCTCCGCGATACTTTTTCAGCGTCCTAAAGAAACATAGCCAAGAAAAGGAACCGTGTAGATAAAGAAGAGTATTAGTCTCTTTTTTTTTTTGGTGGTGGAAGGTTGCCTTCGTTTCCCCCTCGGTCTATTTTTAATCCCCATCGCCTCTTGCACGTACTCAAACATGACGATGGACACTGCGTCATTCAGGATACTTTCTCCAAAGATGACCGAGTACAGCTTGGGGTCGACTTTGAGCTGGTTGAAGATGGCGAGAATAGTGACTGGATCGGTGGCCGACAGGACAGAGCCAAAGATCATCGAGTCCAGGAAACTGAGTTGAAGAGATTCGAGTCCTGTGAGCGACAGCAAGTAGACGAGCACTCTATTTTGGAGAAAGAAAGAGAGGGAAAAAAAAACCAAGGGCCACCATTGGTTTAGTTAGACTTTGAAGTGGAAGAGCAAACGAGACCCTCGTTGATAAACAGAAGTTCTCCCAGCTTGTTGAGCCAGACATCTCTTACCCTACAACCAAGGCAGAGATAAAAGTGCCGATAAAGGCAAACGTGAGGATGCTGCCCAGGTTGCGGAAGAAACGCGCCTGCTTCATTTCGTAGCCCGAGTTGAGGATGATGGGTGGCAGCAGCAAGTTGAAGAAGTAGGTGTGACGGAAGGTGACCATGTCCTGGACCATTGTTCCTGGCGAAATACGGATAATGAATCCAATGATCATTCCTAGGTGGTTGTCATGGCAATGAAAAGTCAGTCTTGGTTAATGGGTTTGCAAATGGGGGTGTTTGGATAGAACGCAGAAAGCACAGCCCAGCTTGTTTTGTTGGATGCAAGCCATGCATTCGATGCATGCGGTCGCAAAGAATTGTACCTGTCATGATGGAGATGACAGTCTCGTGGATAGCAGTGATCTTGCGGACCTGCAGGTAGTAAGAGGTCCACATGGCGCCAATCAGCAGCACGGTGAGGATGAGCAGGGCCCAGCTGGAGTACAGCTCCTCAATCTCTGCTGGAGGAGGGTTCTCCATTGCTTAGATATGTCGCACAAAGGGTTGGATAAGAGGTCGATGGAAGTGTAATGAATCGTGGTATGGTGCGTGTGTGTTTTTGTGATGAGTGCAGAGAGCAGTGTTAGGGTGACATGGGGGGACTGCTGGGCAAAGAAGAGAATTCAAACAAAGACAGGTCGAAGTGGGTATGAATGAGAAAGGAAGGAAGGAATGGGAAGCGAGAAAGAAGTGCAAAGTGAGAATGAGAATATGGCGGAATAGTCAAACTCAAGCCAGAAGAGGCGGTCACTGCCCACTGGGCTTGGCAATGTCTCCCATTTCCGCTCTTTTGCCGAGGGAAAAGACTCCCGCTGAGTGATTTCAGGGACCACTCCACTCCACCCACCCACACCACTGCCACGTTCGATGGGTGTGGTAGGCTATGCAGCTCAAAGCGATCCAGTCCAACCATGGTGCCATCAAGTGAGAAAAAGAAGCAAGCAAGGAGGAAGGGGTGTGGGTGTGGGCGTGGAACACGGCGGAAGAAATGCTATGGATAGCAGTGTAGTGAGTGAGATAAAGAACGCATGCAACATGCATGGTAGGTGCGCGCATAAAACAGTCATCTTTTTTTTGTCTTTGCTTGCTCGCTTGCTTGCGCGAATTTTATTTGCTATATATGTGTTTAAAATGGCCGGGGCTGCTTGCATGTTGGCTTCTATCCCCATCGCGACTTCTTGGTATCGCGTCGCTCCTCTTCCCCAGTGGTCGGAGGAACAGAAGCAGGCTGGTCGCCTTCGTGCTCAAAGTCGCGCTTGCCTCCACTCATCGTTATACCAGCTTGAGCGTCAAACCCTTGGTGTCCTCCTCGGTGACCTCCCCTTCCACCTCCACGGAACGACGATGTGAACTCTGACCCATGAGAATCCATCCCACGGCCTCGTCCACGGCCACGGCTCATATCACCACCTCCACGGCCAACGCTTGTCGCATTTGCTCCTCCAAACCCTCTCGTCTTTCGAGGCAATGCTTCACGGCCATCCGCTTCCACTGCCTCAATGTTCGGCTCGAAAATGACCACTCCACCACGGATCACTTCATGTGGGCCAAATCCACCTACAACACTGTTGGACAACCACCTTCGATCCGTGTCCGTCAATCGATCCAAGGGGATCATGCTGGCTCCCGAAGTGTAATCGAAACAGTCTCGAGGTCCGAAACCACAGCCCCAGCCAACCTTCATTACATCGCCCTGGACAGAGGTTCGATCCAGCTCGGCCTTGCACCGCTCGGCCTGCGCACGGTCTGCCATCTTGATGAACGCATTGAACTTGGCCTGGTTGATCATACAGGTCGCAATCTGGCCCTTGGGAGCAAAGATTGCCTCCAAGTCCGGCACGGAAATCGTAGGGATGAATCCTCCACCCACCCAGAGTGTCCTGCTAATCACTGTTAAGAAGTAAACAAACTTTAGCTCAGTGTCTTTCAGAACATACATATTTAACTCGCGTGTTCAACCAGGAGTGTAGATTGGGAGGGAGGGAGAGAGATGGTTGAGCCCTATGAGCTAGTTGAGCCGACAAAACAATGAAAAAAAACATACCTCGAATCTGGTCAGGGCCTACTTGTGGATCCTCGCGTACTTCAATACCTTTGGGCCGCGCTCCTGATTGCGCCAACATTGGATTGGGCGGCAGTGGGTGTCGCTGGTATGGTTGTTGACGAGTGGATCGATCGGAAGGATGGTCGTTGCCGATGTTGCTGTTGTTGTTGTTACTGTTGCTGGTATTCGGTAAGGGGCGTGATGAGCCCTCGCGTGGACCTTGTGGAGCGCCAGGACCTCCTGTAGCTCCTCGGTACCCTTGTCCCATAGTTGCTCCTTGCAAAAGACCCAACCGTGCAGGATGCATGTTCATGCCCATCGGTTCATCTGATTTCGGCAATTCCAGGGATGGGCCTGGAGGCCCTTGAGCCTGAGGAGGTAGTTGAGCTTGCGCCTGGGGTTTGAGCAAGAGGGCCAGCTGGGCAAGAGCCTGGTTGTCAAATCCGGAAGGTGGACCGCCTGGAGGCGGTTGAGATGATCCTCCATTGGGTTGCTCATTCCCATTGACGCGCAATCGTGGATCAGACCGAGGATCTCTTCGTCCTGATCCTGGGTATCCTGGAACGCCAAATACATTCGAAGGGTTTCCTCCACCACCACCTCCTCCTACTGTCGAAGTCGAAGTCGTCGCACCTGGTCCGCCATACATGTACGCGGAAGCATCTGTAGGTACCAAGTTATTATTATTTGGGGCCTCAATACTGCTAGATAACATCCCTTGCAACTGCTGCAACACTGGCGGAAGTGCGCCGGACTGGAATGAGGGTGTGTACATGCTCTGGAAGGGGGGTTGAGGTTGGACAAGATGCGGTGTTGCCACAGGGGCAGTTGCAGACTGCACCTGGTATGCCGTTGCAAGAATGGTCTGCAAAGCCTGGGCTGAGGATGGATCAGATAATCCCGAAAGGAGAGAAGGTGGTGTTGGTGCGTTGGGTTGTGGCGTGGATGGCCAGGGTAGATTATATCCATTCGATGAAGATCCTGATGATGAAGGTGTTGATGATCCTGATGTTTGAGCCAAAGAAGCAGCCAAAGTTGAAATGAACGAGGCTGTATTGGCGACAGAGCTTGTGGTAGTTTCTACAAAGTCGTAGATATTTGGCTTAGTTAGTATTACGAAATTGGCTTTCCAGGTAGTAAAAAGAAGCCTCTGGAGCTTGGAGCTCCATGTTTGACGGTACCTGGAGTAGATGATGTCGTTGTGTTTTCCTGCTCTTTGGTAGCCGTTGTAGAGCTAGTATCGTTGGTCGTCTTTGATGTCTTGTTGTCGCCCTTGGGCTCCAAGAGTGGGAAGTACTTCTTGCGAATGCTCTCCGTGATCGATGGTGCAAACGTGCTTGATCGCTCCCAAAGGTCCACTACGCGCTTCACTTTTTCCTAATTGGTGGCAAAGCAAGTCGAGGAGATAGATGTATGTACTTTTTAATATCAACGCTCATATTTCAATCGAGGAGGATTAAAGGCAGTTTATTGATCGTTGAAGGCAAAGGCAGCATAGATGTGGAAGGAAGATAAGGAGAGGAGATACCACATCAATAAGTAGCTTCCCAATCCAAGTCAGGGTCGTTGTCGGTAGTTGATGATGCACAAGCATGTTTTCACTTCGTTCTCGAACCTGTTTGCGTAAATATCCTGCAATCACCTCCTTTGTTCGAGGCATTATTAGTTTTGGAGACCAAAATCTGCTCCATTAAGCTTCTTTTTTCTTTTGTTGAAGAGCCTGGCACGATGGTCCCGATCCCGATTTCGATCCTGATTTTTAATGCTAGTCCTGGCGCCATCCTTAGTCCTGCTCCTGATCCTGGTCTTGTTGGTGTCGGCATTAAGCTCTTGGTGGAGATCCTCTCGCAAGAGCAATATCAGTGAAACATGTCGTTTGGTACAAGTTACCCATCACCACTCAACCAGTAAGAAGAATAGGCACGAAATGAAAAAAGGTGTGGTCGAAGAGAGAGGTTCTCCTTCGCCGTGTGTGTTGTGGTTTGTCGCCTTTTGCTCCCGAGGTTGTTACCTTTTCTTTATCCTCCTGGACCTTGGTAAACTCTGTAAACAGCGCCTCAATGTTCTTCTCGAACCGTGCCACATACTCAGCCCCCGAGAACGAACCCGACGAACTCGACGATTTAGTCTTGACCGACTGGGAGGTCCTGCAGATAGAGTCGAGCACATACAGGCCCGTCAATTTGTACTCTGGCACACAGCGGGTGATGAACTTTTCCAGACAGTAGACAATGTTTTTGTAGTACTAGAAACAAAAGTAGGTTAATGGCGGTAACGTGGTAAAATAATAAGCTCATATAACAGGCACCAGAGGTGAACATCCCATGCGTGGTTTAAAGAGTATAATCTTACTTTCGCAGCCTTGAAGGCAAGCTTGGTCAGCTTGTCGATTTTGGAAGCAGAGACGGCGCGGGAGTCAAACAGGTTGTACAGCTCTTTGTCGAACTCTGCCACTTCTGGTGGCAATTCCTTGCTCATATTGGGGGTGTAGGTAAGGTGGATCAATCCAAACGCTTGGTGCACGAAGGTGTAATCGGCCCTTTTTTTCTGCTGACGATAGTTCTGCTAATTTGTTGTTTCGGTATTGTCTTTGACACTGATTGCTCCTCCTGATAGCTAGGGCCTTGACGGGATGGGGGGTGTTCCTTGGAAAATGGGTGATGTGAGATGAAAGAGGTTAAAGCAAACGGAGCAGATTATATTCGGCTGAAAATGAAGCAAAAAAATGTGCGGGTGGCTTTGCACCGTTGTCCAGCGCAAGCAAGGCTTCGCCTGCCAGTCTGCCAGTCTGCAGGTGTTTGTTTTACACTCGAATCGTGCACCCACCCAACAGACCCTTTTTTCTTTTCTGTCGTGTTTTGTTGTCTGCAGCAAAATCACTCTCCTTTCCATTGTACATACTCCATACTCCATCCCACGCAAGAAGAAAACATCAATCAGCGAGCAAGACCACCACGCCATCACACAGCACACACAACCATGTCCGATACAGAACGCGGAAATGACGACGATTTGTCGCTGCCCAAGGGTATATCATTGTCAAGGACGATCATTGCCACACCACACTCAATTCTGGTCTGGATGAACTGACCAACCAACACCAACCTCAATGGGACATTCTCTATCATAGCAACGGTCCAGAAACTCATCAACGAAATGATGCCCGACGATATCGCCTGCGCCAAGGACACGCGAGATCTTTTGATTGAATGCTGCGTCGGTAAGGAACCTCCAAGAGCTTAGTCTGATTTGAAAGTGTTTCCAAGACTATGGGCATGAACCCTGTTTTTCTCACTCTTCATTTCTATTTCAAATGGCTTCGCTACTCTAGAGTTCATCCACCTTCTTGCCTCAGAGGCTAACGAAATCTGTGAAAAGGAAACAAAAAAGACTATTGCCGCCGAACATGTCATCACAGCACTCAAGGCCCTTGGCTTCGACGGATACTTGCCAGAAGTCGAGGTTGTCCTGCAAGACCACAAGACACAGCAGAAAGTCAAGGTAAGCAAGCGAGGGAAGGAAGGAAACGGAAACAATGACGATGGGCAACAACGCCGTATCATATAGGCCAATACGTTCTCTGGGGGCGGAGCAAATTATATAACCATAACCAAACCCGCCCTAACACCATGCCGGGGGGTTTTTTTTTTTTTTTGGTCGCTAGGACAAGGACAAGAGATCTGGTCGCTTGGAGTTTTCTGGAAAGTCAGAGGAGGAACTCTTGCTGGAACAGACACGACTCTTTGCGGAGGCAAAGGAAAGACAGCAGACACAGCAGCACTAATAATAAACTCAACTACTTCTTCAAGCAATTCTTTTGTTTTATTAGGTAGGCTAGATATGTGGAAAGAAACAGGAGATATGGACAGTTTATGAACAGCAATAGAAGGAGTGTTTTTGTTTTTTTTTCAAACTTATTGAGGGATCGTAGCAATGGAAAGAGATCGCTTGGGAGCGTGTGACATGTCCACCGACATCCGTTCGCGTCGTGGTAAGTATCGATCCTCGTGATGTTGCCCAGAGTGTTGGGCGTGTGGATAACGGTGTGAAGGTTGACCTCCGTTCCACTCTTCAGGTAAATGTCCTCGATCCTCTCGGAACCCACCCTCTATCTCATGTGGACCAATCGGACGATGAGGTGGGTAGGCCCCTTCTCGCAAATGAGGCTCCATAAACGAAAATCGGGAGCCATCAGCGGCTCTGGGTGACCTGTTGGAGGGTTCAGGGGACATGGACAACCGACGATCCCGCACAATCTTGGAGTCGTGTCGGGATGGCCTTGGGGGTACTTCGTAACCATGACCAGGTCGAGGAGCTCGGGGGTCAAACTCCTTGGTAGAGAACGAAGACGGACCGCGGGCATGACTCCATCCAGGCTGGGATCTTTCCACCATACCATAGCTGTTGGATCTTTCGGCAGGAGGTGGGTCTCTCATGCGAGGTGATTCACGTGGGTGTACAGGGCTCAATGGACCATAATCATCGTACCGACGTCTGGATTCAGGGACAGTCTCCAACCCTTGGAACGATCTGGAGCGGTGGTCCCAGGGAACGGAGGGTGATGGGTGTTCCATATCCTCTACTGGCCTGTCGCTCATGACTTCTGATCTTTGGTAGTTGTCGCGGGTGAGAGTCGCCAGTGGAGGACGTGTGTAGACCTCGGGGTTCTTTTCGTGTGTAAGGGCCACTGGACTGACCGGGTACTTGGAACGTGACCTTGCGTCATCTCGCTCCCGTGGGTCTCTGCCAACAAACTCTTCCCGCGATTCGTACGCATAAGAGTGAGAGCGCTGCCAAGAGTCCAGTGTAGATGAACGCGCTGGAGGAGGACGATATCCTGGTCCTGGTGGAGGTCCCTGTGGTGTGGAAGGCCAAGATGGATTGCGATGTCTCGCGTCCCTCTCGTATTGTTGGTCCCAGTTCCATGCCTTGTTGGGGTCTGGTCGGTCTTGTGGCCATTCTGAGGGATGCATGGGTGGCGAGCGCCTCACATCGGGCGAGTCTTGAGATAGTCCATGAGGTGGTCCATGTGGACGAGGTTCCTCATATGGAGGAGGTTGTCGATAAGCCTCAGTTGATGGTCCGGACCACACAATGGTCGAAAGTCGGGGAACACCAGAGCCTCTCCTGTCCCTGTCTTGATCAAGATGACCATTGCTTCCAAAAGTAGCCGATGTTGGGGTCGATGGAACGCTAGGTTTGGTTGTGGTCGCAGATGTTGGGCTCTGGAGTGGGCGCGTGTGCCCCGAGTGCGAAAACGAGCGACTATGAGGTGGATGACCGAGGATGATTTCCTTGGTGCTTGATGGACTTACAGGCGCTCTCTCGTAAGGCGCGCCTCGGTGCGCAAACATGGGTGACGGTCCTGAAGCAACGGGGTCAACAGGTGAGGTTTGGTCGTTGTCTCTTGGTCCGTTAGAAGGGCGTCCAGAGGGGTCTTCCATGGATTTCGGCGATGTGGCAAGGCCAGATGTTCCGTCAAGGGGTGACGTGGGCGAAGTTGGTGCAGGAGCAATTGCGATGGGGGCCTTTTTTAAGGAGACTGGTGACACTGGAGTGGACTCTGTTCCTGAGCCTGAGGGCGAGTCGTCTTTTCCTGAGCCAGAGACTGGGCCTGGGTATCCGCTGCATCGGTTGTGGCCAAAGTCCAATCGCAGATGGCGGGTGAGTGCATCCTGGCGCACGAAATTCCGATGGCATTCTGGGCAACTGTATGGTTTTATCCGCCAATGGGTGCGCATGTGTCTGTTGCAGTCGTGCAGTCTGGAAAAGGCCCTTGCACTATCATCCAAAGGGGTTCAAGGAAATAAAACGTTAACTTCCAAAGGCTGAGAAGAGTGCGCCAAAGAGTCACAGGTGTGATCCAGGCGATGAAGGAATCCCACGCCAACCAAAAGAAATGAATGTACGTTGGGGTCATATGACCCATTGTTGTTACGGCTGTGCAAATATATGAAATGAGCTGTGCAATTCGGCAGGGAGGGAAACAGAGAGACGGACGAAAGAGACGGGAATAAAGAGAGGAAGGAAAGAAAGGGGCAGCACCTGCGCAATCGGCGCTTTTTTCTTTCTTTCGTGTGTGTGTGTGTGTATCTGTGCCTCTGTGTCTCTGTGTCTCTGTGTCTCTGTGTGTATGTGTCTCTGTGTCTCTGTGTGTATGTGTCTCTGAACGTATGCGCATGTGCGTATTGTGTGGCAATGATCCCTGTTCTGCTCCTTCCCCCCTCTATTCTTTTCATTCTTTTGAGAAGACTGACAATCCACCAATGCCCATGCACCCATCCATTGCTTGTTTTTATTTTGATCGTTCATGTTTTTGGGCCCCTTTCCTTAACCACCTTGCTAATGCAAATCGAGATGGTCTGCATCTCTCTCTCTCTCTCTCTCTCTCTCTCTCTCTCTCTCTCACACACACACTCTCTGTCTCTCACTCTCTGTCTCTCGTGGTCTCCAGGGAAAAACACAAGAGTGGATTTAGTCTGTTGCGCATGCACCCACACAAGTCCTTGTCTCTTCACCCATGGGTTCAACACCCTATTTGCTCACAAAATAATATAAAGAAAAAAGAAAACAATGCAATGGTCTGCGCCAAAAGAACATGGCATGCCATCCTGTCCTTCTTGTCCTTTCTGCCCTTGATGTTATTTGTTTTTTGTTTTTCTCACTCTCTTGCTCTGTCACTAATCCCACCCAATACATGCACATGAGTACGCGCACACACACACACACACGCACCCATTTACAGATACATACACAAACACATACATTCACACACACACACACACACTGGATGTGGCTGAATCTTGGACAGAGAACTGAAATGAAAAAGAAAGAAAAGGCTCAACAAACGGACAAACATCGAAAGAGAAGGAAACAGAA
>KN042424.1:125822-139518 GCA_000739165.1 Podila verticillata NRRL 6337
TTTCATCCGCACTGATACGCAGAGTGTGAGGATGTGGACGGATGTGGACGGATATGGATCGATGGGGAGGCGAGGTTGACGATGGAGGACGAGGGATAGTGGGTGGGGGGATGGGACACGGAAAATGGAGGCGGTCGATATGAGACAGACAGACAGACAGAGAGACAGACAGACAGACAAACAACAAACACAAAGACTGCGAGCAATGGTCATGACAGCAGGGACACAGAGGGAAGAAAAAGAAAGGTATTATTATGTGTTTGTGTGTGTGTGTATGTGTGCGACTGTGCCACTTTGTTCAGAGGTCTCCTTTGGCTGTTCCTCGGCAACCCACATGAACGAGGTCAAGGAGAGCACAAAAAAAGGAAGAACCTTGGGTGAGATACATTGTGGTCCATTTAAACGCAAACGGGATGGACTGACAGTGGATATTTTTCCCACATTCTCAAATGGAGGGGTAAAGAAAAAGAAAATCGATGGCTGTGTGTCTCTCCAGCCCACTGGTGAACAACACTACTTGTGTGTGCGTGTGCGTGTGCGTGTGCGTGTGCGTGTGCGTGTGTGTGCATATCGAGCCAAACTAAGGAAAATAGAAAGACAAGAATTGACATAATAACCCTCATGGTGGACAACTGTTTCGTACAAACCTGTTGACCAGCTCACATTACGTCTATGTTCTCGGCCCAACGCGACCCATTTTTTGACTCCATGTGCCCAAATCGCACATTGATAAAATCGCTATGCTCGACATGTCCGAGATCATGTCAAGAATGGACATGAACAAAAAAAATATCAAGGGGAAGAGTAAAGTGGGGGGGCGCAGGGTGGAAAAGAACGGAAAAAATACATGTTCGTCATGCATGCCAAACCATTCTTTTTTTTTTATCCGCTTCGTTTATGTCCCACACTACATACTCGTTACACTACATGCACATATCTTTTAGACAAAATATAATACCTTTTTTTTTTTGTTAGGTGGTAGAAGCGAGTTCGGGCGAAAGTAGGGGAAGGAGGAGAACACGATGCAATATCACATCATGTTACATGCTTGCAAAGCAACCTCCAAAGCAAGGACAGCAGAGAGAAAAAAAAAAAGCGATGCGCGATGCATCCACAGCAAAGTAGCTTTTTTTTATGTATCAGCTCGTAGCTTAACAGAGTCCTTCAAAGAGAAGGGGTTCCCCCCCCCCCCCCTTTTGGAGTTGTATCTTTGGAGACATGATGAGAAGTTGGTTGAGTGAGGTAGAGAGACAGGAAATTGCCTCTTTGCCAAAAACAAGTCTGCCCGATCGCAGATGTCAGATATCTGGAATAATTATTAGAAAACGCTAATGCCTTGCCTTGTTGCCTCGTTTTGAGCCCTGGCCGAAATCAATCAACATCAAACTCATCAATAAAAAAAGGTAGCTTTGGGCACCCCAATGTTCAATGCCATTGAAGGGGATGGGATGGCTCGCTCGGATGCGAACGCAATGTTTGAGCGAGTAGCATGTGTCAGTCATCCATGCCCCATGCTCACTTGCGTTGCCTTGCCTTGCGAACTGTCCAGTCGATAGCGGTTTCACCTTCTTTGTCATCTTTTGGCCACAAAAGAAAAGAAGAAAGAGCATTGGACAAACACTCCACTCGAACTCGATGATTGAACTGAGCCCCCATTGAGCAACATTCAGCGAGCATGTCTAGCATTGAGCGAAAAAAAGGCAGTTGAGCAAATGAGCCATCGATCCATCAGCGGCGAAAGTGGAAAATGATTGATTGTCTATCCTAGTAAACAAATAAGCTCGACCTTGATGCGAATCCCCTATTGGGAATGGAAGAGATCTCGCCATCGATGAACTGTGCATGAAAAGCGTCCCCTTCATACATCAACTCTTTTGTGCTCATTGCTACGCCACTGAAAATATTCTCAGGATATGCTTTGCGCAGTTTATCGGAGATGGAAGTGTTGTGTCCTTGCGCCACGCAAAACAGGTTCTTTGGATGGGGATGACTCAAGTCCGGGGGTTTCACTAGGTCGTGGTTTCGTGGTGTCTCTGACGACACAGGCTTGAGAGTAAAGGACATCAAATTGCAACAGGACAAGGGCCACAGTGGGCATGCAACACCGTCAATATCAAACAACATCACCAAACACAAACAAAAACAAAAACAAAAAAAAAGGAGACAAAGGGATATTGAATGGACGTCCAAACAAGCATGCATGCATTCCATGGGGGTGGGCAGGCAGACAGCTTCGCATGCATGTGTGTGAATATGTGTGTGAAAAATGTGAGTGTGTGTTTGTACTTGAGCATTGACACAGAAAAGATGAGGTCTGTCTGCACTCTGCACACACACACAACAAAAAAAAAAAAAAAAAAAAAAAAAACAAGGATACTTCTCCCCAGTACAACGAAACCCCTATTCCAAATGCATCATGGCCGAGAGACTAAGAGACTATGACGCTGTGGCTATTTCACTCCAAAAAATCCCCCTTCTTGACTTTCTTGGACAAGGTAACCTGTTTCTTAAACGCAATCGATACCTTACTGGTTGCATCGATCTGTTGATCTGTTTTGTTTAGTTCTCTCTCTCTCTCTCTCTCTCTCTCTCTCTCTCTCTCTCTCTCTCTCTCTCTCTCTCCGCCTGTCTGTCAGTCTGTCTCTTCTCATTTCGATGTAGTTCACGGTGGTGGTGCTTGTAGACCAAACTATGAGAGTTTGCGTACGGGTGTGCATGCGTATTGTGCGCGTTGTGCGTGTGCACGTGTGAGTGGGTTGCAATGCATGGGTGTAGGTGGGATGTGGTTGTGGTGGCTGTGATGGCCCATCACCCATAGGATCATCAAACAAGGTTTGGTCCCTGCAAAAAAAAAAATTAAGCTCTTTTCTCTCCCTCCCACACACTCACATATCAAAACAAATCAACACAAATAATACGCTTCGAACATAAGGAGGAGCTACATCAACAACAACTGAAAAAAAAAAAAAAAAAAACAAGACTAATTTGCTCCCGCTGGAGGGTTGTGTGAGGATTGAGGAGTACAAAGGCACAAAACTGACAGACAACACAATCAACACAAACAACCCCGAGCAAAAAAAGGTCATTGCAATACTGAGAGAGACAAGTGACAGAGAGACAAGTGACAGAGAGACAAACAAGAATCAGGAAATCAGGATAAAACAGTGAGCATCCTCGACCTCATTAGATTGGACTAGCACCAAACCGTCTTGAAGTTCAGAGTAAAATAAAAGTGGGTAAAAAGGGGTCTAGGCCCTATCATCCTTTGTCCCTTTGACCCACTTTCGACACTCTTCTTCGCCTTCTTTTCCTTGCTAAATGGTGTTTGGCTGTCACACAGAATGCAAGTGGTTTATCCGCCAGTGCGGTGAAGTGCACACACATACATTTTTTTCGTGATCACTCACCTCTTCTTTGCCTTTCTCTGTTTCGAACATACGTTCATCATCCATCTCACGCCTCTTTTCCCCATTCACCATCGACATCATCTTTCCTCTTCTTCTCGTTTTCCTCGTCTCTCTCCATCCAATTTCAATTTCGAATATCCCTACCGACTTGCCTATCCACGACATAAATATCGGGCCTTGCCCCACACAGCATTTTTAATACGGTTTTCTTATTTGTTTGGTGGGACTTGCTCCTTTTTTGTGTGTAAATAATATACATCCTTTGTCTTTGATTTGTCGCTGTGCACTAACCTACCCCTTATCTTGCTAAATGTACCCAAACCCATCCCTCTCGTTGCCTTCCTAGCCCACAATCATACCCCAATTGGGGTGTATGATGGTGTGACGCTTCGGTTGTGATCCATATTCCGCATGCTTTTTCTGGTTACAGAACAGAAAAAACAGACTATATGATGGATCTCCGTTGATATTGTTGTACATACACCACAGGCATATCAAATGCAGATCGCCTGTCCTTGTGCCAGCTCAGTCCCAGCTGCAAATAATAAATGAATAAAAAAATATAGAATTTCCCTCATTTGCTAACAGGACCATCTTTCCAACATACCTTCTTGACGCAGTTGATGATCTTTGTCCTGGCGCAAGTCTTCCTTGGCACAATAGCTGATCGAGCTTAAATTGGTGGCGTAAGAAATTACCGTGTTTCACATCGCCCAAGGCGAATGCCAAAAACCAAGGGCCAAGAGCTTGAACGACCTCTTACCTTTGGAATATCCACCAGCCTCCAAAGCCACCTTCTTGACACTTAGCCGGCGAATAAAGGTCCACCTCTCCTCGTCTTCACTCCGGTGGATCGCCCTTTGACAAAAGCAACAGTCGTGTGGGTCGAAACCCTGGTAATGACACTAAATGGGGGAGGCTGTGTGTTGGTCTGTGCGGAAATAAATTCCGAGCCAACCAGCCGAGGTCCCCTCCATATCTCCACAACTGCAGAGTCATTGACGGATAAAAAGTGTGAGATAGTGGGTTCCGAATTGGCCTTTCTAGTTTCCTATTTCCTTGTTCCTTTCTTTCTTGTCCTCATTGCCATACCCATTGCTATTCCCATACCTCACCCTGTCGTCGAAAGGAGCCGAAACAACAAATGGCCCGCAAAAAGGGCCTTTTCCTTCCTTCTTTTAAGTCAACCGAATCGGCGCCATTGCACCTCGTGCATCTGTGTATGGACACAGTGGTCGGCTAGGCAGAGAATGATACGACTCCACAGGTGCACACTTCTAGAAGGGTATTGTGGTTGTTCGTCTGACCCCTTCTTCATTTTCTCTCCCTTTTTTTTGTCTGTCTACGCATGAATATCCATGGAGCTATTGGTCTTTGCCAACAAGGAACCATGGCCCCTCCTTGCATGAAGATTCACCATTTTCTTACCCTTCCTCTTCCTCATCTTTTTCTTCCTCATTAGTATCCACATCACCTGGTTACCCGTCTCTCTCCTCTCTTTCTTTCCCCTCTTCCTTACTCTCCTTCTCCCACTTCCTCGCTCTCTCCCTTTTGCACCTCTCGCTCTGTCCCTCTCGTTGGTCTTGCCACATACCGATATTTGATGCAGATAGGATCAAGGGATGCATGTCTTTACCACAAGAGAACTCTACCCATGCCGTCCCGAATAACCCACAAGGCATGCGTCGTGCATTTTTTTCCGTTCAGTCTGTCCAAATATCTGGTCTTTGGGGACGCTTTTTTTTCTTGCACGTGAGTTGCGACACAAGTGGTGTGGTCGGGATGCCGGCATCCGATTACATCTCACGGGCCCATACAATGTAACGGGCCTCCAAAAGACAAGTATTCTTTATTCCACTTTTTCCAGTTTGCCTGCTTGTCCAAACCAAGAAGCAAAGGTTGTGTCTGCTGATGAGTGATCCAGAGCCGATACCATCTTGTCCCGATCGCCTTCGGACCCTGATGACATGAACATAAGGCGATGGCGACACACCTGGAAAGAACCAGGATCAAGTTTTTATTCATGTTCATTTTCGGTTGAGCCCAAAGAATCCAAATCAAAAGCTTATTTATTTATTTTTTGCTTTGTGCGGGAAGGAAGGAACTGCCATGGACCCCGGCATGAGCATCTTGGTGCTGGACATGGCCCCTTCCCTCCCTTTGGCTCAAACCAAGCATGACAAGGGAACAAGATCGGACATATATAAAGTGGGAAGCCAGGATGGTAACTACACCATCCTTCCTTTCCATCCAACCTTTTTTTGTCATTCACACATTCAGAATCTCTTTTCCTGTTTTCTTTCATTCACTCATTCACTCATCATTCTCCTCTCATTTCCAACCCGACTCGACATTTGGCTTGTTTCCGCATTGACCATAGAGGATTTTGCAACGCTTTCCCCTTTATCCTCCTAAACACACTAATACATAAAAGATGCGGTCCATCTCTGCCTCAGTCGCCCTGGTCCTCTCCCTCGTCGCATCCACAGCCTTTGCCCAGGACACCAACTGCTCCGCCATCATCAACGAGTTCCTTCCCGCGGCCACTTCCCCCAACGCCTTCCAGAAATGCTACACTGACCAGCTCTACAACACTGAACTCGTTGCCCAGGGTGGCATGCCCGACTATGCCGACGTGATCGCCAAAGTCTGTAGCCGCTCCGCTTGCTCCCATTCGACTCTCGCCTCTGCCACTCAAAAGTACATGGACGCATGTAGTGCCTCCATCGACGTCGAGGCGGCCAATGGAAACATCTTGCAATTAGGCAAAACTGCTCTCGAGATCTTCTTTGCGGAACCCTTCAGAGGCGTCTACTGCATCCTGGACCCCAACGCCGTGACCCTCCCACCACCGGCCGTCAACAGACCCGCATACTGTCTCGCCAAGGACGTGGCCGACCCTGCCAGCCGGTTTGTGACCAATTTGGCCGTCTATCTCACCTCGGGCGCCATCCGTTCCTCGCAGGACCCGTTCTTTATTAGATTGGACCCCAAAGAGACGTGTTCCCCATGCTCACAACTGGCCCTGAACGAGACGGTCCAGTTCTTGTCACAGACGCTGATGCCCAAGATTGCTCCATTCTACACCCCGGAATTTGTCCAGTACTGGTCCAAATTGATCCCAGCCTACAACACACTGTGCAAAACATCGATTGTGCAGACCTGGCCAGAAGGAACTTTGAACCAAACCGTGGCCGGTGTGCCCACAGGCACACCCACGGCGCCCGTGGTCGCCTTGCCAACCGCATCAGCCCCTGCACCAGCAACACCTTCAGTGAGCAAGAATGGAGCTCAGATGGGGGCACCTTCGGGTGTTGCGCTGGCTATGATTGCGGCCGTCCTTAGCTTGTTTTAAGTAACATCGTATCTCCAACTACTTTACATATCTAACCATTTAAACAACGAAATACACGTAGCAACTATATAGCAAAAAACGCCTTTAATATCGCATCCGCTCCCTCACAATACAAAAGACCTTGCACATAGCAAAAAACAACAATTGCTTTGCTTTCTGGTTTTATCTTTGTTGCTGTTGTTGTTTACCATATTTGCAAAAGGAAAAGGGGATCCTTTTTGCTTTCCTTTCCTCCTGGCTTGCATTCCTTGTGTTTGTTTGTTTGTTTGTTTGCGCCTAGCCTTTTTTTCCTTATTGTTGAAATAGCGCGCGTTTAACTGTTTCTCCGTTGGCGAGATTCGTTTAATTGTGGGCGAAAAGCAAAACAAAACAACAAAACAAGGAGGTGTCGATGTGCATCGTTGTCTGGAAGGGTCAGGAGTAGGAAGCAATGATTGGGCTAATTGCCTCAGATATGTGCGCGCCCTTTCCCAACCCACTCTCATTAGCCACCTTCTCTTCCTTTCTTCTTTGCTTCCTTCCCACCCCTGCGTAATAAATGTGATTTCTTGTTTTTTATTTTTTTTTTTGGTCGTGTAGACAAAAGACTTTTTTTTGTTTGTTTTGTAGTTTAACCGAAGAATGCGTATGAGTTTTTTTTTTCTAATCATCCTTTTTCGATGATGGGTTCGGGGTATCAAGCAGTCCAAGGCCCAGCAGATCCGCCTCTGGCACCTCGACAACCTTCTTCGTAAGAGTCTCTTCCAACGCCGCCATCAACACCTTATCTTCCAAACTGTCCCATTCTCCTCCGGCCTCTTCCTCTACGCCATCCTTCTTGAGCTCCTCATGGATAGAAAGTTGGTTGACGTTCCTCGACAATGACTCCACGACAGGGCTACTCTCTCCCATAGTTTTGGCCTTGACGCGACTGCTCGACCGACGCACTAGCGTCCCAGGCCGTGAAGAACTATCCATCGACAGAGACTCGTCCAGTATGTCGCCAGACTTGTTCCGCTCCTGCATCCGCCGCTCCTTCTCTTTAAGCCGCTCCAGCCGGCGCTGTTCCTTGGCTTGCTGGAGCTGGATCTTTTGCTGATGCAGCAGCAGCTCCTGCGAGATGCCTTCTTCGTCCTCTTCATCCAAAAGATTCAACCGCTGGTGGTGATAGTAGATGTCGTCGTGGCTGGGGAGTGGCAACGCATCCGCTGCAGTCTGTGCCAATCCTGTCACCATATCCATGGTTCTCTGTCTAGAATGCTGGAAACTTTTTTTTTTTTTTTTTTTTTTTTGTACCGGGATTGGATATAGGTTAGTTCACAAAATCCAGTAAACAACAAGACTACTCATTTCGTGGATGAAAAAAATAATATAATACGCTTTTTTTTTTTTTTTTTTTTTTACCGGTCAGATTCCGCAACATCATTGACAACGGTCCGGATACCGCCAATCAGCGATCCAAAGCCCTTGAAGAGCGCCCGCCCCGTGTTGACAAGCACTTCCTCAGCCTCTGGAGGAATAAACAGCCCACTGGATTCCCGCTTAAGGCGTCGAGACTCGCGATCCTTCATCGCGTGTTCTCCCCCAGCAGAGCTGAAACTGCTCTGACTCGAATGTCCAGCCTCAAAAGCCGTGGGCCCATCGTTCGAAAGAGATGAAGAGCATGTCGACAGAGACGACACAGAAGCTCGGTCGCCATGGGTGGAGGTTCCTGTAGTCGTTCCCTTTGTGGAGGGTGAGTCCAGTCCGTTCAAGCTCGAGAAACCGCTCAGATACGCGGGCAGTGGGCTGGTGGGGCGACTGGGCGACTGTGCTCTTTGGCCATCACGGTTGATGCGTCCTTTTGATTGACTACGCTTTGGAGAGAGAGGCTCTTGCTCCGTTGGGATGTGATGGTGGTGGTGGTGATGCATCGAGTTGATGTTGTGCAGACTAATTCCTCCACTGACGCCACTAATGCCGCTCACGCTTCCTACAACGGATCCCCAGAGCCCTGCCCCTGTGGTCGACAAGCGATGTGAGACGGATTGGGCACTGCTGTGACCGTAAAGTTTTTCTTCCTGCTGCTGGATCGAGGCACTGGCTTCCGCCTGTTGGCGATTCCGCTCCTCCATCATCATTTGTGACCATCGCTCCTTGAGTTGAGTCAGCTCTGACAGGTTCGTTTCGAGATCCTCGCGCAGCTGAGCAATCCTAGCTTCCTTCTGGGCAATCACCGAGAGCAGACTCTCGCTGGTCTGCTGGGGGAATTCGCTATCTGTGGGCGAGCTGACCATGGCCAAGTTGCTGCTGAGGGTCTGGTTCCTTGATTCGATCAATGCGACCGAGTTCTATTTTGGTTGAGGAAAGGCAATGCAGTCCATTTGTGAGTGAGGACAGTGTTCTTTGTTTGTGCGTGGTCAATGAGCCAGGGATGACAAGGGTGCAGAAAAGAGGGGTTCTTTCTGTCTGCCCTGACTGCGCATTTGGGGTATGTAATGAATGCCCTTCATAATAGAATACAAGGAGAGGGGAGGAAGGAGACTACAATAGCGTCGACCCATCACACTATCACCCACCCACCATGTCGTACATTCGTAAAACAAGACCACGTAAATACATACACATATACACAAACACACAAACACACACACAAACACACACACACGTTGGATGCAAGCATGGACGGTGTGTCTGTTCAACATGCATTTAGCTCCAACTAGCCATAAAGAAAAAAAAATGCTCTCTTGCCTCATCCCTCTTCTTGTTGGCAAACGTGGCTTCTCCAAAATGGCTTGCATTTTGCTTACCCTACTGAGACGGTTTCGTCCGGAGGCCGTTGTCGACACAGAAGCGGAAGCAGATCCAAACGACGATACAGAAGAAGGTGTTCCAGGAATATCCTCGCCCGCCTCTGACAGCTCTTCGCCAAGGTCATCTTGTTTCTGCTGCTGTTGTTGAAGTCGCAACGAAAAGTCCTGTGAAACACTGCGCCGGTTCAGCATGACGTGACGCTGTCCTCGGTGGGCTGAAGAAGGTGAAGGAGGCACGCTATCTCGGTCGCTCATGGTCGACAGGCTTTTCTTGGTCATGGATGACTTTCGACCCAAGTTCAGGGACAAGGAAGACTGTCGACTCAGGGACGACGGCGGCAAAGATGCATCTCCTGGTACCGCTGTTGTTGAGGCTGTTAATGATGATGTTGCTGAATCTGATCCAGGGGTGGAGCGGAGACTTGATGTACGACTCAGTCCTCGCTTCAGGGTAGGTGAAGTCAACTGTGGAGTGGTAGAAGTGGAGGAAGAGGAGAGAGGTGACCGGTCTGGAGGTGAGACAGCCATGTCTGTAGCAACAGAGAGCGCTGGGTTGGTGTCCATGGTATGGGTATCTTGTTGCTCAAGAAAGTGAGATGGTTCGTCGAGGACAAGATCTGGCTCTTGGCCCGGAGGAAAAGCGACCTGGTCGGCAAAAGTGACCCTGGAGGTAGAGATCCCTGTGCCTGCGGTTCCAGTGGTGCCTGTTGTTCCAGTCGAGGACGCGTTGGATGAAACCGAGGTGGACTTGCGGTGAGAGTGGGTCCGCAGGGGGAGATGATGCAGATGGGCGTGTGATGGTGTGGATGGGTCGTTGGAGTAGGATCGACTCTTTGTGCCAATGGTGTATGCGGCAGGGCGAGAGATGAGGTTTGCAGGCAAGGTGGATGAGGGCAAGGTGGCAACGGTTGAAGGACGGGGCGATGACGGCTCGGACGACTGGCTGTAGTTGATGGTGTCGTCTTCCTGCCACATTGTCTCCTTTGTCAATGAATGATTGGGGGATGAATGGAGGATGGATGTACGGGGAGTGAGGAAGAGAAGAGGGATGGATTCAGAAAAGATGATGGATGACAAAGGGGAAGGGCCAAACAGAGCTTAAACCCATCGATGGAAGGGAAGACGGTGGGCCAAAACAAGAGCTTTTGCGGGAGATTTCCTTCCTTCGTGGATGGCGAGAGATACGGTATGGCATACCGCAGAGGACTGGACATGGCAGGATGGGCCATGGCCGATTGGGAAGCGGCCACGAGGCAAGGAGAGACGATGTTGGATGCGGGATGTGGGAGGTGGGATGTGGGTTGTGGGTGGTGTGCCTGTGTCGGATGCTGTAAGCCAACGTGCTGGTTTGCTGTGTGCGGATGAAATTGTAGTCAACACAGGACGGTGGGATGCTGCATCGGGGGACGCGGTACAGCATCCTACGCTCTCGCCTTCTCCGCCATGGCCCAACCAGCACTTGCGCTTCTGTGTCTGATGACCCCCCATTGCTACAACGCTCGCTTCTGCGTCTTTTTCTGCTCCCTCACGCTCGCAAAGCCTATTCGATGGGCTGGGATGGGATGGGATGGGTGACAAAGACAATTGGATCTAAGGGCAGCCGAACGCTCTCGTCTTTTTGGCCGATTAATTATTTTTTGCATGGGTCCCCATCTCTCGCTCTTGCCTGCTGTTCACATTGGTGTGTGTGGACAGTGACCACAAGCAATACTTGCAAGCAATTATGTACCCTTCCAGGGTTGACCTACACATACCTCGTTGGTTCTCTATTCTCCATTCCGTATCAAACACGACCACTTAATTGAACATGGGAACACAAGAAACAGGATCATGTTTTGGCAGAGCCTCCAAGCTTCCACCTAGCCCTTTGTCAGTTCTAGGGAGGACACGGCACAAGCGATGGCATATGATACATATTCAAGCATCAATAGTGGTTGTTTTAATATGCTGTTTAGTAATAAATAATGGTAGATAAGCTAGGGCATGCTAGACAAAGAAAAAACAGAGTGGTATACATAACAAAATGGGTAAAGTACAGGACAGAAAAGGCAAAATGCAAGTGCAGACTATGGGGGAAAAAAGATAAAAAGAAACATAATATGATCAAGATTTAGCGAGGAGCGAGAGGTGGAAGGATCGGAAGGCTATGTGAAGAAGACGTGGGTGGGCCATGGGGATGGCCATGTGGATGGGAGCCCTGGTAAGAAGGCTGGGGTTGGTGGTGACGGTGATGGGCGTGGTGGTGTGGATGGTGAGGAGCATGCGAGTAGTGGCCATATTGACCCGAATTAGACTCGTGTCCCATGGCAGCAGGCAAGTTCATAGGTGCAGGTACAGGCAATGGCACAAAGCTGGGGCCTTGGTGCGGTGAAGTCATGGGGCTGTTGGGTTGAGTCACCGAGCCCAGAGAGGGAAGATTGTACCCGGAAGAAGGAGGATGGGCACCACCATGTTGGTGGGAGTGGGATCCAGGATAGGGTGCCACATAAGGCGAGGTCGATGCCGAGGGAGTGCCCGAGGATGGTGCCGACGAGATGGATGAGGTAGCCGAGTGGCTGTGCTTGCGGTACTCGATGCTGGAGCCAGGAGCAGAGGATAGTGACGTCGACGATGAAGAAGGGGTCGCAGCACTTGGGGGGATCATGGGCAGAAAAGGCACGTGAGAGTGGCCTTGTCCGTTGCTCTTGTGTCTGGACGAGGGCATCAGAGACCCACTCGAGCGGGAAGAGGAGTTCGAAGTGGCGGCGGCTGCTGCTGCGGCCGCAGCTGCTGCAGAAACGGCTGCCGAATGCTGATGGCTTGCTGGGACAGTGGGCAGAGCAGAAGCAAGAGCGTTCGAGTGAGGCATCGATACCGTCGGCCCAAGTGGAGGGGAGGAACAGGGGCTTGACATGGGCGATGGCCCCATGCGGATTGCATCGCTGTAAGGCTTGACAGAGTTGGAGTTTGGTGTTGGGAGCAACCGTGGGCGAGGGCTAGACGAAGGCGAGATCCTTGAGGACTGGGACTTTGGCAGGATGGGATGCAAATGGCTGTTGGATGATAGTGGACGCTTGTTTGAGGACGACACAAAATGTGGGTGTGCGTGCTGGCCTGGTGGGCTGTTGGCAGCTGATCCAGGTGCTGATCCAGGAACAGAGCCAGGAGGATCTGTTTGCATCGCATTGGGATTGTTATTGTTAGGACCAAGAGCGTGGTGGACAGCGGCTGTCAAAGCCGGAATTACTCCTTGTCCTGGGCCTGGGATGATTGGAGGAGTCGCTGTGCCTGTGTGAGATGCTTGTCCGTTCGGGATTGCTACCCGAGGAGGTACGCTGTGCTGTGAAGCATGTGGAGGATGGGGAGGATGTGGCCCTGGCCCGCGGCGCATCTGCGAACCTTGGTAAAAGAAGCGCAGAGCAGCGTTTTCGGAACGCAGCGAGTGATTCTCAGTATGCAATGCCTATAAACCAAAAGAAAGTAAGATGATTGTTTAGAATGGAAAAAAGAGTGTCAGTGACCATCGTTTGGTTGTGTCTACAAGGCACAAATAAACGTGGACCAGGAACAAAAAGAGGGCAAAAGCGAAAATGCGTGGTCGGGATACAACAAAATAAGCATAATCACTTCATGGAAGCCTTACCCGAAGGTGGTCCAATGCCAAGCGCAAAATAGTGCCCTTGTTCAGTTTGGCTGTCGAAGAGCAATTGGGCAGGATTTCGGCGATCTGCAAGATGGTCGAGTTGAGAGTGTCCCGACGACGACGCTCCACATGGTTGTGGTTCTCGCGACGGCGGCGGATCATCTCGAGTGCAGTGCGACTGTCGAGGCTGTTGCGGTTGAGGATGTTGAGACCGTTGATCTTGTAGGCCGACTGGCGAGTTTTGCCCGAAGGAGTTGTTGAGGGTTTGGAAGCCGAGGATGTGCTCGATGAAGCGTCCTTGGTCATATCCGAGCTAGCTCCACGTGTCAGGTTCAGGGGCTGTGGGCTGGTTGGGCGAGATGGAAGCAAGGGTCGAAGCGCTGGGCGAGGCTTGATGTTGGCCAGAGGTTGTGCTCCAGCGGGTGACTTTGTCGATGGTGAGGAGGCTGTGGAGGAGGAAGACGATGTAGGATGCGAGGTTGAGGAAGAGATATGAGGAGGACGCTGTGGAGGGTGATGGAATGAGTGCGGATGTTGTTGT
>KN042424.1:139618-363331 GCA_000739165.1 Podila verticillata NRRL 6337
TTGTTGTTGTTGTTGTTGTTGTTGTTGTTGTTGTTGTTGATGCTGTTGTTGTTGAGGGTGTTGAGGGTGGTTGTGAGATGGATGAGGGTGCGAGGGATAGTACGATGAAGGAGAAGAGATGGAAGTAGAAGCGGAAACAGAAGAGGAAGAAATAGAAGAATTGGGGTGGAGAGACGAAGGAGCATCGGTCATATCGTCGTCCCGGTCCTCTTTGATGGCAACACCGTCCATGTTGACGTCCTCGCTCTCGCTGTTGTAGGCACTGTTGTAGGCAGTGTTGTATGCGCTGTGATAGGTGGTTTGGAAGCCAGAGTGCTCGTCATCGTCGTCGTGGTCTTCATCGTCCTCATCGTCGTCGTCCTCATCTTCGAGGATGCGCTGGTGGCCGCGGTAGCCATCCGAGCCATAGTGGTACGCTTGTGGCTGGTGATCCGAGTAAGGGCCGGGAGCATATCCGGGATGGCGATCTTGAGCCATGGGGTATTCTGGATGGTGGGACGAGTGAGGTTTTTGCGTCGATCCGGGGGATGCCAAGTCCACGGAGGGGGAGCGGTAGTCAACAGAGCTTGGCATTCAATACGGGGAGAGGGGAAGATGGCCGATTTTGGGTACGAAGGGCCAAAGATGTGATATCAGAGGGGTGGGTTGGAGGAGTGGATCTCTTCTGCGATAAGTGTCGTACGTGGGTGCGAGTATGAGTATGGGTGTGGGTGCCTTGGGCGTAACAGACCAAAGTGGGGGAGGAACACGCAGTGAAGTTTGCTTCCCTTTTGCGGAATTGATTGGGAACACAAGCGAAGCCAAAAAGAAGGTTGGGCAAGGGAACGAAGCCGGATGGAGGACAGAAGCGAAGGAAGAAGGAGGAAGGAAAAGGAAAGGATATTGGCTATGGCGGCGGCTATGGCTACGATTATGATTAGGATGACAGAAAAAAAGAGCTGGCTAAACAAACGCACGGATGGAATACAGTGGATTAGATTGAGCAGGCAGCTAATAGAGTAATAATGTGATTGTGTGTGCCGTAGGTTGTGTAGGTTGTGTAGGAGGGCTTGAGCAGGTAGGCAGACGGTCCTCGTTTCTAGCTGTCCTTCTTTCTTTGTTGCGTTGGCTGTTGAAGATGTTGAACGTTGTGGGCAAGTGCTGATCGTGGGTGATTTTGTGGACAATGATAAACGGCACTCCAATATGTGAATAAGGTGATGAAACAAAAAATGGTGATCAGATCAGATATTGAAAGTGTGCGAGCGAGTGAGTGAGTGAGTGAGTGAGTGAGTGGTATGTGTGTGTGAGTGTGTCGGTGAGGTGGAAGTGGAAGGCAATGGGTGATGGTGAATGGGATGAATGAGGGATTTGAATCTCGATTAAATGGAGAGAGTCGTTGTGTCCAACGAGAAACAAAGGGAGCGAGAAGAAAGAAAGGAGAAGGAAAGAGAGAGAAGAGAGAGAAGAGAGAGAAGAGAGAGAGGGGGGGAGAGGGAGAGAGAAGGTGGGAAAAAAGGCGAAAAAAGATTTTGTCGACGAGGAGTGGGTGTGAATAGAAACTCCCTTCCTCCCCTCACTCTCTTCTCGTCACTCAACATCCCATCGTCATGTACTTATCCCATCCTTGGTGAGTGGTTACCCCATCGTTGCTTTTTTTTGACTTGGTCGTCCATTGACCTCCTACTGCAACATGTGTGGGTGCAGTGGTTGGTTGGCTGGCTTTTTTTTTTTCTCTTTTTTTCTTTATTATATTGCAGGTTATTAATATTTCTATTTTTTTTTTTTTTGATATTGGATACAATATTCAACAGCGCACAAGCATTTCTTTTCCCCGACACCTCTTTTACAAAGGCCGACTACACACCCCCTCTTTTTGGTGTTTTCTTTCTTTTGAAAAGCGATACTCTCTCTTGTCCTTCTCTCTCTTGTCCTTCTCTCTCCCTCTCCCCCTCTCTCTCGCTGCCCATGCCATATCCAGCAAGAGAAGGCAAGGCATGCCAAAAGCAGAGGCAAAAGGCAATTGAGACTGCAGCTAGACAGAAAAAATAATCTCCGTCTCAACAAACACCCTGCGCATTGCTCTTGGTCCAGTCATCAACAATGACGAACTTTGCTTCTGTCCTTGCCTTGGACAGGTACTTGAGGATGTCAAACACAAAAAAAGCCAAGCCAGGGGAGGAAGGACAAGACAGGACAGAGAGAGAGAGAGGAGGAACACATGAAAAAAAGGCGCAAATCGCCTTGTTGAGGGAAAAGTCATAAGCCAAAGAGGATCTTCTATGCGTCTGTGTGTGTTTGTGGCGGTAAATCCTTCCTTTCTTCTTTTGTTTGTTTGTTTGCAAGTACTTTGCGATGTTTTTTTATTGTTTCTTCTGTTTCTTCTCTGTTGTCAAACCATCGGCACGTGTGGAGCAAACTCAAAGAACAAAGCTGGCATCGTGTTCGACTTTCGAGAAGGTGTTTTTGTGTCGAATACCATCGACATCAACAAATTGTCCGGGAATTACATCCGTAGTATGAGAGAACAACAGCTTGGAGAAGGGTCGAACCATGGGTGGACTTGTATGACACAGCAAGCAATTTAACCCGCATCATATACAACCCTATTTCCTGCTTCGGCTAGTGTTCCCGTTCAAGTTACACTAAGGTGGATGCTAGAAAACTCTTTTTTTTTTTTGACATGTTCGATCATGAGTTAATAACAAAGTCGAGTCGATCGAAACCCCCCTTTTCCCTTTGTTGCCTTTCGTAATGGCCGAAATATCTGTCCGTTGTGCATTGCAATCACAATAAACGAGTAAACATGATCATGTTTCCCTGGACTCTCTTTCGCTCACTCCTAAGCATGCTTGACAAGGTCGGTGGTGGACATGGAGAGTACCTCCCACGTTCGATTTTTTTTTTTTTTTTGCGCTCCTAATTTGGACGTGGGGCAAAGTGGGGACTAAACTGTTTTTTCTCTTGTTATGAGTGTTTATTTTTACACCACTTTACTACTCTCACTCACTTTCTTTGTATCACGTCGGCACCTTCTGCCGCTCTTATTGGCTGATTCATGGTTCAGAAGTACTCGTTTTGTTGGATGAATGCGATAGAGTCAACTGAATAACAGGTACACAAAATTGAGGAATGAGAGGGGTCCTTCATGGGTGCAATGCAGAGTGGTGTAATATGTGAGATAGAACGCATGTCATACAATACATACATGTAGGATGACAAGCTTGTTTCTTGTCTCGGCATGGATATTCATGGACATTCCTGTAGCACTTTGATCGCACAATACGGCAGACGGTACCCAGAAAAACAAGCCTATTCATCGCAATCGTGACTTCCTGGGTCGTTGTCGCTCAACCTACGGTAAAGCCAACAAAAAGCAAATGAAAGGCAGAGATGAGATATGATGCCATATGATCCTTCTTTTACAACACAAACAGCACACGCTCCACACAATTTGCTGTCATTGTGGCACGTTAAGCCCATGGCGACTTTTCTGTCGTCAAGACCGTGCTCTGCCCAGTTCAGGCACGCCATTTTGGTAATTTTTATCGATTATTCCCACGATGATCTCATTCGCATTACACACTCAGCAAAAAAAAACGTGGGGTGAGTCGCCTGTGGTCACCTCACTTGGCCGTATTCTCGTTTTCTTTGGTTGTGCTCTTGTTGATGAGAAAAATAAACCACATCTCACGACATTTTTTTTTTTTCCAAGGGGTGCACAGCGGTTTTCTTGGTTTGTTTTGTTTGTGGGTTTGCCATTGATGGCCAAAATGATGTGGTGGCCAACAAGCACGGATCATGATAAATACATGGTGCGCTTATGGGAACAGAGACACTGCAGCTTTGTCTAGACAGTTTGGTTTTGGACGGGGACATCCTCAAGAGGGAAGATAGAGGGAAGCAATTGCGCACCCAGATCATGCCCTTTCACATCGTTTCCTTATATGTCGCCCTATGCAAGTACCTACAGTTATTTTGCTCCATCCAGTCCAAGAGCGAATGGGCTAACTCCTTCTAATACCGGCACGACTGTCCGGTTGAACAAGCGCGAAGAGAAGAAAAGAAAAGAAAAGAAGAGAAAAGAAAAAAATTCAAGAACCCAGCCAGCCAACGAGACCCCGCTATCACTCTCTTGCATCTCTATCCGGTTTGATCTCCATCGTGCCACCTCATGTCTACCGTTGATGACCCTGGATGGTTCGAGGGTTCTTTCTGACTGGCTA
This sequence comes from Podila verticillata NRRL 6337, assembly GCA_000739165.1. Taxonomy (NCBI): domain Eukaryota; kingdom Fungi; phylum Mortierellomycota; class Mortierellomycetes; order Mortierellales; family Mortierellaceae; genus Podila; species Podila verticillata. The sequence goes on from KN042424.1 coordinate 143,824, forward strand.
AATCTGATTATCTTTTTTTGTTTGATCAAGGCGAACGGTGGTGGATTACTCTTCCGCACCGACACACACTTGTTCTCTCTCTCTCGCTCTTTCTCAGCAAGCCATTCTATCTTATTGGGAGATGTTTCGGTCCCCCTTTGGCCTTGCCATGAGGGAGTGAAAAAAAAGGTAATGTAGAGGAGTTGCAATCCAACTTCAATCTGTGATTCAAAGAGTATTTAGCAAGTGTTGAGGAGCGAGGCAATTGGGCTACAAGCACTATTATAACTTGGGTTTCTCTCACCGTTGATGACGACCCTCTTCTCTCCTCCCAACTCAACTCCTTAACGCGACCTTCAGAGCAAAGGTCTACAACAGAAACATAAAAAAAATGTGGTCTCAGACCTGGATCTCCTCTCTCTTCCAATGGGAACCGAGCGCCGATGAGGCTCATTCGCCAGTTTATCGTCCGCAAATCCGCTGGTCCTTCTGGTCTTTTTTCGGGTGCCCCTTTGAGTCCTTTTTGTTTCTTTCTCAGCAGGAGAAGGAAAAAGGAAAAAAAGGCCAACAACAAACTAAACAACAACAAAGCGGAGGATAAGAAAGATCGAATCACATCGCAGCCAACTCATTGGAAGGTTGCTTGATCAGTTGTCGCCCAGTACACTTGTCTCCCTCTCGCATTGAGCACGTTTTGGTTTCACCGCACATTGCACCCACGAGCTAACGAAGAAATACGATCAAAAGTGATTGTTCCTGGCCCTTGGCCGTTGAGTTGAGCACAGGGCGATTTGGCCGATTTGGCTCTTTCATCAAACCAAAACCATACGAAATTGGAACCGTGATGAGAGTGAATGGAGCGAGAGGGAAGGCAATAACGCAGCCTTTTCCATTTTATTCCCCGAATAGATGGTCGGGTCTTTTATTCCTCGCATTAACTGAGGACATTTGAGAAGGCTTTTGCAAAGTACAGAATACGATCCTTCAGACGACTCGCTCGTCCACTCTCTCTCGCCATTCATCTTTTGCTTTGCTTAGAGTTTTCATTCTTGCTGGTGCTGCTGTGGTTGGTGGGTGGGTTGGGTTGGTTTGAGCTCAACAGATACAGAAGAATGACGACAGGTCGCACAACATGTATCCTTTGTTTGGTTGAGAAGAGAGAAAAACCTTTTTTTGTGTTGTTTTGCCCTTTGGGCCCAAAAAGTGCTCGTGCCATTCCTGTTCTTCATGGGAAAGAAAAGGACAGACAGACAAGACTAGAAAAAGAGGTACCATCGTAAACATGTGCATCCATCTTGAAAAAGAAGAAAATTGCACATTCACGCCCGCTTGCATTTCACAAGAACAAAAGAACAGAGGTCTAAAGTAAATAGAGAGATGCCCTGCCCCATGCCCTTGCCTTGCCTTGCCTTGCTTACCCCACCGTCTTCCTCTCGACAGGACCATGGATGCGCGATTTCTTTTTTTCTTTTTTTTGCTGAATATGAAAATACACTCTCCCAATAATTAGACTGCATGTATCCATACCATACCATCTCATCATATCATGCCACACCCACTCATGAGGCCTCTTCCTCCTCCTCCTCCGTGGGAACTGTCTTTTGCCCAATCAGAGCCCATGTCGTATCCACTCCCTCCTTTTCATGCTTGCTCATCATAAAAAGAACTAAACTCACCCACACACTTTGCCCACGCACGCATATCGCATATCGCAACGTGAATTGTACGAATACCCTTGCAGGTGTACACACGCACGATTGAAGATATTTGGTCCTCCTCCTCCTAGTCCTACTCTACCACAAAAGGCGACAACCCGTGCATTAGCGTCGTTTATCCCTGAACTGTTGAAAGACAAAAAAAAGTTTGCAACAACGTTGATCCAACAAACAAAGAACGAACCGAGGATGCTTTTTTTGGTATCTTTTTAACCACGAGTACGTACGTTACGTACTCCTCGAGCCGAACGAACGTGTTAGCCGAAACAGACCAAGCGCAATGGTACATACCTTTTTTCTTTTCTTTTCACAAGCATGAATATGCATGATGCATAAAACTTCTAGAAATCTTGGTCGCTCAAATGGCCGCCTGGGCAAACTTGAGATGTATGTGCCTACGCATTACATCGCTGCAGAAGAGCGGGTAGAGTGGACCGCGCCTAGGCTAATAGTTGCCCGCATTCTTTTAAGCGCATGGGATCTATGGTAACATATCGATGTAGGCGAATGAGTGCAGCCTTGGTCTATCAATACACGTATCATGCGGTTATGAGTTGTGCGTTGCCTGCAGATCGAATGCTGCTTTGGATGCAGATTGAAAAAGCGTATGAGTTGTGCTTTTGGGAGCTAGTCGACAAACGGCTACGAATTGTGCTTTGGCGGATGAAACCCCCATACCAATTTTTGCCACCAAGTACAAATGATGCAAAATTCTGAGCGGATTTTCGATATTCGATTGTCCCATTGCGTTTTTTTTGTTCTTGTTCAACATTAAGCTGCTTCGACGACATAACGCCTTTAGCAGTGTGGTGGACAGACAAAAAGGTAAATTCTTTTTTCTCTCCTCACTGGTGATGTGGTCATCTGTGGCACTAGTTTTTACTCTCTTGTCCCTTAACTGCTCGCCCGCTCCTTTCTTTCCTTCTTCCTTCTATACCTTGTCTCAAGTAGAAGAAAAAAGAAGACATCCGACGCAACAAGTTCACGAGCGGCATTGGTGGCAACAAGTCTTGATGCGAGGACGATGGACATTCTCTTAAGTACATCCTTGATCATATTCGCGTAATAAAAAGGTCCGTTGTGGTCATCAAGTTTCTATTTTATGTCTGATGGATCTACATGCTGGCGTCTAAGAGAAAATGCTAGTGTATAAGTTGTATAAGCGCAGTTGCGTCATTACAATAGATATAATGTGAGTTGGTTACGTGAGCGTGGGCGTGGGCGTAGAGCCTGGGGTCCTTGGAGAGGCTGTCTATGCAGCAGGAGAGGTTCCAAAGCCGAGCGAGTTCTTGACAAAGTTAACAATCATCGAGACAGGGTTCTTGGGCGACACATACAGGGCTGTGCACTCGACCAGGGTGTTGCCGTCCAGATCCTTGATGCTCGCCTTGGTGTAGCCCTTCCTGCCCTCGCCCTTCTCAAACTCGGCAGTGACCATCACAAACTGGTCCGCTGTGACAGGGCGGCGATAGTTGACATTCAAATTGGCGGTGAATCCAATGTGGAATGGGAGGTTGGGCAAAGCCTAGGTGAGTACATGGAGAAAAAAAGAAAGCGGTATGAGGTCAGTGTTTAGCCATTCCACGGTCAAATATCCTGCTTCTCGAGTAGATTTTTCGGATCGGGTATCTTTGGCTTCAAGGAGTGAACACTTACAACCATGCCGGTAGCTTCATCTATTTTTTTTACAGATAGAAAGAAAAGAAAGAAGGCGTGGTTAGTATCGGAACACCATGGCACATTTGGAATGAGTGTGGCTGACATATCAGATGCATTCCGAGAAGCACGTTCTTGATCGTTTATCTCCCTCTCCCTTCTCTCTCCGTTGTGTCCTCCTTTATCGCGCATTTCGTCATTTGTTTTTGTTGTTTTTGCTGCGTTGTTCTTTTTTGTGCCTGTCCATGTCCTCCTGTCCTGTCCTAATTCTCCACTCTGCTCCTGCATGTGTCACCCAACCCCATCCCTGCCATCCCTGCTTCCTTATTTTGGATTTCGGCCATGTCAGCTTTCTGTTCGCTCGATCGACGATCGCTCCATAAAAGGGCAGAAAGACATGTCCAAGTGAGCCGGAAGGCCGTCGAACATAACAAAAAACAAGCAAACACAAACCTAAAAGGGTCGCCAACAATCCACCGTGAATGATCTTGTCATGCCCACACAGGCTCCGGCCCAGGTGCAGGAACAGCACAATCGCCTTTTTGTCCTTGCGCTCAAACTTGAGGGGCCGCACGCTCAACATGTTCTCGCCTCGCAATGCTCCTGCAGTCAGGTTGTGCTTCTTGGTGTGGTCCGTCAAGAAAAAGTACGGGTCGCCTTCCTTCCACTCGCCCTCTGCAACTTTGTCCTTGTACTGGTGCACAAGCTCGAGTTGGTGCATCTCGTGCTCCAGCAAGACCGATTTCTTCATCTCCTTGGCCTTGTCCTCAGTGACGGGCGAGGTCGAGTCGAAGGGCTCATCTGGTTCTTCTGTGCCAAGGATCGTGGGCTGCAGCTTGCCGATAGGGAGACCACTGAAGCCTCCGATGGCCGGGTCGAATTTGGCGTAGACAAAGGCTCCTGCGGCGGCCGAGGCGGACATGAGGGTGATTCTCTGGATCCAGTTGGAGAACCGAGATGATGATGAGGAAGGGCTAGGTGCTCTTGATGACGGGGAAGGAGAGACGTTGGAAGTCGAGGTGTTGGCGGTCGAGTAGAGAGACTGCTGGAGAGGAGATTGTCTCTTGCATGTGAATGGAGTTGCTCCAGCGGTTCTGAAGGATGTCTGAGGAAGCCGCGTCAGTGCGCGGTGAATGCGGGGGTTCATCATGAGCGAATTAGGATTAAAAAAAGAGAGTGGGGAGTTTGGTAATGGAACGAAGATGCATTGGGAAGGACACTTAGCACTTGTCCAAAAATCTTTCTTTAGTCGCCCTCTCGCTCTCGCTTCCCTTTCGCCCAAATATGGCAGTCACTGCTCGCCTGTTTCCATGTGCCCTGCCCTCCGAGGCGACTCACAAAATGAGTCCATCAACATCTAAGCCACCCGGTGCCTGGAGTGGTGTCAGAGGGGAAAAGCTTAACTCGCCCTTCCTCCCAAAAAGTGAATATTCTCACAGTCTCGACATCTCTCTATTCTGTCATTCCACTCCACTCCCCATCCCCACCATGCTCCGCTCATCCATCTTGCGCGCTACAGGCGCTATCCAGCCCCGTATGGTCACCCGTATGGCTACCTCCTCTCCTGCCGTCTCCATCATCCGCAACTACTCCACCCCTGCCCCTGTCAAGCCCAACATCAAGCTGCTCGCTGAGATCCGCAAGACCATCGAGGGTATCTCCATGATGAAGGCCAAGGAGGCCCTGATCCAGACCAACAACGACCTCGAGAAGGCGCTCGAGTGGGTCCGTGACGACGAGGCCAAGGCTGGAGTCAAGAAGGCCGAGAAGCTCAAGGGTCGCCAGGCTCTCGAGGGTTTGGTCGGTGTTGTGGTCGGCGAAGTGGGCGAGCACGGCAACCGCGGAGCCATTGTTGAGGTAAAGATACCCTCGGTTTTTTTGTTTATATCTGTGATAAAGGAAGCCCGATCTGCCACACAGACGGATCTGACCTTCAAAGAGGCGAGAGCTGTCAAAAAAGTCGATGGATCTAGTAACACTCTACGTTCTTAATGCTGGTATACCTTTCTAGCTCAACTGTGAGACCGACTTTGTCTCCAGAAACGATCTCTTCAAGGGACTTGTCAGCCAGATCGCCTCCACTGCTCTCTTGGTCGTCGAGGGATCCGCCAACGCTTCCAAGGGACTTGTTCAGGATGTTGCCGTTACCGATTTGTTGCAGGCACCCATCATGCCCGACCCTACCCCAGCACCCGAAGGATCTACCCCTCCTCCAGCTCACGAGTTCGCCACTGTTCAAGAGTCGATCACCAAGGTGATTGCCAAGCTGGGCGAGAACATTTCGCTCCGCCGTTGCGCCGTCGTCAACTTCCCCGAGAACCAGCGCGGCATGGTTCTGACTGGTGGCGCTACCCACGGAGGCGACAAGCACCCCTATGCTGGAAAGATGGGCGCTCTCTCGGTCATGACCTTGGTCTCCAAGCAGGGTGGATCCAAGAAGGTGGTGCCCTCGGCTGCTGTCACCACTTTGTCGAGACAGTTGACTCGCCACTTGATTGCTTCGCCCTCGATCACAATCCACCAGGAGGACTGCAAGATCCCATTGGAGGTCTCGAACGGTGGCCATGCTCCCCCAGAGGTCGTTGATGCCTGGTTGGACGAGCGGGTGCTGATGCGTCAGCCATTCATCTTTGGCGGCGGAAAGGTTGAGCAGGTGATTGCCAAGGTGGCCAAGGAGGAGGGACTCCGGATCAAGGTTGTCGATGCCCTGCGCTGGGAGCGGGGTGAAGGTATGGTCAAGGCCGAGGCCGTCGACTTTGCCGAGGAGGTCAGGAGGCAGATTGAGAACAAGTAAATAATTTGTTCCGACGGCAGGAGCTCATGAAGGCGAGAAGGAGGATCTTGCAACAAACTATGTATATCAGCACACCATTTTCGAGAGGTGCAAAACAAACACACACAACCCAAAGCAGAAAAAATTAGACATACGAGGACCCAAGGTCGTCTATAGCTTTTCATATGTAAATGAAATAGAGACAGTTTTCACACAATGCACAGAGAGAACGAGCCCTGTATTGAGAGATGTACGATAGCTACATTGCTTCCGAAAGATTATTGAAGGGAACTAGGGAACAGGAATAGTTGCGAGTTTTTGTTGAAAACAAAAACCAGTGTGCCCGTCCACCTGTTTGACTTTTGGCAAATGAGCTGGTGCCAGTGATATGGGTGATCCACCACAAATGGTTGGCAACAGAGCCGGTGGGCCGATTAGTAATGATGTTGAGCACAGTGCGAATCACACTGACGGTGGCGATGGGGTTCAAAAGCTGGAGATCCATCGGCAAACGGAGGCTGAGTCGAGTAGAGTTGACGATGGCGAAGGAAAGCTATTCCTGATGCATCGCAATCCTATGTAAAAAAAAAAAAGACAAGGCAAGGAGTCAACAACCTTTTATATTGTCTTCAAATGTGAACGTCGCCTGGTCGTCGGTCATCTTTGCATATTGCCTGAGGTTGAAAATGATTCGCAAATGTGCCAAGCTAAGATTCTCTTGTTCAATCTCGTACAGTTCGTCGAGCTTCGGGCGTCTCTCGTCTGAGGCAGTACGGTCAGCACCGTTGTGCGAAATCACAGTAACACTGCCACTGTACTGCGTGGCCCCCAAAGTGTGGATGGAACCGTCGGCGACCATGATGCGCTCGGCGTTATGTGCTCCTGGCTAATAGACTATGTAGTCGTAGTCGTAGCTACTTTGTTCCAACGCGTTACATAAGGTTTCTCTCGTCATAGCCTGATCGATGCTAGCGACATGGCTTACCCAGGGTTGAGGGGTGTTCCAGCTGCGCTCCGAGGTAGTGTGTGTGGCTGCGAAATCCCTCCTACAACCACCAAACCCATGGCTTTGGTGCCTCGTGTCATGCGCGATTATTGTTGTTGGTGGTGGTGGTGGTGGTGGTGGTGGTGGTAGGTGGCGAAGGAGGAGTGATTGTGGAAGTCATCATTTTCGTCTCTGCACAACCTCGACTCTGTGTTTATTGAAAAAAAAAAATCTGCATGTTGCCTTTTATTGATTGGACAACGCTCATCGCTCGACGATGCAAAAACGAAGGGAAATCCATGATATAGGCGGGTGCCTGCTGTATTTATGGCTTTGGGCTACGGGAAGGGATGATTACAAGAACCCAAGAGAAAGTAGTGGATCCTGAGGAAAGTACATGAGTACATCCATAGGAAAAAAGAGATCATTCCAAGAGGAGAGGAGAAGAAAACAAGAGAAGAGGAGAGGAGAAGAAAACAAGAGAAGAGGAAAGGAAGAGAGCGAGTATGTCGAAGATGATTCACTATGATCTCCACCCGCCATCTTTTCACGATCACTCTCTCCATGACCTTCGTCATATCAACCAACTGTTGCTTTTTCTTATTCAAGAGTTCAGACAGGGCCGGTTCAAAGAAGAGGATGTCCCCAATTGCCAATCATCGCCTCGCTTCGACTACCATCCTTTCAACACTCGCAGTCTCCATCCCACATGCTGGAGCGAAAAGCTTCAATTTTTGTTTTCTAATTGGAAAAATGCGTCTGTTATTGCAGCAAAAGGAGCGCTTGGCTCGAAGGAGCCCCACGCTAGTGTATCGTGGTGAAAGCAAATCCATGGGGTGACCTCTTTGGAAGGAGATGACAAGCGTTCTCCTGCCTTTGGTTCTTAAGTTCCAAGAAGGCCCAAGTGCTCGTGGATGACGTCAAGCAAGGAGCCAGTGACTGCCGCTGCTTTCCAGGGCATATCTCGTCCCAATCCGAGCTTATCTTGGCTGGCTCGAGAGATCGTCCCACATACCGAAGGTACTCCCTCTCCGTAGCAATCTCGCCACCTGTGAGCCAATTCGGCAGGGAGATCGAGTACTTGACGCGGCTACTCCGGTCCTTGTACCGTTTTCCATAGCTACCTTCGGGGTCGAAGCAAAACTGAGTCGGCACACCGTGTATGATGACATCATGGTGACGCTGTCGAGCACAGGTGCCTGGGCCTGTCAAATGACAAACGCTGCGAGTGCGTTTGGCAAAGGCAGTGGATGTGCTAGCGATGAGGGCCTCGATACTGCGAACCACGTCCAAGGTGGCGATAGGGTTCAGAAAGTGCAAGTCGACGGGGAGGACAAGACTGGATTTGATGGAGTAGGGCGCGGCGAGAAAGAGTTGCTCCTGGAGCATGGCCACCTTAGAAAACAAATGATGAATATTACAATGCGATGTGAATGGAAATATGCTCATTATGACGCCGGTCATAGTCCACTCTCCTCTTACCTCAGGATGTACACAAGCTTCAAACATGTCATCTCCTGGATCTTGTTCTCGATCGTGTACAATTCTGCAAGTTGGATACGCCTGTCATTCAAAGCAGATTCGTTGGCGCCATCGTGCGAAAGCATAATGACATTGCCGGTATATGAAGCCGTCTACAGTGCGTCGAGGAAACAGTTGGCAACCGTGGTGCGCTTGTCCCTGTGGACTTCCGGGCTCAAAACCACCCAGTCGTAGCTGCCAGGCGCGAGCAAGCCAGAGAGACAAGCTGTCAGAACTTGAGGATCCAAGAAGTCGATAGCCACCCTTGCCCAGGGCTGAGCTGTATCCCAATTGGTGCCCGTAGGAGTGTAGGTTGCTGTTAAGTCGAACTTGTCCTTGAGCTGGTCCAGAATGTGGTATCCCAGAGTAGTGCCACCTCCAACGACCAGGACTTTTTTGTTGTTGTTGTGCGGACTGTCATGGGTGGTGTTTTGTTGCTGCTGCTGCTGTTGTTGTTGTTGTTGTTGTTGTTGTTGTTGTTGTTGTTGTTGTTGTTGTTGTTGTTGGCGATGGTGGCGGTGGTAGGGTTGGTGAGTTCTGTGCAAGGGGGAAAGATGAAAGAAAAAAAGAAAGAAAGAATCGAAGGCATCGTCGAATAGGTCAAATATCTCACCAAACCCTCCTTCCGCCTTCACTATTTCCATCACTTGGGAGTGTGTTTGCTTCCTAGTCTCCCGTCACTGCCCAAACTTGACCTCCATTCCTGTAACCCTCTGTGACACTTGCCATAGCATCGGCCCCCGACATTGTATCATCGACATCTCTATAGTGGGTTGATGTATGAAAAATGGACCTGTGTTCATGTTTGTACCTCTTTTTTTTTTGACCGCAAAAACTCCATAGGAAGAATTGGAAGAATTAGAAAGAGAAAAAGAAAGACACTTTGCTACGCGAATAGTTGCCTTCCTACGTGCTTTCCTTGACAACATCGAGCATGTTTGAGAGCCACCTCCTCACCCGAGAATAGGCCGCGTCCCAGTCCGAGGTCTCCTTAGCAGGACCGACGCCCTGGCTCAGGTGCTCAAAGTATTCCGCATCAGCAAAACCGAGAGCCGGCGACAAGGGACTCGCCTCTTCCAATCCCAGCGCCGATCTTCGAGTATGCCCACTGGGGTCATCGCGGAAGTTGGCTGCACCGTGAGTTATGATGTGCAAGCATATGTGACCAACACGGGCACCTGGACCTGCTAGGCTTGCGATCCAGTGAGTGCGCGTGGCAAGGGGTGTTGGTGTTTCCGGCCATGATGTTGTGGACACCGAGCACATCTACGGCAGTCCCGGATGTGGTAGCGGAGGAGGTTCCGCCGCCAATGATGAGTACTTTCGGTGGAATTGTCATTTCTGGTTTGTTATTGTGCGTATGTGTGACAGAGAGAGTGTGTGTGGATAGGTGTAGTTGGATGGAGGCGAAGGTGGAGGCGTGAAGTGCTCATGAGATATGAGATTTTTTAATATACGGTCACGTGACTTTGAGTGATATCATCGTGACCTTATTCTCTTTCACCTCTTGAACGGATGTATTGATGTACAAAGAGGAGGCTTTTGAAGATTGAAAGAGCTAGCTTTCGAAACATGAACAAAGTGCTGGGGAGAAAAAATGATGCCGTCCACAAAGAGCATGATGCAAAATATGGAACCGTCCCTCTCGATCGACTCATCGTCTCAAGTAGTCATGGACAGCGTTCAGCAAAGCCACGAGCGGCTGTCTCTCTTTCCCAGGACAGATCTCGTTCCAGTCAGAGTGGGTCTCCTTGGCCGGACCGAGGTTCCAGGTCGCGTACCAAAGGTACTCCCGCATCAAGCCAATCTCGGCGTCTGCTGGCCATAACGGCAGCGAGAGCGGGTACCGGTGCAGAGGATCTTGGCCAAGCCAGTTGTTGTAGTGATTGCGGTGAGAGCCAGTTGAGTCGTTGCAAAAAAAGCGGACCGGAGTACCATCTGCAACGACTCTGAGACGGGAGTAATCGGTACGAGAACCAGGGCCAGTCAGATACGAGATCCAGCGGGCGCGCTTGGCGATGTATCCGCCGGCGCTACCTCCAATGATGTTACGGACACAGCGGATCACGTCCAAGGTGGAGATTGGGTTCAGCAGATCGAGACTGATAGGCAGGACAAGGTTGGGTCCGTCCGAAGTGGTCACAGCGAACAGAAGTTGCTCCTGGAGCATGGCAATTCTATAATGATGCCCAAAGCCAAAGCGAAAGATGCAGGTTTATGAGATATTCTCTCAGGAGAGCACCTCCTCGTCATTTTTTTTTTGTTGTTGTAGGGTAGTGAGTTACCTCAAGATGTAAACCCGGCTCAAATGCTTCATCCCAAAGATGACCTTTTCGACTGCGAACAGCTCTGCCAGCTGCTTACGTTCGTCTTTCTCAGCCAAATGGTCCGCTCCGTCGTGCGAGAGGACAATCACACCGCCCTCGAACTTCGACTCTCGAAGTTTCTTGACAAGGAGCTGTGCAACCAGGGTGCGCTGGGTGCTGTAAGCTTCCGGGCTGAACACTATCCAGTCGTATCCGCCAAACATCAATAGCCCTTTGATGGATTCTTCCATGTCGAAACAGGTCATGATGTAAGTGGACCAGGGCCGAGTCGTCGAGAAAGTCCCGTGATCAAAAAGAGTGTACGTTGCGGTGAAATCAAACAGGCCCTTGAGCTTGTCCAGTATGTTGTGGCCAAGATAGGTGCCTCCGCCAACAACAAGGACCTTTGACTTTTTATCGGTTGCCATGGCTGTTTTTCCTTCTTGTGTATGTATGGATGTTGGAAGAAGAGAACGAAACAAACATAGCAGCCCTGTGCCCTCGAAATAAAATAAACTCGCTCGCTGTTGTCGCGTGACATCAGTCCCATTCTGATCCATCACCTTCACAGTCTCACGCAACATCCTTAGGCTAATTTTTTGTTCGATCGACATCGTTCTTTATATTTCTACAGGGTGAACATATCGATTCTAGAGACATTACTTTTTGAAGGTGTGCATGGTGTGCGTGAGGTATATGAAAGTCGGAGGAGGAGAAGGAAGGAGAGTAAAGAAAAATGAAAAAATCGCTTTAAACAGTGATCTCAGCAACGGTGTAGATCTCATAGTCAGCAGGGAAGGCTCCCTTGGTGAACTTGCGCTGGGAGGCGACCTGGACCTTGTAGGCACCGGCAGGGGGGACGATGGGAGCAGCGGCGTCAACGGTGGGGAAGACCGAGCCTCCCAACCAGCGCCAGGTGCGGTAGTCGATAGTGTTGGTGTTGGGGTTCAAGTGGTGGCTGCGGCCCCAGGCTCCGAGGGAGGCAGCACCGTACTGGGTGTTCAAGAAACCAACGTGCTTGCCCTGGGCATCAACAAGGACCAAGCGCAAGTCGGGGGTGTGGGATCCCAAGCGGGTGGCGAGGAAGGCAGACTCGGCAGTCCAGTTGATCTTCTTGCCCTTGGTGGGGATAGAGTTCTTGCCAGATTTGAGGTCAGTGATCAAGAGAGCGGGGAAACCCTGGTCAGCATCCTGGATGGGAACCTTGGAGAAATCACCCTTAAGACCAGCATAGGGAACACGAACGGGGATGGCACCCTTGCCGCTGGGAGTGGCAACAATGTATCCAGAGTAGATGGGGAACTCCTCAGCCTTGCCGGTGGCGGGCTCGGTGAACTGGACCTTGACCTTGGCAACCTGGCCAGCCTTGACGGTGACCTTGGTGACGGAGAAAGTGACTTTGGCGGCATCCTTCTCGATGATGGGGGCCAGGAGAGGGAAGGTGTTACCGCCGCGGTAGGAGACGACAGACTCGGCAGCCTCGTGGGAAAGGACGTAGGTGGCGGTCTTCTTGCCAGTGTTCTTGATCTTGACCTCGATCGACTTGCCAGCAAAGTTGTTGGTGTCCAAGAGCTGAATGTGCTCGGGGGAGATGATGGTCTGGGCCTCGATGGCGTTCTTGATGTTGATCAAACCAGCACCCTGCTTGGCAACAGAGGCAGGGGTGGTGTGCTTGTAGTCGTAACCGGGGTTGGCGGTGCTCTTCAAGATGCGACGGGCATCGACGGGCTTGAGGATCTTCTTGTGGGCGTTGTACAAGAGAGCGTGAGCACCGGCGGTGTAGGGGGTGGCCATGGAGGTACCAGACTCGATGGCATAGCCACCCATGTTGACGGGGAAAGTCGAGTAGATGTTGCCACCGGGAGCACCGATATCGGGCTTGATGCGGAGCTCACCATCGAGACCCCAGGATGAGAAGGAGGAAGGAGCACCACCGCCCTCGACCTTGAAGTTCTTTTCCTCGGCGGGCCAGGCAAAAGTGGTGGTGGGGGTCTTCTTGGCAGCAGCCAAGAGCTCCTCACCAGCGGCAAACTCGATGGTAGCCATGGGGAGACCAGCAGCACCAGCAACGTTGGCGAAACCGAAGGGAGTGGTTTGGACGAACATACCGGCAGCACCGGCAGCCAAAGCAGCGTTACCACGGCCAGCAGAACCGCAGTTGGTGAAGTCACCGAGAACGAGGACGATCTTGCCCTTGGCCTCAGCGGGGTAGTTGGCGGCCACGCATCCGTCAGAGAGAGTTCCATCCTTGTTGAGAAGAGGGAAAAGAGTGGCGGAAGCAGGGAGGTTGATGGCCTTGCCCCAGGTGGAGGAGACCTTGTAGGCACGCTCGACACCACCGTACTTGAAGTAGTTGTAGAAGCCACCAATGTTGTCGAAGGATGCGACGGAGGTGCCGAGCTCACCGAGACCAGCGTTGGACACATCCCAGATACCTTCGGTACCATCGTTACCGGCAGCAGCAATGACGGTCAAGCCGTGGGCAGCGAGTTTGTCGCCCAAAGCGGCAATAGGAGTCTCCTTGTAAGCAGATCCACTGCCGAGGGACATGTTGATGATGTGCATTCCCTGGTTGAAAGCCAACTCCATGGCCTAAATATCATAATCGATCGCAAAGACAGCATCAAAAAAAGATAGAGCGTTAGGGAGGGGATAGTTTTCTTCAATTTACCGTTTTGCGTGGACACGGCCATCGATAAACCACAATCAAAAGAAAGACGAGATAAAAAACACATACCAGCAAGATGTTGTCGCCAGAACCAGAGCCCTTGCAGTTGAGGGCACGGTAAGCACCGAAGGTGACCTCGGGGGCAACACCAACGAAGGGGTGGGGAGCGCCAACCTTGCGAGCATCAGCACTAAGTGGCAGTAAAACGAACGTTAGATCTGAAATGAAATAAGCCAGTTGACCGTCCAGATGTCTTGACAACTTACCCAATAATACCAGCAACGTGGGTACCGTGTCCGTTGCAGGTATCGCGGGGGTCAGAGTCCTGCTTGGCGACGTCACCGTCACCGACAAAGTCCCATCCGTAGCGGACACGGCATCCCTTGCCGAAGCATCCACCGAGGGCGGGGTGAGTGTAATCGACACCAGAGTCAATGATTCCGATCTTGACACCCTTACCGGTGTACTTGAGGGTCTTCTGGACATAGTCGACACCGGTCATGGGGTGAGCGGAAGTCAACAAGGCCTTGACGGGATCAGCATCGATGGGCTTGGGCTGACCAACGGAGTAGATCTCGACGGGCCAGACACGCTTGACACCGGGGATCTTGGCCAGATCTTCACCGGCGTGGCCGGAGGAGACCTGGATGGAGGCACCGTTGAAGACGTTGAACTCGGCACGGACCTTGTATTGGACCTTGCGCGAGTTCAAGAAGTTGTTGGCCTTGGCGTGGTCAACACCGTCCTCGTACTCGATGATGAAGGCGTTCTCGACAATACCAGCGGACTTGCTGTTGTCGACGGGGATGAACTTGCCGGCCGAAACGATAGTGGCAGCGGCCAAAGCAGAGAGAATGGCGGTGATCTTCATTTTTCTTTAGTGATTAGTAGATAATCAAGGAATGGGGTGGAGGTAGGTTGGGTTGGTAAGGAGGAAGGGGGAAGAGGGAGGTGCGGATGTGGAGACCTGGATAGGCTGGAAGGGGGTGAAGGAGGATGAGAAGGGTGGGGGTGGGGAGATCAATTAAGAGATGTCTGAAGAAAAAAAAAAAAAAACGAAAGGCGAGGGGTGGCTTCATTTTATATCGAAATGGCACATTCGACTCCACCCAACTCAACAAGACTGAGAGATTGTTCCCACCACCCATTGGCGCCATAAAGCGGAGCCCTATCACTGTCATTTGCTATGGAGTGAAATGGATGGTTTGTGTGAACATGGTTTGAGCAGAATGAAGGAAGGAATTCAGGCAGGCACACTTTGAAAGCAAGTTTGTACCTTACATTTGATAAGAGTGTCGACACTCTGTTGTTGCTGGTACATGTCGCGGTCTTGTTCTCACTCACATTCTCATTTACCAATTCCCTTCGTGTTCTCTTCATCACCATCGACTGTCACTGTGCATGTATTGTTCTGGTGGGAAAGATCCTTATTCTTCTCCATTCGCTTGTGCTTCCACTGTCTTTGTTTATTTGTTTTTGTCAATGGGTGTATGTGTGTGTGAATGTGTGTGCGGTTATTTCGCACTGCATCAACTTTAATTTGCCCAACGGATAACGGACAACGGTCGACAACGGAAAAGGGACAGAACAGATAACAGAGCGTAGAAGAACGAGAACTAGAACAGGGATGGATGAGTGGCATGGATGAGCACACACTCACTCAAAAAAAAAAAATACTCAATGAGTAGAAAGGGAGGAAGGTGGGTCGCCGCTTTGCATTATGTGAGTGCGCTGTACTTGAGCAATGATACATATTTGGCCATTATCAGCACACGCACTCTTTCTTTCTTCGACTCGCTCTGCATCTCTCAGGTTCTCATTTCCAGGGATAGAAAAAAAAACAAAAGCTCTCTTTCACTGCCATCATCCACAGTGGAATTAGTGCGAACCTTCTTGACCCTGACAGATGTAGCCCTTGTTGCTATTGCTTTGCGATTGAATAAGGGTACAACAATTGTGGTAGGCAAAGCAAAGTTGGTCTTCATGAGAATCTCCTGTCTCTTCCAAAAAAACCTGGCAAATTCAAAATCACCCTCTGTCAAAACGGGTCGCTTCCGGATGAGATGCATTAAGAGCAATATGGGCAAACAACGACTCCATGCAAGGGCACAAAGTACATGTACGCGGCACCCATCTCTCCCTTGTGTATTTGTGTGTTTGTGTGTGTGTGGCTCACTTTTGCGCCAGAGAGAGTCCCTTCCCAGGGTCAAAGGAGATACTAGTCTAGTCAGTCTTGACAAAGCAAGGGCTTTGTTCTCTTTGGAACACATTTGCAAGGCGCTTACTCACAAGACATGAGATGTACATCCGAGTTTGGCCATGTAAATGGAGCTCGGCATGAAAATGACAAGATTACGCCCCCGAGTACTTACTTTCGTATCTGCGAGATACCTATTTGGTGAGCAATCGGCAGATTGCCCACCCGGCAAACACGCAGAGGTTGCCTGGGAATGAATTAAGGGAACCTCAAGGTTTTTTTCGAGTTCTTTCTGCTCATCCTCCAAAAAATGCACGCGATGGCTGTCCAATCATAACCTGGAAATCCCTCTTTTTCAGGGCCAGGGAAAGTACCCGAGAGCGAAAAGAGACCTCGTTTGCATCGCATGGTACTTTCTCGTCTGCATATGGTATCGATGTGACTCGAGTGACTCCATGCGCATCACAAATGCCGGATATCTCGTTGCTCCCTGGGTTTGCCGATTTGTCGAAAAGTTGATGCATAGGCATGCTCTGCCTGCATCCACCCAACCATGACATGGTGTGGGCATGTCGATATGTAGCCACGGAGGTATACCGCTCTCCATTCATGCAATAAAAAGAGGATCGTCCATTGGTGGTGCATCCACCATGGAGTAGACTGGGATTGGACTGGACTGGACTCGATGGTCCTTTCGATGATGCTCTCTTTCATTCTCTCTCTGTCCCAGGTTTACGCCCACGGCTGTTCCCTTTGACGGTGCACACAGAGCCTCTCCTCTCTACTTGAATTGGTGTTCTAATATGCTTTGTGTCTCTGTGTCTCTATGTCTCTATGTCTCTATGTCTGTGACACTTCCCTCTGTTGAAGGGAAGAGGGTGAGAAATCAATCATTGGTCTTCGTTTCCTCTTTCTCTGAGTCTGTCCCTTTTTTTTCCCTTCCCCTGCCCTGTGAATTCTCACTCCCCCCAACGAACACCTTCGCACACTCAAAAGGGTATGGTGTGCTTGTGATATTTGTCTCGGTGAGCACTCGTCTCTTCTCCATCTCTCTTTCTCTCTCGTTGACAATGGGCTCAGTGCTCTCAATCAGTGGGCACCCTTTCTCTTTCCCTCGGCAAATGCACAATTCATTGACCAATCACCAACGACCAGACACGCTCCCTTTGCAGCCCACGAACACTAAATGAATTCGCCCAAAGCACAACATCCAAGTCAGAGTTAATGCATGCCGACTAATAATAAAATCAAAAGTACACTTTCTCACAATGACAAAGAGAGGTCTCGACCCTGACTGGAAGAAAAACAAGAAAACAAATGAACGAAAGTGTTTGTTGATACAACAAAAGCAAAGGTATATGTTTTTCCCTGGGATTGACCATGACCCTCTCGGTGAGGGAGCTATTTTTGGGACAACAATGGTTCTCCACGAGAATGTCAATGTTGCGAGGGTTAATAGTTGTAATCGATCGAGGTAAGGGACAGTGGCTTGCTGATGTGATCCTCTCCCCTCTTAAGTAATACATGGATGCAAGTACACATATTCCCACAGTCTAAGGGTATGAGGTGAGGCGCACTTGCAGGTTGAAGACCCATGACCCGACAGAACAAGCAGAAAGAAGGAAAAGATTGTTCCAAGTTTTGCGATAGTACTTGGCTGGGTTCATCGGTACCTCCCAATGACATGTGGTACGGTAGTATCATAGGCCATAGTCCGAGGGGAAGAAACGCGATACCAGGTAAAAACAGAAGCATGCTCCGGAGGGGATCTCATTTTCAGCCCTCAAAGCACCTGTGGCCAAGAAAAAAAAGTCTTTGACCTCAAATGGCGACATTTCAACGATCGTCTCTCTTTTTCTGTACAACAGAAGCTTATCTTTGTCAATATAACGAGAAAAGACAAGCGACCATAGTGCTCGGACGGTCTGAAGGAGGGAACCGAAAAAAAAAAAAAAAAAAAAAAAAAACTGTGCGCGAACCCTTGCAGGAAGATATGAAAGAAATGTCCATGCGGACTAAATAAATAACAAGAGGCAACTACTCGCAAAGAGTCGATCAGATACAAATGAGATGAACTATGTGTGTTATTTATCAGACGATTGTTTTTTTCTTCTTTTTATTCTTTCAAAAGAGTTCATTACTCGTTGACAATAGACAAGCTCCAGTCCAACGAAAAGGTTTGGTATACTGGGTGGGTGTGGGGGCGATGGGATTATTGTACAAGGATTGGTTGTTGCCTTTTCTTTTACAGAGTAATATCAGCGACCTCATACACCTCAAAGTCGGCGGGGTAGTTGCCCTTGCTGAGCTTGTGCTGAGCAGAAATCACAAGCTTGTAGGCACCTGCGGGGGCAGTGACGGCAGTGGTCGAGGTCTTGTCGGGGAAGACCTTGCCAACAATCCAGTCAAGAACAAACAGATCGTAGTTGTCGCCAGCGCTGTTGACGTTGGTGTTACGACCGAAGGGTCCCCAGGCAGCACCCTGAGAGGTGGCAACGTAGCCAAGAGACTTGCCGCTGGCCTTCTCAACCAATGTAATGCGGACATCAGGAGAGTGGGAGCCGAGACGGAGAATAAAGTTGACACTGTCAGCGCTGGTCAGCTTCTGGCCGGGAGCAATCTCATTGGCGTTGGCAGAAGCGATGGGAGCACCAATGCTAGTATCCATGATGGGGATCTTGGCAACGTCACCCTTGATACCGGCGTAGGGGACACGGAGTGGGATGGCGCCCTTACCGTTAGGGGTGGCGACAATGTAACCAGAGTACAAGGGGAACTCCGCAGCCTTTCCGGTGGAGGGCTCGGAGAACTGGACCTTGACACGACCGATCTGACCGGGCTTGATGGTGACCTTGGAGGCGCTGAACTTGACTTTGGCAGCATCCTGCTGGATGACGGGGGTCAACAGGGGGAAGGTGTTGCCGCCACGGTAGGAAACCAGAGACTCGGCAGCTTCATGCGAGAATACGTAAGTGGCAGTCTTCTTGCCAGTGTTCTTGATCTTGACCTCAACAGATTTGCCAGCGAAATGGACAGTATCCAAGAGCTGGATATGCTCGGGCGAGACAATAGCCTGGACAGCGACAGCGTTCTTGATGTTGATCAAACCAGCACCCTGCTTGGCGACCGAAGCGGGGCTCTTGCCCTTGAAGTTCTTGCCGGGGGTGGCAGTAGCCTTCAAGATGCGACGGGCATCGACGGCCTTGATGATGCGCTTGTGGGCGTTGTACAAGAGGGCCTGAGAACCGGTGGTGTAGGGGGTGGCCATGGAGGTGCCCGAGAGAATGGCGTAGCTGCCATGGTTGGTGGGGTACGTTGAGTAAATGTTGCCACCGGGAGCAGCAATATCGGGCTTGATGCGGAGCTCGCCATCAAGACCATAGGAGGAGAAAGAGGAGGGAGTTCCACCACCCTCGACCTTAAAGGACTTTTGGGCAGCAGCCCAGGTGAAGGCACCAGCGGGAGTCTTCTTGACGGCAGCGAGGAGAGCCTCACCTGCACCAAACTCGATCGCACCAGTGGGGAGACCAGCAGCACCAGTCAAGCCAGCAAGACCGAAGGGAGTCGACTGAATGAGCATACCAGCGGCACCAGCAGCCAAAGCAGCATCACCACGGCCCTTGGAACCGCAGTTGGTGAAGTCACCGAGAACAAGAACGACCTTGCCCTTGACGGTGGCAGGGTAGTTGGCAGGCAAGCATCCATCAGAAAGAGTTCCGTCCTTGTTGAAGACAGGGACAAGGGTAGCAGAGGCAGGCAGGCTGATAGCCTTGCCCCAAGCCTCGGAGGGACTGTAAGGGTGCTCTGCGCCGGCGTACTTGAAGTAGTTGTAGAAGCCAGCGACGTTGTCGAAAGATGCGACCGAAATGGAAAGGTCGCCGAGACCACCATCGCTGACCATGCCGACACCATCAGCACCGTCGTTACCGGCAGCGGCAATAACGGCCATGCCGTGGGCGCTCAACTTGTCGGCCAAGACGGCGACAGGGTTGGACTTGTAGGCAGATCCACCACCGAGGGACATGTTGATGACATGCATGCCCTGGTTGAAGGCGAGTTCCATACCCTATGAATGAAAATGAACGAAGAAGGAACCAGTCAGCATTCAAAGCAAACGAAAAGTACTTACGAAAGACGTATATGGACATGTAATGGTAAACACTTACAAACATGACACCTTCGTTGGATCCAGAACCGTTGCAGTCGAGGACACGGTAAGCACCGAAGGTAACCTCGGGAGCAACACCAACAAAGGGATGGGGAGCACCGACCTTGCGAGCATCAGCACTATGCAAGAAGAACGAAGGATTAGATGGCGTACATGAAAAAAAAAGCGGGAGCGCAAATGTTCCACGTGAAAGAGTTTAATGACATACCCGACAATACCAGCGACGTGGGTACCGTGACCGTGGCACTTGTCGATGGGGTCCGAGTCGGACTTGGCGTTTTTGACATCGTCACCGACGAAGTCCCATCCATAGCGGACACGGCAGCCCTTGCCGAAGCATCCACCAAGAGCGGGGTGAGTGTAATCGACACCAGAGTCAACAATGCCGACCTTGACACCCTTTCCGGTGAACTTGAGGGTCTTCTGGACGTAATCGGCGCCGGTCATGGTGTGGGCCGAGGTCAAAAGAGCTTTGACGGGGTCACCCTTAACAGTTTTAGGCTTGCCAATGGTGAAGATCTCGACGGGCCAGACACGCTTGACACCGGGGATCTTGGCCAAGTCCTCGCCAGTATGGCCAGACTTGACGTCGAAAGAGGCACCGTTGAAGACGTTGAACTCACCACGAACTTTGTAGTTGACCTTGTGGGAGTTGAGGTAGTTGCTGGCCTTGGAGTGGTCGACACCGTCCTCGTACTCAATGATGAAGGCGCCGCTGACGTGGTTGGGCTTATTTTCGGCGAGGGGGATGAATTTGCCGGCCGAGACCAGAGATGCAGCGGCCAAAGCAGAGAGAATGGCAGTAATCTTCATTGTTGCGAGTTAGTGATTAGTTATAATCAAGGAATGGGTTGGGAGAGAGTGATGGAGGATAGAAGACGAGATGTAGGTAAGGGAGTGCGGATGGTGAACCTGAAAAGGCTGGAAGGGGGCGCGAGAAGAGAGGGGATAAAGGTGGGGTAGGGGAGATCAATTAAGAGATGTCTACAGAAGAAAAAAAAAGAGAAAAAGACAAAAGTGGATGGGATGGACACCTTTTTATGGATCTGTGTGCCTGGGCCTTTTTGGGATTGGTCCCGGAAAGGGAAAAGATAGTGCGGTTGGGCCGCGAGGGTATGTGCAATGAGTGAGTGAGTGAATGAGTAGCATCGTTTGTCTTTTCATTTGCATTCGCACATTCGTTGTGCGTTTTTACCCAGGGCACACCATTTCCGACAAACAGAAATCCAGAATCGAATGAGAGCATCAAAAGTTGGATGATGCGAACCAACTCCAACGGCGGATTAAAACTAAGACCGTTTAGGTAGACCCCATATCAAAGACTCATGAACACAAGTTGTTGACTTGCTTGCTAGTTATTGCTGTTGTGCTCACTCGCTGTTCACACCATTCACACAACTTTCTCTTCTCTCTCTGCCTTTTGTTGGTCCAACCCAAAAAAAAACAAAACATACGGTAAAATAGAAACAAAGTTCGTTCAGTGTGCATGTTGTGGCCAAATGGAGTTTGTGTGAACTGCGAACACCTGCTTGCCTCTTCTTGTTTGCTGTGAGCCCTTATTTGGTTGTTGTTCAATTGTTGTTTTGTTGGTGAGTGATTGTCTGTTTGGCTCGTTTGTTGTTGTTGTTGCCCTCGGTTTTGTCTCTTGAGAAAGAGCTGTGATGGCTAAACCCTTTGTGAGAAATAGCGTAATAGTAAGGCTTACCCGGAGAAACCCCTACCATGCAATTAACTATACTCGGTAGTCAACGCGTCCATGTTCAGGACAACATCCCATGTGGTCAATGTGTCATCTCGATATGCGATATGCAATAATCTGGTTGGATATCATTGGCAGTGAGGTGCAGAGGACCAAAAAAAATTCCAATTATCCCGGTATTACCGAGAAAAGTCTCCTTTTTGCGAAAATTCAATTATAAGGCACAAGTACCCATCATCATTCCCCCGATTTACAGAGGAGCGACAGGGACAGACGAAGCAAATAAAAGGCAATGCAAAGTGACATAGATTCGATACGTTTATTTTTATTTTTTATGTCTATCGATCTTATTCCACAAGGGAAGTGTCATTAATTATTGTTGCACATGAAGTTCATGTCCTACAAAAAGATGGTATATTCGGTAGTATGAGAGAGGGAAGGGGTAATAACGGGAAAGAAAAAAAAAACATGAAAACTGAAGACAACTCTATTACAGAGTAACCTCAGCAAGATCAAAGTGCTCAAAGTCAGCAGCACCGCCAATGGTGTTCTTGCGCTGGGCACTGACAACAACCTTGTAGACACCAGCAGGGACAGAGACAGAAGTCTTAGAGGTCTTGTTGGGGAAGACCTTGCCGCCCAACCATCTGAAGGCCCACATGTCGGGCTTGTTCGCTTTGTTCAAGTTAGTGTTGCGGCCCGAAGGGAAGGCAGCAAGACCGGCATCGGTGCTCAAGAAACCAACGATCTTGTCACTGTTCTTCTCAACCAAAGTAAAGCGAAGCTCGGGAGAGTGCGATCCGAGACGAGCAGCAACAGAGACATACTTGGTGAAATCGAGCTTCTGGCCCTTGGTGACGGGCTCGAGGTCCTCGGGGTCCTCGCCGATCTGCAAAACGCCGGGCAACTTGGCATCAAAGATGGGAATCTTGACAAGATCGCCCTTGAGACCAGCATAAGGAATGCGAACGGGGATGGCACCCTTGCCGCTGGGAGTGGCAACAATGTAACCAGAGTAGACAGGGAACTCTGCCGCCTTGCCAGTGGAAGGCTCAGTGAACTGGACCTTGACACGGCCAAGCTGACCGGGCTTGATGGTCAGCTTGTTGACGCTGAACTTGACCTTGGCAGCATCCTTCTCGAGGAAAGGAGTGGGCAGAGGGAAGGTGTTACCGCCGCGGTAGGAGACAACAGACTCGGCAGCCTCATGGGTAAGAACATAGGTAGCAGTCTTCTTGCCAACGTTCTTGATCTTGACCTCGATCGACTTGCCGGCGAAATGGGGAGTGTCCAAGAGCTGAATGTTTTCGGGGGAGATAACAGTCTGGACGGCGATGGCATTCTTGATGTTGATCAATCCAGCACCCTGCTTGGCAACAGAGGCGGGGATGGTTCCCTTGAAGTTCTTGCCAGGGTTGGCGGTGCTCTTCAAGATGCGGCGGGCATCAACGGCCTTGAGGATCTTCTTGTGGGCGTTGTACAACAAAGCCTGGGCACCAGTGGTGTAAGGAGTGGCCATGGAGGTACCCGAGAGAATGGCATAGGCACCCATGTTGACGGGGTAAGTCGAGTAGATGTTGCCACCGGGAGCACCGATATCGGGCTTGATGCGAAGCTCACCATCGAGACCATAGGAGGAGAATCCAGAAGGAGCACCACCACCCTCGACCTTGAAGCTCTTCTGCTCAGCAGGCCAGCTGAACTTGGTGGCGGGGTTCTTCTTGGCAGCGGCCAAGAGCTCATCTCCGGCAGCAAACTCGATCGCAGCCATGGGGAGACCAGCAGCACCAGCAATGTTGGCGAAACCGAAGGGAGTGGTCTGGACGAACATACCGGCAGCACCGGCAGTCAAAGCGGCGTTACCACGGCCAGCAGAACCGCAGTTGGTGAAGTCACCGAGAACGAGGACGATCTTGCCCTTGGACTCAGCGGGGTAGTTGGCAGCCACGCATCCGTCAGAGAGGGAACCATCCTTGTTAAGGAGAGGGAAAAGAGTGGCGGAAGCAGGGAGGTTGATGGCCTTGCCCCAGGTGGAGGAGACCTTGTAGGCACGCTCAGTGGCGCCATACTTGAAGTAGTTGTAGTAACCAGCAATGTTGTCAAAGGAAGCAATCGACGTTGTGAGCTCTCCGAGACTACCATCGCTGACCATGCCGATACCGCTGGTGCCATCGTTACCGGCAGCAGCGATAACAGCCATGCCCTGGGCGGTCAACTTGTCGGCCAAAATGGCCACGGGGTTCTCCTTGTAAGCAGATCCACCGCCAAGAGACATGTTGATGACGTGCATGCCCTGGTTGAAAGCGAGTTCCATGCCCTATCAATGAAAAGTGTAGCGTAATCGTAAGTATGAGACAGATAAGCTGTAATCGTGAATAGGTTATGGAAACTTGGATCGTTGACTTACCCACATAACACCCTCGTTTGATCCGGAGCCATTGCAGTCGAGAACACGGTAGGCACCGAAAGTGACTTCGGGAGCAACACCGACGAACGGGTGGGGAGCGCCGACCTTGCGAGCATCAGCACTACACATATCACAAAACAAGAAGACAGTTAGGTTGGCTGGTTACTACAAAATAAAAGGCGTATACGTAAAAAAGAGACTTGAGGACTTACCCAACAATACCAGCAACGTGGGTACCGTGTCCGTTGCAAGCATCGCGAGGATCCGAGTCGGACTTGGGGTTGCTGACATCATCGCCAACAAAGTCCCATCCGTAGCGGACACGGCATCCCTTTCCAAAGCACCCACCGAGGGCAGGGTGAGTGTAATCGACGCCAGAGTCGACAATACCGACCTTGATGCCCTTGCCAGTGAACTTGAGGGTCTTCTGGACATAGTCAGCACCAGTCATGGTGTTGGCCGAGGTCAAAAGGGCGTTGACGGGATTGCCCTTGGCGACCTCGGGCTTGCCAATGGAAATGATCTCGACAGGGAAAACACGCTTGACACCGGGGATCTTGGCGAGATCCTCTCCAGAGTGGCCGGAATTGACGTTGAACGAGGCACCGTTGAAGACGTTGAACTCACCACGAACTTTGTAGTTGACCTTGTGCGAGTTGAAGAAGTTGTTGGCCTTGGCGTGGTCAACTCCATCCTCGTACTCGACAATGAAAGCGCCCTCGACGGAGCGTGCGTCCTTGCTGAGGGGAATGAATCTGCCAGCTGAGACCAAGGAGGCAGCAGCGGCCAAGCTGATGAGAGAAGCAGTGATCTTCATGTTTTGTTTGTTTGGATTAGTTATAACCGAGGAAAGGGTTCAAGAGATGGATGGAGGAAGGTAGGGGCGAGGGAGGTGGGATAAAGGGTACCTGGAGAAGGCTGGAAGGGGGGAAGATAGGGTGGGGGAGATCAATTAAGAGATGTCTGAAGAGAAAAAGTATGTTGGGCAGACTTTCAATATTTATACCACCGAATTGCGGATCCCGGTACCGAGGAATTAGTTCACTCTACCTCGTTACGCTCCTTCCCTCCCTTCTCGTTGTTCTTCTTGCATTTCCATGTACTTTTTGCAAGTTTCCCACCAAACATACTTATCTGACTTGATGGGCGTTCAGCTGGCGACCGGATAGGGCAATGGACTTTGAATGGAAATGCGCATTTTTTTTTGTGAGCGCGAAATTAAGGCCACCGCAAGAAAGTAGGTTCGAATGCGAATCATCGCCAAATGCAGACAGCTTGCAGCAAATGGTCTCATTGCGCCAAACAACAGCCACACGCTCCATGAGTCCATGTACATCCGATCTCATCCACGCACACCTGTTGTACTATGCACAGTGAACCAAGATCGAAAAGTATGTGTCGAGTGTGTTAACCGTGTCTGCGTCTGCCATGACTGATACCCTTTAGACAACATGGAGTATGAGTGTGTCTACGCTAAAGTCATCTTTTTGTTTTGCGCTGATGTCCGAGATCCGAGGTGGCGAACATGTGCAGTAGAAGAGTCTATTGCACCGGGACTTCTTGTTTATGCCATGTCATTGTCAGTATGTGTACCTCAATGATTCTGCTTTTTATTAGTACCCAAAATCCAAAGAAGACCGAGTCCCTCTCCCCAATGCGAATGATGCTTTGTTGACATTGACCCTCCACATGTTTTTCATTCCTTCCTTACGTTCATATCTTTGAATGGATGGTGACTCTTTTTGCTCGACCTATTTTTAAAACCATTGGTCTACCCAGGGAAATACAGTATTAGGCGAGAGTATGTCCTTGGAGCAAAAAAAGTACAATTGAACGAGTATGTATCTCGCTCGCTAATGAATGATCAAGCACACCATTTCCTTAAGTGAGGATTAGCAAAGTGTTGAGCAAGTGTAATGCACCATAATAATTCAATCCGCACTTGTTTTACGCAGCACATGCCCCGACCATCTCTGCACCAATGGGAACAGCGTCCATGTTGGTCCCATAATGGGAAGTGAAGGTATATGTTTTGGATGAGAGCCCTCCTTTTCAGATGTTGCTTCATGGGGAGATGGAGGATGAGGATGGCCGAGAACACTTTGTTTCTTTTTATTTCTTTTGTCTTCCTTTCTGTGTCCACTCCATGCATATGTCGACTCTTTGCTCTTCAATCGCATACACTCACACTACAATAAGGGACCCATATAAAAAGGGCCGCTCTCATGTTTGTTTTGCGGTGTGGTGCTGCTCTCAGAAATGGGTGCATTTTCTCATCCTTCTCGCAATCTCGTTTTTCTCTCAAAAAACTTTAATTTGGAACTGTTGCGTGAGATTTTTTTCTTCTTCCTCCTTCACACCCTCTGTGGGATAGGTCTCCTCACCATGTACTGACACCATACTCTTATAGGAGCCGGCAGATGCAGGAGAACGGGATGGAACGCAAGTTTTCGACTCATGAGATAGCCACATGAGGATGCAGCTATTAAACAAGATATACATGAGAGAATAACACATTTGGTGGCGATAAGACATTCATTCCTCTCCATAAACATGAAAACGAAACTTGTCCTACGGGTATGGAGTCGACCTACTTTGGTGATGGGCACAAGAGGAGAAGAAAGAAATAAAGCACACTTGGCATTTCTCAGGAATGTGATGATCAATTTCCTTTCGTGGCACAAAGAAAAGAGGTCTCTCTTTCTCTCTCTTTTGCCCAAACCAACCTCTCGAACAACTCTATAAATCAAGGCTCTTGTTTGTACTTGCTTGCGAGTGCGAGTGCGGCGTGAGAAGGCAAAGGAGGGCAGTGCCACTCTTCGCTCGCTTACTCGAGTTTCTGTTTTCTTTGGACAACCTCAGCTCCAGGGCATGGAAAAAGGCGTATGGCGTCCAATAGCACAGTTATGTGTAACTCACATCAAGGGTGGATGACCTTGGAACATCCATTTGTACAATGGGGTCGAATAATGGGAAAACAACCGTCCATTATTTCGGCCGCTTTTGCTTAAGCATCAACCATGCCACTGAGTAATCGAATACATGAAGTACTTATCGAACAGAGTCTGATTGGGACTTGACTCTTTTCTCGGTCAAACTTGTTTCGATTCCATTCATTCAATCCGTTCAAAGAGCTTGTCACCGACCTGGCTGGGACGATGCACAAGTCTCCACTCGCCTCTACTCACCCTTTATGCATGGATCCTACCTTCCTCTTTGGTATCTCTACCTCGCCACCACCACCACCACTCGACCTGGTAATAGCTAATATCCTTTTTGGTAAGGTTCCTTGCTCGATCACTGCAGTTGCAATTTTCTCCATTCTCTGTCGGTTCCTGCATGAACCTTAAAAAGTTACACGCACGCGACTTTTTCTTTCCTTATCAAATGTCGATGTCTCGCGGGAAAACCCAACTGCATCCATTGACAATCTCAGAAGTGATGTTTTATGCCGTCAAAAAAGACGTGTCAAGGTCATATTCCAGAGACTGGAGGATAGGAGGTTGGACTCAAAGGAAAAGAAGATTGAGGTGGGGCATTTGGTTCTCGCCTTGGACTCGTGTAACATGGTAAAGAAAAAAACAACAAAACAACAACGAGTCTTTTTTTTTTTTTCTTGGCAATAGGTACCCGAAGGGTGAGCATTTTTTAGGTAAAAGAGGGAGTTGGATAAAGCGTTGAAGGTGCATGTCCCTTCAATGCCATTCCAGTCAAAATAACAATCCAGCGGGTTCTTCTCTTCCAGGCTCACTACAACCCGACGCCGATTTTTTATTTTCTCTTCTCTGCCCTTCATGTTTGGTTTATCGACTCTTTGTCTTTCGTGGGATATTCTTGAGGCACTTTTGAGTTTGGGTGAAGAAAGAAATAAAATTGGTCAATTGATAGCTAAGTATCTTGTGTTTAGTGACAGAGAACACCATGGGATGGCTGCTCATGGACTTATCGGATCGAGGGTCGTTCAAGAACACAATCTTCCGGGCCGACAACAACATACAATACAATATCATTATCGACTTCATTCTCTGAACAAGTGAGTAAAATCGGCTCAATGGTGGCGGATGAGCCATCCGTTGTTCGTGTTTTGCATGGTCGACCTTGATTTTCTCCAAATGTCAACCAATCACGATTGTCCGTTTCTTCACTTCGGCAGTTCTTTTGTTGATCGACCATGTGCGCCATTGGGCTTTTTGTGCCTCAGGATAACAAACACAGAACAATGGCACAGAGAAACATGCGGTCTTCCTCAACATCGATAGCTTGACGTATTGTGCTACGATTGCTCGACCACGCACTCCTCAATCCATCCAAAATCCATATAAAAAGAACCATCTTTTTCACCCATCCCAAGTTTTTTCTTCCTCCTTACAACACCACCCGAAACTCAAATCCAAACACCAATCATGAAATTCCTTTCCGCTGTCGTCGTCGCCGTTGCAGCTGTGGCCTATACCGCTCAAGCCGCTCCCACCTTCCTTTCCCCCGGAGTCTACCCCGTGGCCAGCAACTGCCTCGATTCCAGCGTCGTCACTGATGTCCACATCACCCGCTTCGACCTTAGTCCAGTGAAGCTGTGCCCGGGTCAGGAGCAGACCCTGCGTATCGCCGGTACTGGCGGCTTCTACAGCAAAGAAAAGCTTGTGATCTCGTCCCAGAGACGAGTCCTGGGCAAACTTGTCGGCGGCTTGCAAGAGGTGGAGCTGTGCCCAAACGGCAATTGTCCTACGAATGGCGATGGCACTTTTGATCTCACACTCAAATTCACTATTTTGGCTGATCACTGGGCGACTGTAAGTGTTTTTTTTTTACTGTTCTTGAACTCTTTGAACAAGCAACACAATGCCAGTTACTAACCATGCATCGTCTTTGAACAACACACTTTTTTTCGATTGTTAAAAAGGACAACGGCTTCACTCTCACCTACTCAGCCCGCAATGTCGAGGGCCCCCTGTTTTGCCAGTTCAGTAAGTTTACGTTCCTGCAGAGAGTATGAAAATCAAGAACAAAGAATATTCACCACGACATTTTACTCATCTCCTCATGTCTCAGCCGCCGTGACCAACAACATTGCCGGCTGTCCCACCATCCCCACCGTCCGCCCCACCAGGACCTTGATTCCCATCCCTACTCTCACCCTCAACTAAAAGACTCTTTATATCTTCACCAATAAATAAAGAAAAAACAACAACAATAATAAACTGTCCTACGGTGCTCAGACACGTTGAAAACAAGAGCGAAGGGACCAGACAGAACCAAAATGGAGTTGATGATGAGAGTGAAAAATGTTGGCATTTCAATCCAACTTGATTTACCCTTCTGCCTGAAAAATCGTAACTCGAAAACATGTGTTCAGAGTGGGCGGAAAGCTGATTGTTTCCGCTTTTTCGGCCCGCAAAACTCTCGTGGAACTTTGCTTGGCCACGAAGCAGCAAAAAAACCCAAAACACCACCCTTTACAAACCAAGTCCCTCCTACTTTGAACGCCTTTTGGGAAGGTTGATGGTTGGGGAGGGTGTCTCGTTTCTGAGGATCAAAAGATTCAGTACTGGCTTTTAACAATATCCTTTTGCTACAACATGTGGAATAGTAACCCTTTTTTTTTTCTTTCTCAATAATGGTATATATATTTCATATCCGAAATGGTCTACTAAAGACCCGGAAAACTGTATGCGAATGACTAAAAATACAATGACTACTAATACTACATCTATATCTATTACAAGTGCTTGCTCTTGCCTCCCCTGCTGTTCTTCTTGTCCTTGCGGCCCTTGTCCTGGGCGTCCAGTCGCTTCTCAATAACCTGCTTCCACTCGCGGCTCGTGAGCTGTGTGGCATTGGTCTTGCCCGAGACGTACAACCCTTCGCCTTCGTCGTTGTCAGTCTTGAAGTTGAGATTGCGCTTGAACCTGAAGTGCTCCTCGATCTCCTGGATAAGGTCCTCAGGCTCGGCCGTGTTGCTGTTGTCGCTATCGTCCTCGCTTTCACTGCTGTTGTTGCTAGTGGGGCTACGCAGGGACAGGTCAATATCCTCGGGCCGAGTACGGCGGCTGGCGCGCGTGTTGGACCGGTCCTCAGACTCGTCGCCGCTCTTGCTGCTCTTGTATCCCTGGCGACTGGCGGAGGTGCTTTTCTTGCCGCTCTTGGACTTGGAGTGGCGCGAGCGGTTATAGGTGTTGTTATCATCATCGCCGTCCTTCTCCTGGTGTTTAGCATCTACGTTCTTTTCTTCCTCAGATTGTTCGTCTCGCTCCTCCTCAGTCTCAGACTCGCCCTCGTTTTCTTCGCTATCTGAACGGTTTTTGCGACGCTCTTCTTGCTTTCGCAGGATGCGCTCCTCGGCATCGATTTGTTTCTTCTTCTTTTGGAGGTAGCTCTGGGTGGCGCGGGAGCGGCCCTTCTTGGCGAGTTCGCTGCGGTGGCGGAGGCTGTCTTTGTAGTGGATGCTGGGAAAGTCCAGAGGTGAAGCAGTGCCCGAGATGTAGTCGGAGGGAGAGTAAGAAGAAGAAGAAGGAAGGAGGTAGGTTGTTTCTTGGATTGTGGTCATGAAGTGCTTAAAGAGGAGTTGTTCTCGCTTGGTAAAAGTGTGAGTGAGTATTGTGGTGGTGGTGGTGGTTGTTGAAGTAGTTATGCTTGTGGTAGCGGTGAGAATTGTGCTAATTGCTGCTTTTGTAGCTGCTGTTGTTGGTTGTTTTGTGTTTGTGATGAAAAAAAGCAATTGAGGAGGGAATCTGCCTCCTTTTAAAGTGTTCATTGCCTGTGTTGAATGCATTTTAATATTGCTGTCCTCTGATTGGTCAGATCCATAGGAAACCTTAATTTCCCGCAGCACGCAGCACACTGCGGGCACAGGGACAGTGTTTCCTGCGGGAAAACACAAATGCAGAGTGACCTCATCGATTATTTTGGTTGTGGTTGAGCACACAATTAGAAAGAAAAAAAAAAAAGAAGCGGCGTGTGGACAACTTATTTACATATGTGGTCGATTAGACTGAAGAACGAAGTATAAAGAACGAACTTTCAACCAAGGACGGCGTGCGTTTGTGTAATGTGTGCGCTCGCCGAACGAAGCGAGCGATGAGGTATCATCGATCCCACCCAGGAAACCATATTAAAGTCAGGCTTGTTTTTTTTATGTTAAAAAACTTGTTCTATTGATCCATCTATGTGTGTGTTATTGAGTCCCTTTTTCTACATGGCTTCATTGATCACTGAAAATGCATTCTTAAAGACATCCAGCATGGCTTTGCACTTGGCACGCTCCGCACTCAGGCTGTCGTCCTCCTGCAACAGATCGTTAAACAACTCTTCCTTGTACAATGTCGCCACAAGACGGTTCTGCACTGCCTCGCGTGAGTAGTTGACCAAAAGATGCATCACGGCCTTAGGGACAAGATCCTGGATCGATTTCCGAGTAATGTTGAAGTACGAGGTGATCAACGAACCTATTTTTACAAGAACGAAATCGATGGCGTAAATTAGTAGTCTGCAACAGATTGCCTCCATTATCCCCCCCTAAAAAAAAGACGCAAGAAACGTACGAATGAGCTGGGTCTCCATATCCTCACGGTCGCTCAGGTTGGAAAACTCTTCGGCACCAGTCATGTGATCCAGCTTCTTGTCAAAGTCCAGAGGCTCGCCATCCAGAACAGTCTTAGGCATCACCATCTCCTTGGCCACGTTCTGTGACATAGGGCGCTGTGCTTCCTGCAACACGGGGCGGTCCGAGCGCTGCTGAGGTCCACCGAAAAAGTAGTTGAGGAAAGTGTCCTTGCCAGCTCCTGGCCCTCCTGCGGGACTTGGTCCAGTCGAACCATTGACAGATGAGACAGAGCTGATCGAGCCGCTGTGGGATCCCTGACGGACATGACCCTTCTCGCGCTCGGCCTGCTGGACAGTCAAGTTGGCAACAGCGTTGGTCAGAGATTTTTCACCAGCATCCTCGCGTGCGACAGGCGACTCGCCTCCGGCCAAGACAACATTGTGTGTGCTAGGTTTCCGTGTGCGCTCCATCTCCTTCTTCTTCTTTTGTGCTGCACGCTCCAAGGCCGACATGGCGCCACCGCCGCCAATAAAGTCTGGGTGGTTGGTGTTGATGTATGAGCGCTGGATGCTGATCAGAGACTCGACATAGTCCGAGGTAGGGCCAAGACGCTCACGGAGCAAATCTGAAACAACTTCAATCAACTTGGCATGGAAGCGAGGGAAGCGAGCAAGGTCCTTGCCGCCACAGCTGTGGCAGATCTTGACCAACTCTTCGTATGCAAGCTCAACGCAGCGGATACTTGGGGGCTCCAGCAGCTTGATCTGAGGCTTGACCAAGAGATCAAACGCAATCTCGGGGACAAAGAGCGAGGGGCGGGGTCCGGTCGAGTTGCGGATGGCAGTGCGAATGTCCTGCACAGACAAGTTCTCGCATGGGTTGACAGAGTCCAGAGCAGCACCAAAAACGTTGTTGAAGATATAGTAAATCCTGGCTCCACCGCACAGTTCCTTTGTCGAGATCTCTGATGAAGTGCCGTCAATGGCTGCAACAAAATCGCTAGCGAATCTGGTCAATAATTGCAAAATCAATGAGCCCTAATTAACATCAAAATTTGGAAAAATAAAAAGCAATTAGGTCGCACTCCCTATGTTTCGCAAGATGACATCGCCAATAGATCGTGCTTATAGTCTTCTTATTGCCCTGTATCCTTACTCTATGAGCCTTGCCAGTGAAGGAGGGGTCGCCATATGAAGTCAGCTCCTGTTGGGTTTGTCCGATGAGTGAGTTCAACTTGGCCTTGATGTCTGGGAGCTTGTCACGGATATGGTTCATCAAGATCTAGTTGCAAGGAGAAAAAGAAAAAGGTTATCAGACGATGGTTCCCGTCGATTAGGCAATACTAATTTTGTCGTCGGGTAGTTCTTACAGTGTTGAGGGTCTTGGCCAAAAAGTTGGTTCCGCAACGGTGGGCAATGGCGCGGTAGGCGGGGTGGTTTTGGAAGAACTCGGTTTCGGCCCTGAAGGCATCAGCCATGGGCTTGTTAGACTGGATATCGGCCTGACTCCGGTTGACGACACCAATGAATCCGAGCTTGAGAGGGTAGGCTCTACCAGAGAGAATGTCCAACGAGTTGGTGCCGGCGTCCATCAGATCCAGCTTTGTCAACACACCAATGGTACGCTTAGCCTCTGGGTCGACCTGGCGAGCAAGCTTCAAACTGTCCGAGTTGGCCAAATCGACATTGGCGGGCGAGACTGCAAGAATAACACTAACGACATGAGAGTAACATGGATGGAACAAAGACAGGTAAGCACCATCGCAAAGGTTTGGTCTCTCTTGATCCAAAATATCCATATCCGAGTAACGATAGCGCACCTGTTGGGCTTGAGAATGTAGTCGAGAATCAAGTTGCGAGTCTGCTTTTCAATGTCGGTGGGTTGATCGCCTAATCAAAAAAGGACATATGTTAGTCCATGGACCATGGTCATGGTTATGGTTACCCGGCCAACATAGCCACTCCGAATGTGGCGATTCTTACCGACGGGAATCTATGCACGATCACGGGAAAGGGAAAGAAGAAAAAGAAAAAAACGGAGGTGAGTTTATGTCATGTCCATGTGCTGTCTGTCCTTGTCCCATCTACCTGCAGATGAAGAGATAGTCCATCTTCTCCTTACCTTGGTCACACCAGGCAAATCAACCAGGGTCAGGTTCAGGACATTCCGAGAGTAGATCTTGAGGTGAATCGGGGTCCGCGAAATCGCCTTGTTCTGACCGGCCACACGAGCAGTTTCCGCCTCAATCTCCTTGCGAACCTCCTCAAAGTCAAAGAATTGCTTGTTGGGCAAGTGCAGGAACTCGGCACGGTCGGGGGACTCGTTCAGAGTGCCGTCCGAAGAGACGGAGGAAGGCGGTTGTGGAGCTCCGGTCTGATGTGTGTTGACCAACTGCAGGACCAAAGGACGACGGGTAACAACTCCGTTGCCACGGGGCAAAAAGTCCTTCTGGACAATGGTCTCCAGGACAGAGGACTTGCCGGAGGACTGCGAGCCAACGACGACAATCTGGGGGAGGTCGATTGAATCACTGCCGATGGTGTTGAAGACATCCTGCAACTTGTTGACGAGGGGAATGAGGTCGTTCATGGCTGGTTACTCTGAGAAGTGTTGTATAATGTGTATAAATATGTAAGTTCCTTCCCCTGTTTGTAAATGAGAAAATGGAATAGGCAGAGTAAGTGGGCCAGTCGTTGATTTCGCAAATGGTGGTGCAACACTAAACCATGCTGTATGGAGACACGCGAGAATGCAAACACGGAGCGTTTGGTCCTGTCCGTTTTCCTAAAGTGAAAGCCGCTCCGAATCGCTCTGTACCTGGTATACGGAAGTGAGTGGAGTGGGGTGGGAGGAATAAGGGAAATGCAACAATGGACAAGGGGAGAAGGAAAAAAAAAAAAAAAAGAGAGAGAGGACAGATTCCAACAAACACAAGGGAAAGTGCGACGATGGCTATTCAGGAACAGAGCAGTGGGGGAATGCGACCAAAGAAAAACAAACAGTCACACCATCTGCATGCAGATATCACGTGTGAATGAGGCCGTTGACACCGGCATAAGTATTATTGGTGGCCATATCCCTGTGCATTATTATTGGCTATAGCTTTCTTGATCTTCCAGTTCCTCTTCCTGTTGAATTTCCTGGCTACCTTAGGAATCTGCCTGCGATCGTCGCTCTGGTTGATGACAGGACGTGCCTGTTCCACTGAGCGCGTACGTGGTCCGCCATCACTTTGGCGTCCTGTTGGAGCAGGGTGTACTGATAGCGGTCTTGTCTGTTCATTGTCGGGTTCCATTTTCACTCTTATTCCGCCTAGGTGTATGGAAGGTCCAGGTTTACCAGCAATTACGATCGGTCTCGTTCTTAAATATTCGGCGTCTTCCTGAGGCGTAAGTCGATGTACTATCATAGGTTCGCCAAACTGGTAGATGGTCACTGGCTCCCTCCTATTGCCCCATCGGTCAAATTGCTGACTCCTATGAAACCATGAAAGAAAGGGAAAACGAGAGAGGACCTGTTTTACTACAAAGAATAACAAGGGGCGAACAATCTTCGTCCAGAGTTACCTTGCGTCCCAGGTATCCTGCTCGAGTTTGTCTAGGGTTGCAGCCATGGACCGGCCATAGACTGCAGCTTTGAAGAAATAGTCAACTTCTCTTGAAAGCCGGCCAATTTGCTTGCTGATGTCGATGACCTCTTCTGGTGATGGGTTCGAATCGAACCTGTCCAATGCTTCACACAAGAATCGCCATTGTTCGTCCGACAATTTCTCAAAGGACGGGGTCTGACGGATAATGTCGAGAAAAGTCAAGGGTGGCATTTGTTGCATGATGAAGAGAGAAAAACGAAAGCGATCTTTTAAGGCGCCCTTCCCTTCCTGTCATTCTGCACGTGATATTTAGCCTTCGACTCGATTAATGCAACGCTGTAACGATGCATGCAGCCCTTCAATTCAGAACCAGGTTGTTAATGCATAATCGCTTTCCCAGCTGGTGCTCATCGCTCCATATGCTTTATTTCTGATGGGCGCCATGTGAATGTTACCGATCATGTTCAAGTCGAGGATGAAGCTGGCCAACTCAACTTTTTTTTGGGTCTCTTGTTTGAACGCCACCAAATATTACTCAAAGACCCAAGGGCTCCTCAAACAGTTTCATGCATCCGTAAATTGAGCATATGAAAACCATCAGACCAGACCCAGGTTTCTAATGCTGAAGCACTTTCCAAACACTGTCTTTCGCTCTGTGTGGTTTTTTTGGAGTGTGCAATGTCGGTGATGTCCTTGAAAAAAACAGGGCCAGAATCAAGTTAGGACATCTCATTATGTTTCTACTCGAACAAGAAAAGTAATGCGCGTAATTTGTTTCAACGCCACCAAACGCGTTTGGTGAATGTAGTGTGTATATTCAGGTGAAAAAAAGATAACAAAAAAATGACCAGAATTATACTACGGGAGCTGGGGCGGAAGAAGATCCACTCTCACTCGACTTGGACTCGCCACGGCCACGACCACGGCCGCGACGACCGCGACCGCCCTCGTTTCCTCCATGATGGTTGGTCCTGGGTTGGGATCCACCATGGTTACTACCAGGTCCTTGAGGTTGGACCTGAGGAGGTCCACCCTGTTGGTTGGACTCATGTGCAGGGCGGTTGTTGCTCCAAGCGTGGTGTCCACGCCCACGATGGTTCTGAGGTCGGGGATGATGACCATGTTGGCCAGGATGATGGCCGTTGGTGTTGGGTGGGCGAGGATGACGCTGAGCTCCCTGAGGGTTAGTACCTCCTTGACTTCCTTGATTTCCTTGATTCCCTTGGTCGGGTTGACGGAGTTGCTGAAGAAGCGACGCTGCTGGTGTACCAGCCGCTGGAAGTACGGGTGGCATGTTAGGAGGAGGCACGCCATGCATACCATTGACGGGAAGACCCATCATCGAGGGTGCGCCTTCCGCTGGGATCTTGTTGTGCAGGAGACCAAGCAGCATGGCCGAAATCTCATCAGCTCCAGGAGCACCATTGGGTCCTGGGGCTGGACGAGCAGCGATCTGGGGAATGGGTCGAGGGCGGGGGTGGAAGCCCAAACTCTGGTTCAAACGCCCTTGCTCAGGGTGAGGGCGAGCAGGCGAACTCGAGCTCGCGCCAGATCCTGAAGGTCCCTTGTTAGGGCGGTTGCCATGAACGCCGTTCTTTGGCTTTTGGTTGTCAGGTGTGGGGACAACACCCATAATATCCCATCCGGCAGGCTTGTCGTCTTGGTGAGTTGGCTTCTTGGATTGGATCGCAGTGGGTGTCATCTTGGGACGAACTGGAGCAGCTGTGGCAGTGTGGGGACCGGGAACTGGCTTTTGGTTGCACTGAGGGTTCGACAGGTTCAAGATCGACTGAGGGACGACGGTCATGCCCCTGTGCATCGAGCAACGACCGCTTAAATCCATGCCGCTCATGAAGCGGTCATCAAATACAACTTCAATCTCCAAGCGATCAATACCAACGACGGTACCCTTAGCAGCGATTGGGACAGTGCCCGAATCCTGGACAAACACGACGCGATCTCCAAGCTTGAAAGTCTGATCAGGCAAGAAGGTGGCGGCATGGCTGGGTTTGAGCATGGTGTGGCGGCCTAAATTCTTCACAATGACATGCTTCATTCCTGTGCGAGACTCAATATACTTGTCGGCAGCCTTCTCGAGCTCAGCGATGGTGTCCTATAGTTCAATTAGTCGCATATTTGTTAATGATGGATATCTCACACGTTACTGCCAATAGAAAGCCTCTATCGCCTTTCCGCATACCTTGTCCAGTTGCTCGGCATCCAGATCGACACGCTCAAAATCGCGAACTCTGGACTTCTTGAGCCAGTCCTCAATCTTCTTAATCATCTCAGTGCTGTTGCCGCCGGGGTAAAGCTCCTCCGCAATGTAAAAGTCTTCGCGAGCCCTCCTCTCGAGACCAGCAATGAACTCGGGGAAGAGAGTCTTGTACTCCTGGAGAAGTTCCACAGCCTTTTGGCTGAACTCCCAGCCACTATCCGTTTTGCGAGTGTAACCAAGGACCTTCTGCTTCTTGCCCTCAAACTTGAGGTTGAGGCCCAAGTTCACACGACGGTCGGTCGCGCGATAGACGACATGGAGGGACGAGGTTAACTTGCTCAAAATAAGAGCCGAAATACCAACCTTCTTGTTAACAACAAACGAGGGCAGGTAGACAGACTTGGCTGCCACAGCCTTCACAACGTCGTGACCAAAGGTAGGTTCGCCCTGCTGTCCGTTTGGAATCTATTCATTTCGAAATCACAGGGTGTTAAAGAAATCAGAATATCAAACATTTCCGATTAACGCTTGATCAAATGACACAGGGACACTTACAAGTACGCGGAGAGCCAAGGCGTTGTCGGCGTGAGCAATGACCTGAGCTGGGCAACCATAGTGGCCATGGCCTAAGAAGAACACCTGAGACTCCATTGGAAAGTCCTCGTGGAGAGGACGAGGAGGCTCTTCCTTGGTCCTGGTATCGGGGTGCTTGACAGTGTCAACAATGGACTGGATCGCAAAGTCCTGCTCGTCTCCTGGCTTGCAGAAATCCTTGACAAGAGCGCCATTCATTTCACGTCGGAGGCCCTTGAGCAACAGGACCTGGGCCGTGAACTCAATGTCGCCAATGACCACACCGAATCGCTTTGAGTACATGGTCTCGATCTTGTCGGCGCGTTTCCTCCAGGTGTCAAAAGTCTTTTTGTGAGGGGTCTTGATGACCACCTTGTTCTTGCCCTGGACCTGGATCTCGTACTTGAACATCTCGTCGGAGATAGAGGCAACAACACCCTCCTTCAGGAATGGCCAACCAACATAGACCCTCTTGCCAATCTTGGACAAGGCCAGTGCTTCTGGGTTGATTTCCTCGAAGCGGTTCACAGTGTTTACGACCATCGTCTCGCCGCGAGAGGGGGCCTGGAAGACGGTGACGCCGTGGAATCCAAGGTTACCGGTGTGCTTGATGGTGTCCATAGATGGGAATCCAAACAATGAGTCGGCACCTTTCAGAGCTCCGGCGCAAAGTCCCTTTCTCAAGGATGCAACGCCCTCGATGACGGGAAGGTGGAAGACAGACCGCTTGGCCTTGCATTCACCAATATCAGGGAAGAAGTTTGGCAGAGGTGATGGGTAGGTGGCAGTAAGG
This sequence comes from Podila verticillata NRRL 6337, assembly GCA_000739165.1. Lineage (NCBI taxonomy): Eukaryota > Fungi > Mortierellomycota > Mortierellomycetes > Mortierellales > Mortierellaceae > Podila > Podila verticillata. The sequence continues at coordinate 182,611 of KN042424.1, forward strand.
CTGTCGTCACGCGTGAAAACTGCGCTCTCGCCTGTGCTGTTTCGCTCAGCCTCCTCCTCTGAGAGCAGATGCTCCTTGGCTAAACAGTGAGTATCAACAGTTAATATGTCGTTCGACTTGAAATAGCATTGTGACAATTTCCTCCGCAAGACATTTACTCTTCATTGCTTTCAAGAGACGGTCCTGGTCAATGAAAGGGATCTTGACAATGGCCTCCCAATCCTGCTTCTTGCCATTCATGTCCAGCTCAAAGTCGCGAGGGTAGAAGTCGGCAATAGGGGATGATTCCATTGTGATAAGGTCCTATTGAAAAGAACATAGTCAAAATTGTCAGTGTCGATAGCATTTACATTGGTATTCCTAAATAGTCTCGGAGAGCTGAGCGTACCCAATACGCTCGGGGAATGTGTGCTTTACTGGCTTCAGGAAGTACTCCCATAAGCTGCTCGTAGGGCTTGAATGGCGTGCCAAGCTCGAATGGAATGTTGAACTCGTCCAAGCGCACAAGATCTATTCAAGAAAAAGTGGAAACAAATTAGCCTTGGAAACAAGATACTAAAAGGGTGGGTGACACCTGATGCGGCTCAACATTACCTGAGATCTTGGGAGCATAGTGGTAAGGGTAGAACCAACTCCATGATGACACTCCACGGTAGTAGTAAAAGAGGACCCACTGGAGTCCCTCCACGTACTTGAAGACCATCTGGCGAATGTCGACTTCGTGTACCAACTCGGGTTTCTCCTGTTTTGTCGAGAATAGAAAAGATCAGTATGCGGTGCCTGGCAGAAACCCCGATAAGAGCTGTTCCTCTTTGCTTACCCGATAGTAGTCTCGCTTCCACTGATCCAATCGATCCTCATAGAGGTTCTTGGCGTTCTCGGCGCGGACTTTTTCGTTCTCAATCACGTTCTCCACCACTTGCGCCTGGTCATACTTGCGAAGGACACGAGCTCGAGCCTCTTGGGACTCGATATCCTCTTCGTCTTCGTCCTCGTCAAAATTGATAAACATGTTCTTGGTGCCATCTTCTGCTGTCTGTGTGCCGTTCTGGACACCAATGGCCGCGGTGATCTTCTTCACAAAGTTCCTTTCGCTGCTGTTGAGTGTTGGAGGGAAATGAAGAACCTCTCCTCTTTCCAGAACAAACTCCTTGATCTGGTCGTAGAGGTTCTTTTGCGCCCTGGTCATTACTACGATTATTGAAGCAGGTTAGTAGTCGTCCATATCTCAATCATGGGCATAAGCATCACGGTGTACAGACACCTACCAATTTCTGAGGCATGCTCAACGGGTTTGCCCATGCGCATGCCCTGTCTGTGCTTGCCCTTGCGATCTGGTCCCGAGGAAGAGACGATCAACAGCTCGGCCATCTTGCCGCCAATGTACTTGAGATCGTCCACCTCGGCTTCGAATGCTTCGTGCTCGACAACCTCAGCCAGCTCGTGGAACATGGCCTCGACTCTCTTGGGGTCGAGCACGCCTGAATCCTGGAAGTATCCTCCCAACGTAGGAAGCAGTTTCTTGTAAATCTTGAACAAAAGACTCAGAGCTCCCTCGGCGATGTGAAGGTTGGGCAAATGAGGCAAGAAATCGTTTCCTACGAAAAGACACATGAGTACAAAGTCGTCGATGACGCGCTCCAAGTCGTAGGCGAATGGTAGTGTCTCTGCCATGCTGTTGAACTCTAGATCAAGGTACTCTCGTAGAAGTGAAAGATGCATCAAGTAGAAGTTTTGGGTGTCGATGCCACTATAACATTATTATCCGAAGGTTGGGTTCGAAAGGTAAGATCAGTTCACGTTTGCATCGATAGCATGTGCTCCGGTAATATGCGATGTTAGTGTCCACTTACCCTTTCTTCTTGTTGGTCTTGCCAAAGGTAACCTCTTCACGCAAGAGGGCAAAGTGGGGCTCGTGGCTCAGCAGGCCTAGCATGATGAGATCGGCGTCCAGACCGTAGAGACAGTGCCTTGTGTTGGGGTTGTATTCCTGCTGGGCTTTAGATAACCGGATATACTCCATGATCTTGTGCTCACCCTCTCCGGGGACCTCGTGGCCGGAAAGTACCACCTGGACGTTGCGCCAGTTCGAGTCTTCAGTCATCTTTTTGGAGATGAAGTATTCAAGCTGTGCCGACAGTCGCTTCATGAATGGAGTTCCTATATTCCAAGTGTTAAGAGCACTTTGTGCATTAGCCTAAAAAAAAAAAGCTCGCATAAGAGATATCTCCAGGCCTCAACATACATAGCTTGTCATACCTGGGGTGATGCAGTTACGATCGAACTGCTCTTCTTCTGGTAGCTCCTCGCCCTTGGAGATAGCCTTTTGCCTGGCATCGGCAGCATCTTTTGCAGTGCGGAATCGTCGAGATCGTTGCTGGTTCATCTTGGCACGAGGGGCGACACCTGCATATGTTGTATTAATAGCAAGAAACAAAAGCGACTTCAGTGCAAGCCAAACAGTTTTCCTAGGATGCATACGGAGCACGGTAACATCGCTTGGAGAAACAAGAAACAAGCAGGGACGTACCATCGATAGCCATGAAGAAGACCTTTTGTGGCCTGATCTTCAAGAAGAGGTGATCAATGTAGTTGAAGATTGCCAGGAAGATCTTGTCCTCAGACAGACGAAAGTGTGCGTCGGTGTCGTTTGGTAGTGAGCAGTTGTGGATAATGCCGTTCATATCCAAGTAGAGATTGTCTATTTCAAGTTGTATAGATATCACAGTTTTCAACAATGTCAGTCAACCAATAACCACATAAAAAAGTGTAAACTACACACACACTCATAAACACTGACACACCCAGGGTGTGTTTCTAGGCGTTAGGCACAAAAGAAGGAAAGTGTGGTCTAATGACAATTTACCAAATTCTGGAATGGCATTCTCAGTGATCAGTTGTGAGCAGAGAGGGTATCTCTCACTAGACAGAGGCAAGTTGTTGGACAAAGGAAGAAGAGCAAAGGGTAGACAGAAAGACATGCCATCAGTACTTCATGCTTTCCCTGCTATGCTACTTGGCACACAGACACAATTGTGCCCCATCTCCGAGGTGAAAGGATGAACGCGTGTTCATAATTTCTTTTTTTTTTTCCAGGGGTGGAAAGGAAGGTGAATGCAGATCCAGAGGAGCGAACAATTACCCCATCCAGCGGAAGAACTTTGGCACTCCCATGTCGTTACAAAGCGGTGGGTTGGGTTGGACTGATGGAGGAGGAGGATGGAGGGGGCGGGTGTGGATTGATGAGGTGTGTGAGTGAGTGTGAGTGAGAGTGTGAGGGTTTCGGTGGGAGGAAGAGAGGGAAAAGGAAGAAATGTGTGGGGACGCAGCCAAATCCCAAATCCACAAATTGGGTCTCGTCGCTGCGCCAGTCCACATTTCACAGCATCACGGGCACTGGCTGGAAGGGAGGAGCAGTCATAATGTACATAGCCCATGGATAGGAAGTGCATGAGTGACACACTTTGAGTGCCGAACAACGAAGCAACGCAAGTCAGGTCCAAAGGTCCACATTGTGAAACGAGCTTTTGTTTTTCTTTTATTCAATGTATCGTAGGGAGAGTTGGGCATGAAAAGAAGGGTGGTGTGTGTCCAGTGGATAACATAGCACAGAGAGGGAGTGAGAGTGAGTAAAGAAGCAGAAGTTGAAGACAAAAATGGACAAGAAAAACCCCTGGCCATTCTTAACAACAAGGAAAGGTGTCCTCGTAAATAACTTAGGCCTTAGAGCCAGCAATCTTCTCGACCTGGCTGATGGACTCCTCCAAGATCTGGGACTGGAGCTTGGGGTCCAAGAGGTCAGCCTTGATCTTCTCGATCATGTAGGCAGCGAGCTTGGACTGCTCGCGCTCACGGACAGAGGTCTCGTAACGGACCCACGAGTCGAGGACAGACTTGACCTCGGCAGACATGGCAGTCTTCTGCTTGAGCTCAAAGGACTCGGCCTCGAGCTGGGCAGTTTCCTTGGAGAGAGCGTAAAGGGCCTTGGTGACCTCAACAACGTCCTTCATCTGGCCAACCTGCTCAATGCGGTCCTCGACGGCAGACTTGTGGTCGACACGGGCCTTCTCGAGGATGGAGCGGATCTTGCTGATGTGGCCGTCAGCCCACTCGTTGAAGGGCTGGCGAGCACTCTTGACAATACCGCCAAAGGTGGCAGCGAAAGCCAACAGAACCAAGGACTCCTCGTTGAAGATGTAAATCTCCTGGGAGATAAAGTAGGCGGCAGCACCGGCAAGAGCAGTGACAACACCGGTCTTGCTGACCAAAGAGTTGCCGGGAAGAGCATCAATGATGCTCTGAGCCTTGCTGTCGGGGGAGACCTGGTTCTCTATTAGGTGGTACATTTGTTCACGCCATGTCAGCTATCTCATGCTTCTTGCGTTTGTACGTCCTTGGCTAAAGCTGAAAGACGCCAAATTGGTGTTGCCAATTGTTGTCAAATGGGGCTTCCAGGGGGGTTTTATCCAGTCCAATTGCTATACATGCTCTACGATCCTTCTTCCATTGTACAAGTCGACATAAATCTTGTAATAAGGAGTGGGTTCTAACCTTCAGCAGAGGTGGCCATGTGGCGGATGCTATATGACAGAGCGAAACAAGGGTAAGTCAACGGTTAGACGACAAGACCTTTGGACATTGTGCTGTCTTGCCGCGATCAAACGAAACAAGACACATACGCAGAAGTGGAACGCTGGGCAGCGAGCATGGGGCGCATGGCGGCGACTAATATGGGTCGATAAAGGAGAAGGTCAGTCTGTCAGTTCACTATAGACGCGTCTTTTTGGTGGTCTTTAACTGGCTCCTGATTGACGTAGGTACAGAGGCTGCGTGAGGGAAGGATGTGAGGTAGGATGTGCAAGAGAGAGAGAGAGGAGTATGCACCCTCAACTGAACAGCATTGGCATGCAATGGTCTGTCAGATCGTTGGTGCGCTGTGTACACAGACAGATGAGCATCCGTAAACTTCCAGAGGGGGACGATGAAGAGGGGGATCGAAAATAGATCGGCTGGGGCGGGTAGGTGCAATCCCGTTGTAATCTGTGTGTGTTGTGGCTGTCGATGCTGGGGCGATGAATGTGGCATTACCCGATGGGGCCTTGGTCAACAAACGGAGAGACATGGCGATGGATGGAGGAGAGAGTTGATGATGAACAAATGGAAGAGCCAGAAATTAAATCCAAAGAGCAAGGTCGTTTCTCAAGGACAGCACGAAAACAGGCGAGAGTGACTGTCGACCACTCGTGGGATTGGGACCAAAATTTCGATTTGATGCCTGTGCCTGAAGAAAGACATTTGGTGTGTACAGACCACCTCTTGAGGTTTGGGTGCTATCGAGCTGGACCTGTGAGCTTGCGTGCTAGCGTGCTTGCGTGCTTGGTAGCCAGGATTACAAGCTGGGATTGTGATTGCGAAGCGCGCCGAGCATTTGGTGCCAACACCGCGGCATCCAACGGATGCTCTGCATACAAAACACAGGAAAGCTCCTATATAAACAGCATGGAAGGGATACGTGGATCTACATGAAACAAAGGCTCCCTGTCTCTCTATCTCCAATCCAAGGATGGCTCGTTTCTGAAGTGTCTGTGATGACAGCATAATCAGATGGAAAAAAATAACGTGACCCCTCCCCTTTAGGCCAAGCCACCCGAGCCAGTCTCCTTCAAACTCTTTTTCTGCGGTTTGTCGAATGGTCTCTCAGTCCACCTCCACTTTTCTCCATTCCCTCCATTCCCTTCGAACTTCCATCCGCATACCCACACGCTCTCTTCCGTAAATTCACTCACATACACACATACACAGAGACATTATTACGGAAGCGTGCTTTGTGAGAGAAGACGCGCGCCCTATATATACCACATATACCGATTTTTGTCCTACAAGCCCTTCAAGCGACCCTGCGGCTTTTTTGTACCTCCCAACGTTTTTTTTTGGTTTTTTTTTTTGGCCTTTTTTCCCATTTTTGCTTTGCTCCTTCGGCTGCGACTTTGTAAATGTCTTCTCACGACAACGTCGCCTCATTGGACTGGGCTGACGACGTGGATGATGAGATCGACTTTGGCGCCCCCGTCTTTTCTGACGACGAAGACTTGCCCGCTTCACTGACAACAGGCATTGTGGCGACACCCGAGCCATCCCCCTCGCCTATCAAAGAACCAACACCTGCTATCACTTCTTCGTCGTTGTCTTCTACACCTCGATACACTGCTGGGTTCGCCGATGGCTCCAACCGCTCACTCGACCGAAAGAACCACAACGGCTCGTCAGTCCAACCTTCGAGTACTCGACGCCGAGACGAGCCGTCCTCACGTCCAATGCGCGATTATTCGCACCCCGAACCCCGCTTCTCGTCTTCGCGCCAAGGGCCCAACAGAAGCACAAATGATTACCATGGCCCATCGTACGGATCTCCAAGCAATAACAGCAGCTATAGCCGCGAACCGTCACAGAGACCAGGTACTCCACGACAGGTCATCCCTCTCCCACCTAAGCCCTCCGCTGCCCTAGACGCCAATAGTCTTGCCAACCGTGCCAAGGACAGAAGTCGATCGCCCTCGTACCGCTCTCGTTCTCCCCTGCCAGACAACGATCGGCCATGGGATCAAGGTAGTAGACAGCATGGTCGCTCACTCTCGCCTGGCTCCGCAATGCAACATCAACCCATCTACACAGCGGGCTATAATGCAAGATCCTACAGTCCTGGAAGTCAGCAGCCACGGACACATATGGACCAGGTCATCAACGCCATGAACAGAAATAACAGTCGTGAGCGTCAGCCCAACCGTCGATCCAGAGAGGTCTCGAACGAAGGGCGATGGGAGAAGACTCTGCAGGAGGACAAGCCCTACCCGCCATTGCAGACTTCTCACTACAGCAACAACAACAACAGTAACAACCATAACAACCACAACAGCCACATAAATGACCACCCAGGATCACTCCCCAAGGACGACGTCGTATACTTCAAGAGACGCGATGGCCGTGCCCGCGATCCCAGCCCTGAAAGGTCATTGACCACGGGCAGGATGTACCATGAGCGCCTCGAAGCCAACAACAGGAGTGCCAGTAGTCAAAGGACCGCTCACGCAGACTCGAATCGGTGGCAAAAGGTGCAGCAGGAGCCTGATCTGCCTTATCCAGAGCGATCCCATCCTCCAGCCAAGCCCAACAATAACAACATGAAGCAATCTCATGCAACACGCTCTCATGGCCAGAACGAGATGGTTACTCCCCCTGAGAGATCCATTTCTACGCCAAAACAGGAGCGAGGCAGCCGAGGCAAGGGCAAGGATCAGAAGCGGAGATCCAAGGACAACCTAGACGCTATAGAGGATGGTCAAAAGGGTGGCGAGGTGCCATGGTGGGAGCAATCGACCTACAGCAAGAAATCTGAGCCCAAAGTAGAGCCTAAGGAAACCAAGCCCGAACCCAAGCCTGAACCCAAGAAGGAGGTCAAGAAGGAGGTCAAGAAGGACACCAACAAGGACGCCAAGGCACCAGAAGCTCAGGGGGATGTGCCATGGTGGGAGCAGTCAACATACAAGCTCCAGCCAAAGGCTGCTTCCACTTCGACTGCAGAAGTGACGGCTAAGCTCGGTAAAGTCGACCTGAATACATCCTCGACCCCTGGGAACGTCATGGAAAGGCGAAAGGCTCTGGGGCAGAAAGCGCCCGTCTCGGGTGTGGAGGCCTTGACACTCGTCAGTCGTGGAGGAGAAGACTCTGGGTAAAGGCTATGTTCCTATTTTTTTTTTTTTTTTCTACTTTCCTTGTACCATTACATCGCTCCTTGAACAAAACAAAAGCACGCCACACCTTGTATAGTAGCCAGAAAACACATATTTATTTTTTTGTGCTTTCTTTATCCCCATTTTCCTTTCCAACTTCATTTTTGAACGTTTTATATAGATCAAGTCGTAGTATTAAGGACCGCGAAGTACAAGAGCAGGTGTTTGCAGAGATTAAAGACATGGTAACCCAATACGACACAGCAAAAAGAGTGAGATGAGAGGGATTATCACAAATGTAAGCAAAACCTCTCTAACTGGACATTTTTTGCATTAAAAGATCACTGCATACGAGAAAAAATACGGCTCAAACAAACTGCAGCCCATCCCACCCCGGTCAAGACAAGCGGACGAAATCGAAAAGGTCGTAGAAAGTTTCCGCAAACTGCGAGAGGGCCTCTTTGCGACAGAAGCCAAGGACCAGTTCGCCTGCCAAGGTACCAACAGCATTTTTTTTTTTTTTTTTTTTCGGTATGAGCGCTACAGGAATATCAAAAGCTTATGAAAATCATATCTTACATCAAAAAAAAAAAATTAGTTTACGAGTATTCAGTTCTCACAAGCTTATATGCCAACAACATACCCGAGCTGACTAAAGCTCTTCACCACCTCGTCCACGAATTGCACCCAACCGCCTACCCCTTCTCAGGTCCTGCCATCGCAGATGCTCCAGATGCTCTTGGCACTCTCTCAGTTGAACGACAGCGCTTCTTGGGCTTATATATCCTATACACCATCGCCAAACCCAATCTCCCACTCACAGCCAGCAGCACCGAGAACATGTCCCTGATCTCCCAGTCTATCTCCTGCGCAAGAACCGAAACCGATGCGCTGATTGGATCCTTGGTCCAGGTGTATGACCACCACTGCCTTACTCGTCGCCGTACTCTATCAGTAGGAGCATCCTTCATCATCAGATTAAGCCCCGATCTCCTGTTCGCCCTCGCATACTGGAAGTCACTCCGGGATAACAACTGGATCCTTCGCGAGCGCCTGTTGAGCCTGGACGAGGATCAATTGTATCCAGTGTCATGGGAGCAACGCTTGGCGGTGAAGCGGTCCCTAGGCGACCACCTCGGTTCTGCCCGTTCACAGACGGTGAGTTGTATGAACAAGGCGTTTTACTCGCTCCCAATTGTAGCGATGGCGCAGGCAGTGGGCCTCGGGGGCGGAAAAGACAGTGATGTTCCCGAACATGCAAAGTCTGAGCGGGATGGGGTCCTGATCAAGCGTCTCCAGGGGTCGTATGGGCTGCGATCCACTACTATTGTCCGTGATGGTCAGTTCCTGTTCAAAGCCAAGAGCTGATTTGCTTGAGCTCATACAAAAGTAATACATCTCCATGCTCCGAATTTCTCCTTTGATGTCGGGATGGCTGTTCTTTTTTTTTAATGCAGTTGTGTGAGAAGTATCGTACATAGGAAATGGTGGTATTACAGAAGATCGAAGTCGTCCAACTAGAAGCGTACAAAAATGCAAACCAAGAATAATCAGAGACATGCAAACTAATCAAACAAAACGCAGGAAACTTGTAGTTTGACTTACCTTGTCGTTGTACTTCATGATCTTTCTCTTGATCTTGGAAGTGTCGACCCAGGTGACGAAATCTTCCATGTTGCGGGTCACCAAGTAGGCAGGGTCGCTCACTGTCTCTGGTCCAACACGGATGTCTATAGGTGTTCAAATAAGAATGAGCAGCGTCAACATATGTCGTTCTTGTCCATGATTTCCATATCACCCTCTCGAAAATTAGGTACGTACGTCCTTGCTCAACAAAGGTAACAGCCTCCTTGACAGTCTCGGCCATCTTAAGTCTGCACAAAACAATGGGTAACCGGCGACGACAGAACGAGCTGACGGTGATCTTGTCTGTCTGCGAGAATTGCTTCTGGGCAGTGATGATGCCCATGTTGTACAACTTTTCCAGCAAAGCCTCCTCCTGCTTGGCGCGGAAGGGGTCCTGGGGAGGGAGGAGCGAGATCTTGTTGGCGAGCGCTTTGATGTTTCCACAGAGCTTGTTGTACCTAAAACAAAAAAAGACAGCGTGTTTTTGTGAGATCTTGCCGGGTTGCGGGTTCGTCTCCTTGTTGTGGTTGCGACTTTGCTTTAAACTTATTGTGGACATACTTGATATAGTCCTCACGCTTCTGAATGTGGTATCTGCGCATGACCTTGACCTCGCGCACATTCTCGGTGCTCTTCCATTGCAAGAAGTCAACCTTCTTGAGGAGCTTTTGTTCGTGATGAGACAACTGACGCATGGTGTGTTATGTGATGGGGTGGATGGATGGAGTGAAGGACCGAAGATTTAATGCAAACAGACACACCCTCACCATTCGAATACCAAAAAAAGAAAAAAAAATTGGGTGGCTTGTGTTTGTGATCCGCTGATGAAAATTGGTGGCAACAGCAACCTTTATTTTTCTTGTTTTTTTTCCCTTCACTTGGGTCCAACAAGCCAGTCTCATTGAGCCCACAGGCGTGGCTCCTGAGATGAAGATCACAAGTCAATCCGTGCAAAAGGCATGACACAGTTGTGTAATCGTTCGCCGACTTGCGACAACCACGATCGCTCAATAAAAACATCCTCTGTTCACCGGACGAAACATTCCAGAAGACCTATAAAGCGGACAAGTTATGTAGGCAGTCTTATATACACAAGGTGAGAGGTGACAACTCTTCACACCTAGTGTTTCTCTTTGCCGTATGGCTGGTTATGCAATCAATGGTCCAAAAGACATTTGGGCATTAATTTTGGCAAGGTGCCTTCCACCCAAAACGGAGCTAGTACAAAAATAGAAGTGTGCGAATCGGGACCGTTTTTGTTATTCTTTTTGCCGCGATAAACTAACAGCGGACGGGGCATATTGAGCCTGGGTCCTGCTTTTGTCTGGACCTGAGCTATGGGTTTTTTTAAGTCCTTAAGGGACCAAAGGAGGAAAGAGACTGAGAGAGACTGAGAGAGATAGCATCAAGGCAAAGCATCCCTGGCCCATGATCCAACTGCATCGCCACCTTTCTCCGTTTCTTCTTTGTTTCCCTTACTTTGTTTCTCTCCTGACTTGCATTCACTTTCATCCATCCATTGGCATCCTTCTCCTTCCTCTTTACACAAGATCTTGCACTTATCTCGCACTCTCTCTCTCTCTCTTATATCTCATCAAATACATTGAGCATCCAACAACTGCCACACACAAATGGCCTCATTTTAGTGTGTAAATTTGGTGCTATTTTGTTCATTAACGCGCGCAACGACGCTACTACTTTTCCTGACCAAGAGAGAAGAGAAAAGAGAGCCTTCGTAACGGTTCAACAAAGGATAAAGCCACGTCGAACCCTCATCTCATATCAAATAAAAGAAAAATAAGAAAAGTGAGCTTGGGTATGAGCATGCCATGTCCTTTCTCTGTGCAACCACAGAGCAAAAAGGAAGATGTCATTTCCAATCAAATCAAAAGCTTATCGTGCTTCTCTTTTTCGTTTTTGGAAGTTGGTTTACCCATGGAGGCGAGCTTAATAGTGTGTTACTGCACACACTTGCCTTTGGTGCGTCCATCCATCGTCCATCCATCTCCATGCGAATGCCGCTTTATGCATTCAGTGGCCCAGTTGGAGAACAGAGACACGTGCACTGGTTGGTTTGTTGAGTGTGAACAAGGGGGGGCTAATCAATGATATGAGATACGATCTGAAGTGTACAGTGTCACTCAAAGAGAAGCAAGGAGGTGCGCAGGTTTGAAGTATGAGAAAAGAGGGGGCTGGGAACTTGCTTCGGCCGTGTGTGTGATCAGCTCTTTTGTGCCTGCCTGTGTGTGTGTGTGAAGGTGTGGATGCAAAGGAATGAATGAAGGAATGGATTGGATCTAATACGGATGTGGATCTGGCATACATGTGCCAATGAGGATGGGTCCACTCCCATCTCATCTGGGGTGCTGGGGATTCACACATCGCATCTCATGATGGGTGATGAAGTAAAGGCACACGGTGCAGGTACTCTTATCCATACGAGAGGTGTCGCACTGTGAAAATGTGCGCTTATGGATTTATGTCGTTCTTCTCTTCCAACTCACTCTGAAAAAGACATTTATTTTTAGAGGGGGGGAAGGGGGGGGGGCTACTTTCGAAGAAGGGCCACTTTATCTCTTTGGTTTCTCTTCTTTCCTACTCTCTCTTCATTTCATTCATTCACTTTTCACATCCACCCACTTCCATCCTCAGCGTTCTCATCGGCAGCCTCCCTTCCACAGGGACCAAATCAACTTTACGCACCTCCTCCCTCCTCATCCACTCCTCTACTCTTCCATCTACCGGACTTCCTGTCAAGCTTATCCTCACAACAACAAAAAAAAACTAAAACATCATGGCCACTCCGGGTCTAGGCCACAGTCCGAGCGCAAGCTTGCTTCTCAACCGCAATACTGCCAGCCGGCCGGGTTCCCCGTCCTCGGGACCCTCGCCGCTCGCCATGTCCTCACAGTCCAAGAAAACTCACCAACACTCGTCCTCAGCAGGCTCGGATCACAGCAACAGCAGTAGCAGCTCCAGCGCAACCTACGACCACAACGACAACAGCAACTTTGTTGGACGATATACTGAAAAGGACGACTCGTACTTCCCCACCGTCGATGTCACTAACGGGACAGGATCACTCGGAAACTACTCTTCTAAGCGATCACGGTTTGGACTCTATTCTGGATCCAACGGTATCAGGCGGTGGAGGTGGTGGAATTACACAGCAGCAGTCCTTATGGTCTTTGCTCTCGTCCAAGCACTCATCCTGCTGATCGGATCCACGGCACTGTACTCGCTTCCTGACCAGATTCAAATCGGTAGGTCGTTTGTGTTGGTTTTCTCGATACTCTTAGAAGACATTGCATTTTTTTTTTTTTTTTTTTTTTTTTTGAGCAGGAGAGCCATTATGCAGGATACAAGGAGACAGGAAAAACGAAAAGCCAAGTTGTGATGGATGAACATCCCGGAAGAACTGGACACTCAACGACTCAAGGCGCACGTTTTTCATTCTTGAACTTTTTTTTGTTTGTCTTACCTCCCCCATACTCAAATCGATCCTCTTCTTTTTCTTTGTTTTACCAGACTCTCGAGACTTCAGAAAGGTCACATACCAGGGATTGGCAATTGACACACCATCTGCCCTCAAGAAGCCAATCCAGGTCTATCATATCACCAAGGAGTTTGGCCCCGCTTCCATGGGTGGGCTCGGCATGGTACTCACAGCACTGGCTAGTGCTCAGCAACGTGCTCGTACTCAAAAAGTCAACATTGTCATGCCCTACTATTCCATGCTCAACGACGTCCCCGGTATCTCTATCCGAAAGTCCGTTCCGCTTACCTTCAACATCAAGGACAAGCATCAAAAGTATCAGCCCATCCTCTTTCAGGTTTACCAGTTCAAGTTTGCTGTTCCGACCAAGCCCAGCGACACGGAAACCAACACTCGCCCAATCAACCCCATTGCTGTCTGGATGATCGGACCTGGAGACGTCTACCCCTTCGATCTCGCCTTCAAAGCCAAAAACACTCAGGAAATCTACTCCTCGCCCAAAGGTCTGCCGCAAGAATGGAAGGACCTTTACTTTGCCAAAGCCGCCGCCACTTTTATTCAGTACCAGAATAAGAATGACGACGTCTCTCTGTTTGCCGCTGCCGCTGTGCGTAACATCGATGTGGTCCACGCCCACGGCGCCACCAACGCCCTCGTGCTTCACTACCTTCAGCAGTCCATCGACCGAGGCGCCATGGGCGAGGAACCACCAGCACTGATTTACACCCTGCACGACTACCTGGACGAGCTTCAGTACTCGAATGAGATTGTTAACGTTCAGAAGTTTATGGACAAGAATATTCACTCGGACGACGAGGAAGAGGACATGTATCTGCAAATGGAGGGCATTGCGCCTTACTGCCACGGCCACCGCATGTTTACCTCGGCTTTGGGCATCGATCTGGCCGACGCAGTAACGTTTGTCTCCAAGACCCTGGCCAAGGACATTGTGGAAGGACGCCTTGACTTTTACCTCAAGGAGCTTGTTCTGGGCAGCATTCTCAACCAGGCTGAGAAGAACTTGTTTATTGGCATCACCAACGGTGTGGATTTCGGAAACCTCAACCCCTGGACCATGCCGGATCTCCGCAAACATAACTTGGCCTTCCCATCCGAAGCGGAGGAACCTATGACTAACGCGACCGACGATGAAGAAGAAAAGGCCCCCGTGGGCATGGGATCACCCAACCAGTCGATTCGAGCTGCCAAGGAAGCTGCCAAGGAGTTTTTGTACAAGCACGGCAAACTGACTGAGGAAGATCTGACAAAGCCTTTGGTGCTGTTCATTGGCCGATTCCAGTACAACAAGGGTCTTGCTTACTTTGACAGGGCCAGCAAAGCGATTCAGGAGCGCGGCGGCAAGTTTATGATTATGGGCCAGCCCAACAATTTCCCTGTCAAGTCGGTTACGAACTTGGAGCGGTTCTATCCCAAGACGGTCAAGGTCATTGCGGACGAGAAGACTCAGTTGGAATGGGGCATTTACTGGCGCATTGCCGCCGATTTCCTGTTGGTTCCTTCGCGTACTGAGAGCTTTGGTCTGGTTGCAGCAGAGGGACTTTTGTTTGGCGCCACTGTCATTTCTTCGGGTGTGGGTGGACTCTCCGAGTTTTTGATTGACCGACCCAACCCCAAGGATATGAAACAACAAGATGCGCTTGCAGAGGCCGTTCGGGACCAGTCACTCTTGCCTTCGTCCTCAACACCCGTAGCATCTCCAGAGCAGCCCATGTCTGAAACTCAGCGACAGGAGCGGTTCAACAGCTATCTCTTTGATGTGGAGGCTACCAATTCGGAAGAGCAGCTGGCGAGTTCGATCGAGGAGGCGATCCGGGACTGGCGCAACTTGCGGAGACAATCGGACAAGGACGAAGAGTTCTTGAACCGGCTGGTCAACAGTGCCCTGTCGATGGGCTGGGATCGTCCAGGCGGGCCTGTCGATCAGTACCATGCGCTTTATGAGATTGCGCTGGGCAAGAATGGCTTTGACAGCTCTTCATGATCACTGTTTCTTTTGTTGTTTTCTATCACTTGCATTTTTTTTTGTCTCTCAGTCATGTTTTTTATTTATCACAACCCTTGTACACCACACTCGACCACATACACTCTCACTTCTCCCTTTCGCCACACACGTGGGCACGTCTCTGCCTTTTTTGCTTAAAAAATCTAGATTCTAAAAAAATAAACCTTTCACCTTAAAATATTTCATGAGTGTGATTCGAAGTTCACGAGGCCTCTATCCCATTCGCTTCCATCATTTTCGAGTTTTTCTTTGATCTTCTTTCTATGTCTTAGACCCAATCATCATTGGTACCATGCCTCCAACGGCGTAAAAGATCAGATCAGAAGGAGCTCAGGCACTGCTTGAGGCAATCAAGACCATCTTGACTCTGTCCACCTTGGACTCGAAGAGTAACTCGATCGGAGACTTCCGAGCCCATGCGCTGGCTCAAGTTGCGGGAAATATATGCTTCAGACTGAAAATGCAAATTTATTTAAAAATTGACGGATACGTTTACTTAACAGCGCAATATTTTTAATCGTAAGGCACATATGGGAGACCCCACGCACCCGACTTGTCCAGAAACCGACATTCTCTAGTGTCTTTACTCTGGAGGTCGCACACCTCTGCATCACAGCAACCTACGCTCGCTGCAAGCGGGAAGTTGTAATCGTAACAATCCTTTCCGAGGCTCGTGTTAGGGCCTTTACAACGCTATTGAGTGAGGCTGTCATCAAATTCGTCCTAAAGCACATTGAATTTTTCTTCTGGATAACAATTGAATGTTCTCGGAGAGGCTTGACCCAGTGAGGCGTGTCTGAGAAGGACAGCACAAATAAGTAATGCTTTGAGAATCATCTTGAACGCGAGTCTATAGGATAATGAAAGAAAATGGACTCATGAGTTAAAAAAATAGTAGTGCACCCGAAATATAACTAGACCAATCTGGTCGTGTAGCAACTTGCGAGAGTGTGGTCAAAAAATTGTGGAAGCGCGCGCGCGTGTGTGTGTATGTGAGGTGGGCCTTGTGGACCTCTTGTGAGCTGTTCCCGTAAACTTTCTTGATAGGGGCTATCGCACACTTACGAGGGTTCTTTGATGGAGATCGTTGAGTGGCGCTCCTGCAACGTTTTTTAGTGATAGTTCTTGTGACGATTTCCGCGAGGAATCTTGCAACGACTCTTTCGATGGTTCCTGCAGTGGTTTTTCTGGAGCAGTTGTTGTGGAAGTTGTGAGTGTTGTTGTGAGTCTATAGTCTTGAGGTAGGATCGGATGCATGTACAGGTAAGAGCGCCTTCTTTATACACGCGAAGAGTTGGGAAAAAAACGAACCGAAAACAAATTGAGGACATATCATTTCGAAGAAGGTCAGCAATGAAAACGACAAAGGCACACTGATAAGATGAAGAAGGCATTGACATCTAGGTCAAAAGGAGAAGGGATATCAAAAGACCAAGGGATAGCGAATGAAGAGGGACACCAAAAAGATCATGGAGATTCATAGAGTATGAACGTGCAGGCACCGATGTATACAGTGACATGGGTGTGAATATGGACATTGAGAAGGTGCATAGTATATATGACTGGTCGCTTATGGTAGCCACACGGTTCATAGCGATGTTGCTCCTTCGATTTGGTCTTCCAGCGGCGGCTCTCTCTACCTTACTGAAACACATGGGGTCTAACTCCTTCAAAAGAATCCTTAAACAGAGAGAAGTCGCAGAATGATCGAGGGATGTTGGAAAACAAAATATTATACATAAAGGTCACTATCAATACCGAAGGGGGCCGCCACAATGGAAGCGAAAATATTTATGACAATCTGGATTTCATCCGACGTCCTCAAGGTCTATGTAACAGTCCAGTTCGAACCGTGATTGAGATTTATCACGTCACAGTCAAGTTCTGGCACATTTCTCGCAACATGCGATCAATTTCTATCGTTCAGGGGTTTGAACCACTATTCTATCTAATACCCTATTATACATCTTGCGGGTATAGACACTTCATGCAGTGCCTGAGTTCCATTGCGTCCGATTGAATTGTTCTGCAACTCCAAAGATATTAGAGTCGAATTGGTCCGAAGTGCCCCAGACAGTGCCAGAGCGCCATTGTCTCTAATGAAATTGCTAGCCAAGTTCAATATGGCTAGAGTTGAATTGGTCTCAAGTGCCTCAGCTAGTGCTTGAGCTCCGTTGTCTCCAATTGAGTTGTCCCAAAAACTCAAAGTCGTCAGAGTTGAGTTGGTCTTGAGTGCCAGTGCCAGTGCTTGCACTCCTTCATCTCCGATCAAATTTCTCTGCAAGTACAACGTGATCAGGACTGAGTTAGTCTTGAGTGCTCCAGACAGTGCCAGAGTTCCGCTGTCTCCAATGGAGTTGCCCCACAAGTCCAAAGTCGTCAGGCTAGAGTTGAATTTGAGTGCCTCAGCCAACGCCTGAACTCCGTTAGCTCTTATTGAGTTGTTTTGTAAGTACAAAGTGGCCAAAGCTGAGTTCATCTTGAGCGCCTTAGCCAGTGCCAGAGCTCCGTTGGGTCCAATCGAGTCACCCCACAAGTCCAAGGTGATCAGAGTCGAGTTGGTCAGAAGCGCATCAGCCAGAGCCTGAGCTCCATTGTCTCCAATAGAGTTGTTCTGCAAGTCTAACGTGGTCAGAGTCGAGTTGGTCTTAAGTGCTTCAGCTAGGGCCTGAGCTCCGTTGGATCCGATCAAGTTGTCCTGCAAGAACAAAGTGGTCAGAGTTGAGTTTGTCTTGAGAGCCTCAGCTAGCGCCTCAGCTATGTTGTCGTCCATCGAGTTGCTCTGCAAGTCTAACGTGATCAGAGACGAGTTGGTCTTTAGTGCCTCACACAGTGCCAGAGCTCCATCGTCTTCAATCGACTTGCGCCCCAAGTTCAAAGTTGTGAGAGTCGAGTTGTTCTTGAGTGACTTAAACAGCTCCAGGAATATTTTATCGCCGATCACGTTTTGGTTTTTTAAATTCAAAGTGGTCAGAGTCGAGTTGGTCTTGAAGGCCTCAGAAAATGCCAGAAGTCCTTTGATCCAAATCTTGTTTGCTTGCAAGTTCAAAGCGGTCAGAGTCGAGTTGGTCTTAAGCGCTCCAGCCAGGGCATGAGCTCCGGTATCTCCAATAAAGTTGCTCTCAAAGATCAAAGTAGTCAGAGTCAAGTTGGTCTTGAGTGCATCAGCTAGGGCCTGAGCTCCGTTGTCTCCGATCGAGTTGCCCTCAAAGCCCAAAGTAGTCAGAGTCGAGTTGGTCTTGAGAGCCTCAGACAGCAATTGAGTTCCGCTGTCTCCGATCCAGTTGAACCCCAAGTCCAGAGTGGTCAGAGTCGAGTTAGTTTTGAATACATCAGCCAGTGCCTGAGCTCCGTTGTCTCCGATTGAGTTGTGATACAAGTCCAAAGTGGTCAGAGTAGAGTTGGTCTTGAGTGCCAAAGTCAGCGCCCGAGTTCCGTTGTATCCAATCTTGTTGTTCTGCAAGTTCAAAATGGTCAGGGTCGAGTTGGTCTTGAGAGCCACAGCCAGCGCCCGAGTTCCGTTGTATCCAATCTTGTTGTTCTGCAAGTTCAAAGTGGTCAGAGTAGAGTTGGTCTTGAGTACCTCAGCCAGCTCCTGAGCTCCATCATCCCTGATCGAGTTGTTCTCCAAGTTCAAAATGGTTAGGGCCTGAGCTTCGCTGTGTCCAATCTTCTTGTTCTGCAAGACCAAAGTGCTCAGAGTTGTGATAGTTTTGAGTGCATCAGCCACTACTTGAGGTCCATTGCGACTGATTGGATTCGATGTCTTCGTGGGGAGAGTCACGAAAGCTTCTGAGGAATGAACAGAATCAGCTGAAGAATAGTACATGATGGAAGAAAATGAAGCAAGAGGATTCATGAAATATTTTAGTTGCAAAAAGGTTGATATGTCAATTGTTGCTTCGCCCTACCCTGAGTCGAAACCTTAAAATACATTCGTCTCATATGCGGTAGATAGGATGCTGACTTTATCAGCATGTGTTGTGGGCGTGGAAAGATGCACAAATGAGAAGTGGAGGATCCCAATGGTACAAAGGGAACACACAGAACTGAAGATGGGACGATACCCTAGGAGTAAAGAAATGCCGAGACGAAAAAAGATGTACAGGCAAAGAGGCAAAGTCTGCATTGGACAAGGAATGCCGAAGAAAAAGTCAAGGACTATTAGCTATGTACAAACTGCCCACCTTTGGAAGATGCAAGAACGAGAGTACAGTACCACAAGCCAGTTACTGTACTATTAAAACTTATCTTTAAAGTTAAAATGTCCGTGCCTTTTTTCTGTGCATCTCCCTGATCTTCTCCCGTTTCTCGCAGTCTGCCCTTGATTTCCTGCAAGGCTAGGCATCCTTGAGACGATGCCTCTTTTTTCTCAGTATGCCGTCACAACTTTTGTTGTCACTTCCTACGAGCGCTGAGTTCTAGTATTCTCATCCGAGGGAAAAAAAAAAAAAAAAAAAAAAAAAAAACATATCCGAGGGTTGAAACGAATTCCTCCACCCATATGAAGGTCTGGACGTCTCTGGCTGCGAGGAATGATTAAGGGGCACTCACTGATTACCTTGCAAAAGAATGGTTTTAGCGCACAAGCCCCCAAAACGTCATGCGCGTGTAATGGGAGGTCAATTCTCGAATTTTCTCACGCGCTATCTATCCGTCCTCTTTTTCCTTTCTTCCATCTCTTTACTTTCTCTCACCATCCCAACTCCACCCACCTCAACAAAGAAAACAGCCACCTTCCCTCCCCCTTCCAAGAAAAACCAAGCACGTTTTTACATCCATGTCTGTCACCCGAGTAGTCGAGTCCCGCGTCATCGATGTAACATATGTGCTGCTTGTGTGCAAGAGAAATACTCCTTGGTGATACATGCCATCTTCTCACCAATACGTTTGACATGTCATTAGGCACCCATTGAGATCGTCTGGGCCAAGGTCCGCACCGTCAAGCTGGACTTTTGGAGGGCTGTCGACCACGTCGATGCTCACGGTGGTCTCAGCGAAGGTAGGAAAGGGATCATGCCTATTCATTTCTCAACACAACAAGAAACCCGTTCTAACAAAGAGCCCAATATCACTTGTTCTTCTAGTCGGCTCCACCCGCAAGATCACCTTCAAGGACGGCGCCATCCAGGAAGTCAAAGTGGTCGAGCTGTCCGGTAAGGGAACCTCTTTATCTTTCTCTCTCTATGTGTCTCGCTATCACTTTTTGTTCTTGTTATCTTTGGCTTGTTTCAAAAGAAACCGTGTGAACTCACACACTTTTGGAAAATTGCTGTGTGAAACGGAATAGACCTCGCCCACTTTGTCAGCTTTGACTTTATCGAGGCAACACCCCCTGTCGAATTCATGTCGGCGCTGCACACGATCACTCTGCGCAAGGTCACGGCCAACAACACAACTTTTGTGGAGTGGTCTGCCGAGTTCTCATCGGATGCAGATCTTGGTAAGTGAGATGCAACAGCTCGTATATCGTATGAGCTATACAGCTTTGGACAGGCGAGTTTGTTCTAACCGGAGAGTGGACTTAACATTTTCTAGCCGTGATCGAGGACAGCCGCTACAAGCGTCTGGAGGGTCTTGAGGACCTTGCCAAGGCTGTCCACAAGAAGTAGAGGAACTCCACGTCCGCTTCTACCCCATCAAAACATGTTCTTTCTAATCCCCCTTGTATATGCGAGCTTTGCTTCTCAGTCGCAGTGACTTTGATTTTTTTTTTTTCATTTGTCCCTTTTTGGGTGGATCGCACCTTCAAATACGCGTTTTGTTGGAAAATAAACAAATCTTGACTCCATCACATCAATATCTGCATTCATTCTCACTCACAACCGAAAATGGCAAACCCTTCGACACAAGTCCCATCCAATGCCATCACCACCGAAATCATCTTTGCACAAGAGTTCTCGCAGGTCTCGTACACATTGCTCGAGATCCCAAAGAGCCTCGAGTCATTCCTGAAAGAGAATGAGAACAACGACCTCAGGTACCCTCCCCTACCCTAACAAGCTTGAGGGGACAAGAGACCACCTCGGACTGATATCATATTCACCACCCGCCATGATGGCTCTCCTTTGGATATAGCTTCCAGATCCGTGGCCTCGAAACCGACGCCGCCGTGCTCTGCACACCGACCCAGACATTCTCCCTCCAGCGCGCCCACACCTCCAACACCCTCATGCCCATCGCCCCGATCAAACGACAGCAAAAAAGGAACCCAGAAGCCACAATAGACGAGGCGCCGACTCTGCCCATGGACATGGACTTTGGCCTGGACATGGATATGGATACCACAGAGGAAGAAGACAAGAAAGAAGGAGAGTACGATCAACAAATGGTGCTCGATATCCTGGACAGTGTCCTGGATCTGATCCCGGTCTCGCCCAGGCTCGAGCGGTTGAGCGAGCTGCTGAATATGGCGCCGTTTGAAGGCTGGGCGCAGGAAGTGGATCGCAAGGTAAAAATAATAAAGATGATACTATCGCCAAGGAGAAAGAAGAGGAGAGATAGTTGATAACCAAAGCTGCGACGCCAAAGCAGGGGGACAAGAAGATCTGACTTTTTTTTGAACTTTCAATCACACCTCCCCCCCTCCTAGGGATATATCTATACATGGGAGCATCTGCAGTCAGCGATCCAGGCAAGCGACAAGGAGATTAAACAGTGGCTCAAGGACCACCATGCATGTCTTATCGACGGTAAGGGAAAAGGCTTTTCGGTTTGAAGCAAGCCGCCTCGGTATCTCGGTACAAAGGACTCAATGGACATCATTATTTTTGATCAAATCTTAGGCCACTGGCGGTTATTCAGACAGCGGTTCATGTACGATATTCTACAGGAGATGCTCATGGCCGTGAACGTGCTCGAGATGACGGTACAAGATATTGAGGCCACAGCACTGTACCAAGCCATCTGTGAAGATAACACCGAAGCAAACGGGATTCAGGAGTGGATGGTCAAACACTGTCTAGAGAGCTTTGCAGAGGAGGGTAATCTACCATCAGGTAAAACATGGCATAAGGGCGACACACGTTCTACAACATGGATTGATATATGCTCTTAGGAGACTAAGCTGTCCATCTTGTTTTGCTTATGGGAGCGTATTTAGGCCATTTCAAGCTGTCGGACAAAAAGATGTGTCTGTTCATGGGTGTTCATATCCTCTCAACGGTCGAGCGCGGCAACCGGTGGATCTTGAGCGACTTTATGCGTCACTGGCAGCAATCCCTTCATAACCAGTTCGAGCCTGATCTGGCGTACCTTGCTGTAAGTTTCACCTTCTCTTTCAAAAGACGTTGTATCTACACCCCAAGAAGATCGGTCTAATTCGCGGGCATAATTTTTTTTATTACTATTATGTTTAGGGCGAATGCATCATCGACACCGAGAAATCGCCCGACCAGCGCTACCAGCCCATCAAGTACATCCGCTACTTCTCCAAGGACAACCTGCCCAACGAGGCCGCCGCCCGGTTTGCGGCCCTGTTCGAGATCAAACCAAAATGGGAGGCGCCCGAGATCCGGCCGTTCCTGCGTGATTTAGTTCTGGACGAAAAGAAGCTCGATATCCTGCTACTGAAGCACGCACGGAGCGTCAAGCAGCCTGGAGGAGGGGTGGTGTACAATAGCAGGATCATCAAATAAAAAATAAAAACATCCTTGCGAGTCATGTTGAGTCACCTTTTTTTTTTTTTTTTTTTTTTTTTTTGGTGGGGTGAAAGTGGGAAAAAGAATGCTTTTTTTATTATTGCGAGTGAAGTGGGAAAGAGTAGAATACAGGTAAGGAATGTCTGATGCTAATTTGATTAGTGCTGTCATGACTGGAAAAGAGAATATACAAAAAGGGAAGTTTCGCAATGAAGAGGACGAAGAATAATATACAAAGTGATACGAAGCTCTAAGCGAGAGCATTCGGTTGAGGTCCCCAGGTGATTTCCCGATGAGGAGGAGGGGGGAAGGAGATCTTAAACTAGGCGAGGCTGGGCCCTGTGGTAAGCAGGGCTTGGTTCCCGAGGTAGCCCCACATTCGAGGAGCCGGGTCTTGAAGATCCTGCAGGAGAAACGGATCTGGCCGCTGAGAACGAAGGCGAAGGTCGGCTTCCACTACCACTGCCACTACCACTGCCGCTTGCAACCGACAACTTGGCATGGCTCTCTCGTCTCTCTTTGCCACACCAGCACGCCTCGTTCTCGGCGACGCGCAGCTCGCTCGTGTTCATGCACGGACAGAACTCTCCGCGCTTCTTACCCTCAATCTGGCGCAACCACCATCCTTTGCCGTCGGCTGGGATTTCTCCTCCAACGCCTGTGGACACTGTCGACGTGGATCCGTGCTTCCGGCCTTGGCGACCGCGGGCCAAAACATCTTGATCGTTGTCGTCGTCGTCGTCGTCGTTGTCGTCACTGTTCTCGCGCTCGTCGTCGCTGTCGATATTCTTCAGATCGCTTGCCCGTCGTTGTTGTGTTACAAGGTCGGTCGAGCCTCGCTTGAAGGGGTTCCGCAAAACACTACTGGTACGAGCGCCCGATGGTTTGAGAGCACCCTTGTCTCCTACTTGTTGATAGGAGGCATCTTGGAAAGGGTGGGTCTGGTATGGGTGCACTCCCATCACGCCCATTTCGGTGTCCTTGTCCTTCCCTGTTTGAAGTCGACTATGGGAGCTAAATGTGCGGTGGATGCTGTTCCATGCTCCCATCGGTGGAGAGTTAGGACGAATATATCCTGGGTTGGCGGCAGGATCTTGATAGTGAGGCAAGTGATTGTTGTGATAGGGAAGCACTTTGGTCGCTTCGTCCTCAGTCGGGTAGCGTCTTCGCAGTGCCTTTGAGTACAGTACCACAACCAGGATCCAGCTGACGTGCAGGATGAGCCATCCTCCTGGACCCAGAACATAGAACACACTGACGAACAATCCTTGGTTACGGCGGCAAGTGATGGGCTTGACGTCGCCGGGCATGACCACTTTGCTGTGTCCGGCTCCGCTAACAGGTATACCACCCGTGCTCTCGGTCGTGTGGTCATCACAGTAGCTGACGAGCTTGGATTTGAGCTTTGCGAGCATGATGCCAAAGTAGATACCCTCAACAATCGTGCAGGTGATAAGGATCCAGTACAGGACGATCAGGGCTTTGAACCTGCGGAACTCGGGCACGCGAGCCAGGTAGGCCGCAACAAAGAGACCAAGGCATGCGTAGAAGGCGTAGATGATGGTATAGACAACCTTGACAGCGGCGGGGGAGTTGATGCGAATGGTGGACTGCAAGTCTGCGACATTGAAGCACAGCACCAAGGCGAGGGATGGAATCTAAGATGGAGATCGAGGGAGAGGGAAGAGGAAGATCGAGGAGTGAGTGTGGCGTATATTGGGCGTAGAAGTACAAATGTACATTTTTGCATTGCGGGATTGGGTTGTGGATGAAAGGGACGAGCATAGTTTGGCGGCAAATATATATATTTGTACGCCGCCCGCACATGTGCTCGATCCAGGGCTTATGTGTGGGTGGAGAGAAGAAAGACCGCGGAGTGGAGAACAGTGGAGGGGTGGTGTTGAGAGACAAGTGGGGTGATGTTGGTCGATGATGTTGGTTGGTTGGATGAAGGTTTGTTTGTTGGACGAAGGGATGATGTGCTTACCAGGAGAAAGATGGAGAGAATCCAGATGCCCGAGGACAGAGGGAAGCAGCAGCAGTAGTGGCTCGATACACGTGCCTCCCTGGATTGCCTGAGGCGAGTACGGAACGAGTCGGTGTTTTTTAAGGGTGGGCCGAGGAAGAGAGGAGGTTGAGCTGAGCTCGTGGATGGTATTGTTGGTGGCTGTAGTTGTGAAGATGAATAAGTAGTCGCCATAGATGATGAGTATGTTGTATTTGTTTTGTTTTGTTATTGTTGCCGGATATTATCGATGGGTGTGCAAATAGGTTCTATAATTTGGTGGGGATGGGGTGAATATATATACAAGAAAAACAAAACAAGAGGGAGGGTGGATGGTTAGCAACGACAAAATGTCGACTAATACAAAAATGGTTATTTTGTCCACACGCGCACGCACAAATCGATTCCTTCTTTAAACTCGAAATATTCGTGCAATTGCGCCACATCTCCCACAAAAGCGTCCATCCGATGCACATATTTGCGTGGTGACACTATACAGTACTGCACTGTATGTATGGACGGAAGCAAGTGTCTGGAAGTTTGGATATACATTTGTGGGTGTGGGTGGGTGTGGATAAACAAGCTTTCAAGTCCCACCAAGCCCTGTCTTGTCATATTGGACATCATTTTAGCACCTGCATACAACGACAGCATAATACTTTATGTGATCATAGATACAAACAAACATTCATCGGTCGATATGGAGAATGAACGAAGGAAGAATCGACAGGGCAAGAACAGAGTTGGAGACATATATACATACACACAAGAACAAGCAAACGAAGGTCGAAAAATAACAAGAAAAAGAAATGTGGAAGAAATATTATAATGAAATAAAGCTCTTTCTTCGACCTCCGCGCCCATTTGGTTCATTGTCTCACACACAGAAAGAAAGAAACAGCCCACCTACACCACACGATCTATTTTTCTCATTCATTCATGGTCAACCAAACGGGGGAAAAAAAAAAGAAGAGCCAATGGGCATGAGATGATACATTGCAATCGCCCACTTTGTGTATATACACGTCGCCCAGAGAAGTGGTTTAGGATGGGTAAAATGGGCGAGGAGATTTGGGAAATGAGGGTTCGAGAGACGTGCAAGGAAAAATAATATCA
This sequence comes from Podila verticillata NRRL 6337, assembly GCA_000739165.1. NCBI lineage: Eukaryota > Fungi > Mortierellomycota > Mortierellomycetes > Mortierellales > Mortierellaceae > Podila > Podila verticillata. The sequence goes on from KN042424.1 coordinate 208,244, forward strand.
AGGGGAGGGGATCGATAGATGAACAAGCATGGCTGTTTGGGCTTTGTTTGTTGTCCTTGGTTGTTGTTGTTTGACAAAGGTACTCGTTCGCACCAACACGGCGAAAGATATGTCGAAGATAGAGAGAAAGAAAAGAAAAGCAATTGGACAAACACACACAAAAAAAAAGCTTTTTCTTCAGGGATTGTCGAGTCATCTGCAGAGTGATGTGATGCCAAGCAGTGGGCTGTACTCTTTTTTTTTTTTTTTTCTTTTTCTTTTAGACTTTTTTTCCGACTCTGCGCTCAGAGAAACACACACAGAGAGAGAAAAAGAAAGAGAGGGATGTTGGGTGAAGAAGTGGGGGTCAAGCGCCATGGCGCCAAGTGCAAGTGGGATCATGGATGTGTTCGCGTACAAACTAGATCTCCGTGAACCAAGGTCTGATAAATTAATTAATTATTATTTTTAACGATGTTGACCGAAGAGGGGGAAGTGTGTGAGATGAGGGCAAGGAGGGATGTGTGAGTGAGGCCATACCAGGTAAATGTCGAACGAGTGAGTGAGAGTGTAGTGTTGCTGGGTGGATGCGAGTGAGTGAATACTGTGAGTGAGAGTGTGAGTGTGTGGAGAGCTGTGGAGGAAGAAGGATTGGATGGATGAGCTGAGAGAGAAAGAAAGAGAGGAGAAAATAAAAGGAGATCGGCGTTTTGATATGTGTGTGTGTGTGTGTCAGTCGACGGATGGGGCCTTTGTTTCGAAGAAGGTGTTGGTCACTCAGGAGAAGAGAAGAGAAGAGAGAAGACGGTTCGATGGATAGTGGCTGTATATGTAGATCAAGAAGAAGAGAGTGAGAGTGAGAGAGAAGAAAGAGAAAGAAGACCATTCGCATATGAAAACATGAGAACTGGTGGCCTCGGAAGTCACATTTTCTGTTCCTGAGAGTGGAGAGTGGAGAGTGGAGAGTGGAGAGAGAGAGAGAACAAACGAAATAAGAGTTGACCAATAGCATGCTCGGGCGCAATTTTAAAGATGAATGTGCGAGTGCGTGTGCGCGTGCCTGAGAGAATCAAGAGCGAGAGCAAAAGCACCGAGCAAGTCGGGCGAACAGAGAACAAGCCATGGCATGCTCGTGGACCTCTTCTGGCGTGTCCACGTCTCACACTCGCAGTGTTTGGTGTGCCATGGACTCGATCGTGCATCGTTGCGAGTGGGTGTTGGTTTATCGCTGTTTGCTTCCCTGGTTGTTGGTTCTCCTTTGTCTTGCCCCCACCCTTCCTTTTCTCTTTCTTGGTTTTCCTCCGCGTGCTGCTGCCATTGGTCAATATCCGACCCATGCAATTGCATGCACACACACGCACACAATGGAAATTGCCATTGCCATTGGACAGCCCAGCAACACTGCAGTCCTCTCTCTTCCTGCTTTCAAACGTTTATTACCTTTAAGATGTTTAAGGTTGTCGTCTTTGTCGTCCTTTCCTTGGTTTTTTGTTTGTTTGTTTGATCCAAGAGAGCATTGATTGACTGGCTGACCAAAGTGTGCCCATCAACTTGTAAGGTATGGACTTGAGGGTATGGGATGGAATGGGCGGTTGCACAACAGAAAGAAAGAGACAAGAAAAAAAGGAACACAGTTCCGAGAGTGGAAGGTAAAGATTGGTGGGGTAAACGTAAACGAGAGAGACAGATGGTCATATCGATGTGTTTATTTGTACCGTGTGTGCGCGTATTTGTATTTGTTGGGCTGGCCACTCACCTATTCCTAGATACACAGACAGAGACACGCCATCCATCTTTTTAACACGAACAAAAGAGGCCCTTCTCAGTGAATCTGGATGGAATGTTCAAAACAGGGTGCTAGCCTAGACCAGGCAAAGGTGTGTCAGAAGACCCTCCAAAAAAAAAAAGGCAAGTGGGCTTAGACAAAACAGCGACCCAAGCCATTAGACGATGGCATAGACCAGGCTTAGAGCAGTCCCTCCATTGTCCCTCCAAAAGAGAGGTAGCCTCGTGGAGATAAAACCATATTCAAACAAACATTGGAAACATGGCGACATAGCAACGCTCTTCTTCACCGCCTCCTTTTCACCTCTCTCTCTCTCTCTTTCTGAATCAGCGAATCTCACATGGGCAGTGCAAACATCACGGTAGTGAGTAGCGAAGGCGTGGATGGAGGGTCATGGACATTGGTTGGACCCAAAAATAAAACTAGAGAAAGGAAGGGGGCTAATGTCTGGCATAATGAAGTGACGTGTGGCGAACATGTCCAACCACAATACCTCCAAAAAGAGAGTCTAGGTTCAAATGTACTGAGGGTCCATCGCACCCCTAGGCATGTCCACTACCATCTTTCCATATTCAAGACAAAGACAACATGACAACAAAGAGTTTTTTTTATAAGTATTTTAATTTGTTGAGATGTTGATGCACTACTATTACCTCCCATGTTCACAACGGCTTGCTTAGACGACAACCATGTCGTCGTCGTCGGTAGACTCGGTGGTCTTGGCCTTGGGGGCGCTCTCCTCAACAGGAGCCTGATCCTGTTCCTCGGTGGCAACTTCCTCCTCGGTCACAGAGACGTGAATCTCCTCCTTGGCGACCTCGCCCTCCTCGGGCTGAGACACGACATAGGGCTGGATATCCTCGTCCTCGGTCTCGGATTCAACCTCCTCGGTGTCAATGTCAATAACCGACTCGGCGGTAACAACAGACTCAACAGTTGACTCGCGGGTCTCGACTTCGGAAGCAGGAGACTCGGACGGGGCAGAGGACGCCTCGGTAACATCCTTAGTAACCTGCTTGCCGGTGTTGGACTCCTTCTTCTTGTACCCATCGACGGTCTCAAGCAGGTCCTGGCTCTTCTTGATCAGCTCCTTGCGGCGCTGGCGGACAGACAGGTCACCATCAGACTCAACCGAGTCAATTTTGAACATGATCTTGGTGACATTCTCCTCAGTGGCGAGCACAACCTGGCGCTTAACCTCGTCCGTTTCCTCGTAGATCGACAGCGAGTGGTTAAGCTCACGAGACAGTTCATCCAACGAAGATTCGATCAGGTTGAGTTCAGAGTGCTTCTGCTGAAGAGTTTGATTCTGCTGCTGCTGACGCTGCTGGCGTTGGCGCAGGATATCGCTGGCTCGCAGCTCGGGTGAGGACTCGGAGGAAGATGGCGCAGCCTTAGCGAAGCAGGCACCTTGACGGGCGGCACAAGCAGTGGCCTTGGACTCGGGCTTGCATCCAGAGGTGGAGGCATCGGGCTTGTTGCATCCAGAGGTTGAAGGCGAGGAGGTTTGGGCAGAGACACCAAACACGGCCTCGAGAAGAGTGGAGAGATCGATATAGGCAACGCCTTGGTCCTGAGACTTTCTCGAGGATGCTTGGGTCTGGTCTTGCTTCTTGGCCTCCTTCTCCTTCTCGACGACGGCTTCAGCGCGCTTCTCCTCGTGCTTGCGCTCGATGCACTGTTGGCGACGCTTGCAGGGGTAGGCCTGCTCTTGCACAAGAGTGCGCTTGGCAAGAGGGGCGAGCAAGTGCTGGAAGAGAGCGCCAAGGGCCTCGTCCTCGTCTTCGTCTTCCTCGTCACTTGAAGACTTCTCTTGGACAAAGGCAATCAGTTGCCTGGGCTGGGCATGCGCCTGGCTTGCTCTGGCAATTGCGGCCTTTCGCTGTTGGAGCTCGACTTGGCGAAGGTTCTGGAAGACATGAGCCTCGAAAGCATCCTGCTGGCGCTTCAACTCTTGGGCTCGGAGTTCGCGCTTATACAGGCGAATGGCCTCTTGTTCCTCGTATTTGGCGCGAGCGATGGCTTGCTGTTCTTGCTGGTATCGCCGCTCTCTCAACAACAGGGCCTGGTACTGGCGCTGCTGTTCGAGCTCCAACTGGCGGCGATACTGCTGGCGCTGTTGTTCAAGTTCCAACTGGCCGCGATACTGTTGGCGGGCCTGCCTCTCTTGTTTCTTGCGCTCGAGGGCAGCACGGAGGAGTTGCTCTTCCTCGTCAGTGTCGTCGTCGAGGTAAGATGGAGCAAAGTGGGTGGGGCGAGAGGAAGGAGCAAAGGATTCAAACGAGACGTTGTTAAAGGGTTGGGACTGGAATTGGGTAGGTTGATACTGGCGCTGGCGGCGACCAGAGTGGCAGAGTAGGCAAAGTAAGGATACATTGTTTCTTTTTTTTTTTTGTGTGCGAGAAGTGAGAGGCAAGTGTCGGTAGAGTAAGAGAAATGAGGTGAACTTGGTGTGATGTTGAATCGTGTGTAGGATTGCCAATCCTTTTTATACTCTTTCCGATGCTCGATGCCAAGGTCCACGCAAGTGTCCGAATGCCTTTACTCCACACTTTTCGTTCTCCCTCTTATCCACGCAAGTGTGTGAGTGGGTGGTGCTGAGTAAAAGCGTGGCACAGCGCGTGTTTGTTCTTTTCATTTCTTTGAGCCGCAGCGGAACAGAAGAAAGGGATACGCACACGAATGCCAAATTCAATACAACGTCATCGAATTTCCTTTTATGGGCGATTTGTCAACCAAATTTGGGTTCACTTTTTTCTCGAAGGTTCCTTTCTTCACCACATCACAGATTAAAAGATCAAACCCAAGCATCGCCATCCTTACCCACATACACGCAACACAGCCAAGTCAAAGTCGAAGGATGCCATGGGCGCGGTTCTCAGGATTGGGGTTGAGCAAAGTCACAATGAGCCAAGAACGAAGCTCAGCCCCCTTGGTGAAGAGAGTCTGCGCCGCCATCCCATTTGATCTACCGTTCTTTTTTTTTTTTTTTTTTTTGGAATCTGGACGTGTCTGGCAGCACAAAGCTTGGTTTGACGGTTTTTGAGATTTTATAAGGATATGCATGTCGTTTCTTCATGCGATACATTGGCATCAACCTATTGAACCAAAACCAAAATCAAAAAAAAAAAAAAAAAAAAAAAAAAAAAAAAAAATCAAAGAGAGGTGTGACCCACTCCGTCACCACACCATCCGTCGTTAGTAAATGCACAGGAGCACAAAAACATACTGACAAAAATAGGGCTGCATCGACGCCCACAATGGCACGTTCCATGTCAGCCATATCCCGTAGATGGAGATGTTGACCATGCATGCATTAAACGGATGGCTGGACGCACACAACAACAACAACAACAACAACAACAACAACAACAACAACAACAACAACAACAACAACAAAGCAACGTCTGCACTAAACAACATACTGCTCCCATTCACTGGCGCCAATGGATAACAATGTCAGGGCGTAAGCGTGAACAGGTGTGCTTTTGATCTGTGTACCAGAAACACAGAGGGACGAGTTTTTCTTGGATTGAGTGGCTTCAGGCGGTTCTGCGGGAGGAAGAAGGAGAAAGGATCTCATTATCCAAAAGCCCATTTGTAGTCCTGTACCTAGCATGGATCACTTGGTTGTCATAACCGTGGACAGCATGAAAAAAGAGATGCGCCTGTCAGCAAGGAACGCAAAGGGAGAACTTTCCTCTCATGGTGTATTCCATTTTCGGTGGAGGTGCATTCGGATTCGATGTCGAGAGAGGTAAAGAGTTGAGCAAGGGCGATACGGCGATGCAATAAACAACGGCACAGATGAGGTACCCGGCACTGCCTTACAAACAGCGACAAATCGCACAATCAAGATCGATTTCAGAGACTGCAGCACGATCCCGCATGCCAAGATCTCCCTTGGTCGTGGGTATGAGAGTACCCTATGTCGGTTTTCCCCGGGCTATGCGCGTTTCGACTTTGTCACTGGAACGACTTTCTCCAAGCATCCATCCAACCCTTTAGCAATCACAGTGTCGAGACTGCCGGTATGCGACTGGCCTTCGAGAAGGACGACAAATACATGACGAACCAGATCGGGCGGTTCATATGTATGACAAAGGACATGTTGCAGTAATAAGCAAGAACAGATTTATTCTTAAGAAGAATGGGTCACAGACATCAAGGTTTTCTATATCCAAGGACGAGGAGGGCCCCTGAGCCATCCCATCTTGTTGCACCAGTTCCCAGATTTGTTGCATGTTAATGCCTCGGAGGTCGGGACCAAACTGCTCCGTGGATTGAAGTAATTCCGTATTTTATTGAATAAAAATGTCGTTTGTGCTCGAAATCAGTCATGGCCCATGCAAACACAAATAATATTTCACACAAACTGGCTTTGTTCTTTCTCTTCTTCCTTCCACTTTCACTCTTGCCCTCCTTCCCTGCCCTTTCCTTCATGCTCCATTCGACTCACTACTTGCCCCAATCCATCATTATTCTTACGCTCATCATTCACAACCTCATCCCATTTCGGTATCTAGACGACGGTGGCTGTTTTTCTGTGGCATGGCCGCTGTGGGTGCAACATCTACAGGACAGCACTTTTTTGACCATCAGATATATCTCTACCGCTGTTTTTTTTTTGTCTTTTTTTTTTATGAATGCTTCAGTTTTGGGAAGTGGGCGACCTTGTAGCTTATGTTTGTTACTAACGATGGATGGTACGATACGAAAGAGACTACTCTTGATCGTTACTCCAATCCTTGATCTACCTCCGTTATACTTGCATAGTTTGGTGAAGACATCACCCCGGTGGATCCCACCCGGCTGGATAGATAATGAAGTCCTTAGAGCGGCAACTGAGCTCCAGTTCGGCGGTGGTCTTTTTTTTTCTCTAGTGGCATGTCCGGCAGCGTAGCTCTCGATGTTGAATGTACTCGAGGGATACGCGGCGCACATGAAGAGGTCAAGGGCAGCACTTTGATTGAATCGTTTTCTTTCCTTCTACGTCTATCAACTATTCGTGAATATGAGGGCAAGGGTGGCTCAGGCAGCCTCAAGGTTGCCGGGCGCGCAACGACATGATGCTCTTGGAAGTTGTATGTGGATCGAAGAACATGGGTACCCTGCTCACCAACCAAATCGATTGGTACCGCTGTCTCCAGTACCAGTATCGGTGATTTTCCTTTCCTCATGTTCCCTCCTCCCATAAAAGTTCGGAATCTGGTACTTTTTGAATGTGTTGACAACGTGGCGGCCGAGATCCTTCATCTTCACCAAGACCAAGTTCGCCAGACTAGAGTCGACCAAGAACCTGCATTCGTTCTGGATCCTCGTCCATTCGATATGCTCTACCCTAAACCGTCTCGTGGATGATGAATTATTGCCCCCCTTCCTATTGACACAAGGCAACTAAACATTGACGTTACCGAGTAACCCATAGCGAACATGTTTCGAGAACAAGATAGTTTTTAATATACATTTTGAAAGGAGGTGACTTCCTGGGCTACACGAGATACAAAAAACCAACATCAAAGAGTCCTTCCTTGACTATTGCGCTTGTCGAGTTTAATGTGTCCTTTTAAACGTCCTTTCCTTCGGACAAGGCCTCGCGGGCAGCCTTGCGTGCGAGACGCTCCTGCTTCAGGCGCTCAACCTCGTACAACAGCTCCTGTCTGTCAATTCCGGTGCGAGTCTATTATGAATTGGTTTGCGGAACAAAATAAAAGGCCATTTTAGCACAGGGTGATATGGCTCTTCATGAACTTCAGTAAAACCCTCTTGGGTTCCAGTCGGCAAGCTTACGTTGACGACTTCCTGAGCGGGCCAGAACTTTGACTATTGCAATACCAAACAAAACGTGTCAGTCCAGTTACAAATAATGGGTCGCCCATGTTTCCGTTTGTGGATCCTGACTCCTTCCTGCTTCAACATACGTTGCGGACGTGCTTGTCATAGAACTCGGGAGCACCTATTGTTGATCAAAGGACAGGATTGTAAGAGCCTCTGTTGCAGCAATACGCATAATTGGAACAAGGCAGACAACAAGGGCATCCTCTTACCGAAGTAGACCATGAACATGACGGGGGTGAAGATGTACACTCCGAACTATTGCAGCCAAAAAAAAAAAAAAACATTGGGCCGAAGATATGCTTGTGTATTAGCGCCTTGGCTCTGTGTGAGGTTCACCCCCTTCTTGACCGTAGTTGATCTCAATTGTCCACCCGAACTCCATGAGATTCGTTCTCCTTGAACATGAATCCAGTTCCTGTACCTTGAAAACCTCGAGCTTAGGACCAGCCATGTTGAGAATGTGATGTGGTGAATGTATGGGAGCGAAGGGGGTGAGTAAGGTTGAAAGGAATGGAACAAAGCGCACGAAAAAAAGACAAAAGTACCCTCGGCGGACCCCTTTCCCTCGAAACTAAATGGTGTGACTGTGACGCGACAACAGAGCAAGTTCCTGAGCACACAAAATCCCTGCAAAAGAGGACATCCCCTCGATTCGATCTCCACCGCCTTCTCCGAACCCATATTCCGCACTCATACTCGGGGCTATCGACATATCCGGGCATGGGCGTAATAATCTTAGAGATGATAACCTATGCACCAGTTCCGTAATAGCAGCACCCTTCTTTTGCACGCGATTGTTTCCGTAGTTGCCTCTATCCGTTTCTAGTGATCTCAGGAGACATTTTACATACGGTACAAAAAAAATGTGTTTATTTGCTGGTAAGAAAGTCTGGCTCCTGTCGCAGACAGGAGACAGGCCGTAGATAGCGCGCGCAAAAAAAAAAGAAGGGTAGATTGAAAAGACGGAAATATGTACAAAGGAATTGTCGCTTAAGCACCACCGCTACAAGAGTAGATCAATTGGAAAGAGAAGACATAAGTTAATAACAGCTCATAACGGTCGAGCTGACATGGTTTCCTCGTATGCAACAAAAAAGACAAGTTTCTTCTGCACTTACACAAGGATGTTGTTGATGGGGATGTGAATCAGCTTGACGACGAAGCCAATGACGCCCATGATGAAGAAACCCATGGAAACGGCCTGGGTGATCTGGAGGAACTCTATTGTTCGCAGAATGAAGAAAAGAATGAGTCGATATCATGTACTTTGTTGTAAAAAGAGTCTTTAAGACAGTAGATACGCCCTTGAAACTTTTCGAGAGCAAGTGAGTGTGTCAAATTAAGTGGATACCGCGACCTCTGATGGCTCCTGTGTTTCCTGATGACTGATCTGTGAAGCAATGTCGGCGCCTTTTCAGAGCTGTCGCTCCCGCTCCTTGCTGCTGGAATGCTGAATTCCTCTCTGGCGCCTGGCATCTTCATTCCACTGGCGCCTTGCCTCTTTGGCTTGATCTGCTTCGAGTTCCTTCGCTAGATGATGAATGAGGTCGCATCGCTCGAAAAAGGTCCAGCTCTATTACCTTTGCGATCGGGCTTTGTGCAGCGGTTGATGAAAGCGACACCGTCTTTGACGAACTGCTTGGGGCCCTCGATGGCGGTTTGTGCGATTTCACTGTCCATTGCTGTGGTTGATTTGAGGTGGAAGGGTTGGGAGTGGAGATGAGAGTGAGGGGGTGAGAAGCATCCACTTGAAAAGTTAAAAGAACGAGTTCGCCAAGGACCTGATTGAAGGCAGCCAATCAGAGCGCGCCCTGAAATATGCTTTATTGCCAAACAGGATAAGGAAATAAGGGATTCGTCACGAGGCAACTTTGAAGTCTGCAAATCTGGGTGCATGGTTGCTGTGCATCCAAGTAGGGACCCCCAAGGGACAAAACAACGGCAGCTCACAACTCGACAGAACCTCATCAGCATCAGCCAAAGCAGGAGCCAACAATTTTCAGGACAAGGTCTGATTCGGACAATTGCCTGCAGGGATTACATCACATCTCCACAATCACTGTTAAAAATACACATCAATGACCGTCACCCACAGGAAACGCACCGCCAATGATGCGGAGAAGGACATTGGTAAGAACGATGCAAGGATGTGAATGATTGAGGATGAAGGATGCATCAATTCGATGCTCCACGCCGAGAGCAATTTGTTCATCCCATGGACCCCATCCCCATACTACATGGCCATCACCACTAATGCTCCAAAAACTGTTCGCCCTCATATCTCCATTTTATTTTTTTTTTGTATCGTTGACAAACTCAATAGCCGAGGCGGGTGTTAAATATCATTGCGACCCATGCAGCCGAAACATTACCGACACGGTCAGGATACGGTGCGCCGTGTGCAGCGACTTTGATCTCTGTGTGAGCTGCTTCTGCACAGGTACCGAGCTGGGCAAGCATAAGAACTGGCACGATTACAGGGTCATGGTACGTGTTGAATCCACGGAGCACGCGCAACGCGTGTGTGCATCCAAGGAATGTTTGATCTAAACAAGATCTCCTTTTTGAGGGGGAGTGTTCTGATGGGCGAAGGTGTTGAAGAAGAAAAGGAAGCACAGGCCAATGTTTTCCTTTTTTGAACCATTCATTACCGTGAGAAAGGAACTAAAATTATTCTTTTTACCCGTTTTTACCGTTTCCATTGGTCAAACCAAACAGGAGCAACATTCGTTCCCGATCTTTGATGTCGATTGGGGTGCAGACGAGGAGCTGCTGCTGATCGAGGGCGCAGACAACTTTGGTATCGGAAACTGGCAGGACATTGCCGATCATGTTGGATCAAAAACACGGGAAGAGTGCGAAGCCCACTACCTGCAAGTCTACGTCAGTAGCGAGAACTGGCCTATGCCCGTAAGCCTAAGCGTTTGCCTCGCATTTTTCAATGACATGGTCGCAATTGTAGTGGCTTGATATGGTATCTAATCGTTCGTTTTCTTCTGATCTAACAGGATATGCACAAGTTGTTTGACATGGATCCAGATGCACAGGCGGCACGGAAGAGACAGCGTTTGGCCCAAAGAGTTGCCAGAGTGCCAGGTTAGTCATGTTGGACTGGAGACAAGATCAGTCCCGAGTGCACTCAATTGACCATGGCCACTAAACTGTTCGTATGATTTTTTTCTCTTCCCCCTAAAAATTTGCAGTGCCGGTCAAAGCGCAAAAGGTTTGGCATCTTTTAATTTTTTTGCCACTAAATTCTTGTCTATGTCATGATCGTAGAACCCAACCATCTAATCTCTCGAATATCTATCACATATGCATAGCCAATGACGAGTCAACCCGCCAACCATGAGATTGCAGGATACATGCCCGGACGCCTGGAGTTTGAAACTGAATACGAGAACGAGGCTGAACAGTCCGTGAAGGACATGATCTTCAACGAGGACGATGCGCCAGAAGAAGTCGGTAAGTTGGGCAACACAGCGCCAGGAATTTATTTTGTGGTCTATGGTGCTCGCGAAATTATTTCACTGACAAAGACACCTTTTGTTTGATGCGGACTGAGTAGATTTGAAATTGATGGTGCTCGAGATCTACAACGCCAAACTCTCCAAACGACTTGAACGGAGAAAGTTCGTGTTTGAACGAGGTTTCTTGGAGTACAAAAAGGTATGTGAACGGGAGAGTTGCTGGCGATATTTCCGTTTTGCGAGTGCTCCTGGTCTTGAAACTGACAGTGAGGATATCTTCTTGGCATGTCGTTTAGAACGTGGCATCGGAAAAGAAGCGGAGCGCAAAGGAACGAGAGATCATCAACAGTGTGCGAGTTTTTGCTCAGCTGCAGACCAAAGAAGACTACGACAAGTTTGTCGAGGGCTTGCTCAAAGAAATGCAGCTCCGGGAGCGAATCGCGGAACTGCAGGAGTTCAGAACCAATGGATTGACAACAATGGCGTCGGGGGAAGAATACCTCAGGGACAAGGCGAACAGGGTAAGCACGATTGTAGAATTTCTGGGGAGGTTGTATGGGAATTTGTCAACGTCTTTGCTGATTTATGATTCTTGTTGGTGATGACCATCGTAGCAATCGAGCCTTCGTCACCTGGTTTCGAGAGAAGGAGTGCTAAGTGATCGGCGAAATGCCCGGCCGCCTCCACAGCGGTCACAAGACGACGAGGTATGCATCGTTTACGTGGTTGCAATTGGCCATGATAAACAAATCCGATACTGACGTTCATGTCATTTTCCAATAGATCTCCTCGCCTCGTGGCACTGCTACTGGAAACAAGGCTGCCCCGCCAGTTCGCAAACCAGGTAATCTATCTCGAACTCTAAGGCACTCTATTTGTCAAGCTAGACGCTGCACGGCTTTGCTAATCGACTTTTCTCTACATTCACAGCAAATCCACTCAATATTCAGAATGCGGAAGGAATTCATCTGCTGACGGCTCCAGAACAGGCGTTGTGCTCTACGCTGCGAATCTTCCCCAAGTCGTACATGATCATCAAGGAGGAGTTGCTCAAGGAACACGCACGCCTCGGTGGACTGAAGCGTCGCCAAGCTCGCGAGATGATCAAGATTGATGTCAACAAGACGGGCAAGATCTACGACTTTTTTGTGGAAGCAGGGTGGATCCAGAACGCGGATGCTTAACACTTCCTTTGATTTTCTGGCTCGTCTTTCGACCCACTTACAAAACCACTCCTGCATGACACCCTTTTTGTCACCCACTTTATCTTTTTTCCCCCGTCTAGTTGTTACTGAGCTTGGGCTTTTCTCTTGTATTGAATAAATGTTGTACACTATCTCCATACGTTCAACGGGCACGTGACCTCGGACCTCGGACCTCGGAAAGGGATCCAAAAAAAGGCCGACCAATTTCTGCATTTCACCACGCACCACTCTCCACTCTTCCCATACATCATGCTTGCCTCTAGACTTGCTTCCGCGGCTCTCCGCACCACTGCAGCGAGAGGTACATTTCCTTGTCCTCCGTACAACCTTCATTATGCCCTCTTTCGGACATCAGTCTAGCATGCATCACTTCCGGAGCTTGGATTTCGACAGGGCAACAAACAATTTGAGAGCGAACAGGAATCCAGGCATCAGCATTACACATGGATTAAGCAGGCACTCAGAAGTCATGGCGAATGGCGAAGGACAATTGCAGCATGAGTGGAATAAGAACGACCTCCCTGTACATCAACCGCGTTTTTTTTTTTTTTTTTGCCTGGAGACAAGAAAATGATATTTCTCAGGGACTTTTTACGACCACCAGCCACCAGCAAAAAAAAACGAGATATCATATGCGGCTGATACTAAATAATCGTATCTGATCCGCCCACTTCACTAATAGCTGTCTCCATCAAGGCTCCTGCTGTCATGATGGCCCGCTCTCATTTCCACTCCTCCACCAAGACTCACAACTGTAAGTATAGCCAACAAATCGCCAGTTTTCATCCGATCAGCTCGATCCATGTTCCTCCCACTCCTCCTCATACCCACCAAATCTCCCTTGACTAAATAGCTGCTACTGGACCCAGGATTCATGGGGGCGCCGATCCCAGCATCAAGACGACCGTCACTCAGATGCACGAGTACGGCCAATACCTTACCTCGGTCATGCCCAAATTCATCCAGCAGTTTTCAGTCTACAAGGATGAGTTGACCATCTACATTGCTCCCAACGCCCTTTTGCCCGTCATGGAATTCTTGCGCGACCACCACTAACGCCCAGTTTAAGCAAGTCATGGATGTGTGCGGCGTCGACTACCCCTCCCGCCCCAACCGCTTCGAGGTCGTCTACAACTGTCTCTCGATCCGCTTCAACGGTCGTATCCGTGTCAAGACCTACGCCAACGAGGTCTCCCCCGTCCCTTCCCTCACTGGACTGTTCAACTCTGTCAACTGGTTCGAGCGTGAGGCTTGGGACATGTACGGCATCTTCTTCACAGGACACCCCGATCTGCGCCGCATCTTGACCGATTACGGATTTGAGGGCCACCCTATGCGCAAGGACTTCCCTCTTACCGGATACGTCGAGGTCCGTTATGATGACGAGAAGAAGCGTGTCGTTGTTGAGCCTGTTGAGCTGGCCCAGGCCTTCCGTAACTTTGAGGGCGCTGCCTCTCCTTGGGAACAGGTTGGGTACGTATTTTTTGATTCATGGATACACTTGAATTTGTTCTGGAATGAGGCGTTTTTTTTAAGGATGGAAGCTAACTTTGCAACCTTTGTTGTCTCATAATAGACCTGGTCGTGATGACAAGCCTGCTTTGCCTGCTTCTTCCGAGGAGGCCCCCAAGGCTTAAACGCGATACTCAACAAGATCGAAAACAACAACACCCACACACACACATACACACATCGCAATAGCAAGATCACATCCCACCCCTTGCTGTCCTAATGATCCACCCATAGAAACACCGAAAAAATATCCCCCCTGACTCTGCTCTCCATATTCCACATGCACTAGAGAAAAAGTAATAAAATTGATATTGCAAGCATGAACCACTTGTTTATTTTGTTATAGCGTTGTGCCAAGTCCCTCGAAGGGAGCCTTTCGAGAGACGTAATAGGTCGTGCTCTTGGAGATCTCCAGCGTGCTCTGGTTCTGCTGACTCGACGACAATGACGAACCCGAGGAGGCACTCGAGGACGAAGGTGCGGCAGGTGTGGCCATTCGGCTCAGCATTGACGACGCAGCGCTCGACATGTTTGCGGCTAAAGCATTGGATCCACTACTACCGCTCCGACTACCGCCAATACCTCCCTGAAGTAACTGCGCCTGCTCCTGCTGACGATTCTGGAACGTGATTTCCTCCGCAAACCGGCAAATGAACTCATCGTGCCCCACCAAGTCGGGCTGGAAGGCGCGTGTAAGTGTGAACCGCAGATCCGTGGGTGTACCAGTACCCCATGCAACGTCCGGGAAGATCTCGATCGATGTCCGCAGGCGATAAGTGCGTGAAGGCACCAGGTCATCCATGCCCTCGTTTTCGAGATCGTCGTCATCTCTGTCGACATCGTCCTCAACCACTGTGAAGTGGTCCGCTGGAGGGTAGTAGTATCGGACCACATTTCCTGGGAAGGTCACTTGCACGGCCACTCCTTGCGTATCCCGAACATGGCGCATGATGCCCTCGACTGGCACCATGAAGGGGAACGTTGGATGTACTTCCAGTGGCACGTCTCTGTTCATAGTTGGGCGGATAATATCGGCAGTGATCCGCTGCAGCCTCAAATGCCTTATATCAATCTCCATAGGCACAAATTTCTAGGGTTTGCGAAAAAAAAAAAAAAAAAAAAAAAAAAAAAAAAAAAAGAGAGTCAGTTCTTAGACACCAACATGATCTATTGTCGGCGCTAATAATGATACACGAGTGACTTGACTTACAACAATGTTGCCCATGAGCTTGATGATCTCCATGGTAGTCGGTGAGTTGAACGCTTTGAGCATGGCAACACGCAAATCGCCGAGCATGATGCGGTGACGTTGGATCCTCTCTTGGTCGACTTCGGGCTGATCCATCTGGAACTGTAGATCAGACACACGCTTGATCGCCAACTGGAGCATGGACTGCAGATACTCCTTAGTCATGCTGAGACTTGATCCTCCATCGCTTCGCTTCTGAACCATACCAAAGAACCATACCAGATTGGCCAAGACTCGGAAGTAGCCCACAGACACCTTGGCGGTCGGATCCAGCCCCAGGAAGCCGTGATCCATGTAGTAGGAGAGTCGGAAGAGATGCGCGGACAGTATCGGGGCCATCATGATAAAAGAAGGCGAGTTGCACGTATCCTGGATCTGAACCAAGAGATCGCAGCAGTTCAGGTACATGCTCGCAAACTCTGCGGAGCGAGCTTGCTTAGCGTGAACATTGGTGATATAGTGCAGATCCCGCTGGCAGGCCGCAATCTGTTGCCGAAGCATCGCTCTATAATTTGGTCCGTGCTGCCGTGCCAAAAGATGGATCCGGTCCATGTTGTGGAGAACGTTCTCGTAAAAGGTCTCGGCGTCTTCCTCCGTCTGGACACGCATCGCCGCAATTGTGGTCTCGTATGCTGATGATGATGCTGCAGACTGTGGTGCTCTCCTGGATCCTTTGTGTCGAGATGTGTCCACGTCCATGTCGCTCGTGTTTGGCTTGACAATAGTCATAGTAAGCGCCGCTGCCAAGTCCCGAAGAGGTTGCGTGCCAGGGCATGGGATTTCCTATTTTGGTTAAGGGGTAGGTGAGTACATGCTAGGGTTTGTAAGGCTTGTAGGGTTCTTGTGGCTTTTTGATTCTTATGGTACTTTTAGGTTTTCGGAAAACACTCCACATCCGTCAATACTTACAGTTGGTTCCGGGAAACAGTTGGGATACTTGTCGCGGAGATATGTGTAGTGCTTGAATGCATACTTTGGCAACTGCTTGAGGATGACGGGATTAGGGATAGCCGCGTTGAAGATAAGAATAAGATGCCCGCCATCTATGTGAACAATAAAGCGCGATTAGATCAAAGTCAAAGAAAGTTCTTCACTTACTGTATACACGAGACTTACAAAGCATATCTTCGACGTTTTCTTCGATAGGCAGAAACATCTTGTCCAAGTGTAGCATTTCGGGAACCAACACCTCTATGATAATTGACAAGCAAGGGTTTAGTTCACCCTTCAGATCGATAATATTGAGAACTTCATAACCCTGGTAACTTACCGACAAAAGGTCCGTGGCGTCTGCCTACAGCGCGGATGCATTGATAGATCGAAAGTTGGTCCTCGGAAAATCTTCGCATGTTGGATGCAACACTCTCCAAGAAAGATGTCATTCCGTCCTGTGCCGCCATCGTGATGACCCTAGAAGACGCAGAGAGTGTTAGATATCGCCAGTACCATCTCTGCTCTCGATGCTCGCCATATCATAAAACATACTCTAGCATCCTGTGTGTCGCCTCACGAACATCCTTGTCAGCATCCTCCAGTACTCCCAGCGCAATCTGGAGCTGCTCTGTATCGAATGTAATGGGCGCCTTATTGCCGATCTTGCACAGACTTGTCAATGCGTTAAGGCGGACATGGTCAATGTCATCCATGAACATGTCTATGTTTTTGAGGAAGCAGAGACTCATTCAGTTAGCATGGTTATAGCTTGCAATCACTCTATGTCCGATTTTCTGAGCCACTCAATCGTCTCTTACCAACAAGATAGTCAACAGCCAGTAGCGAGAACTCGGGATTATGCATGCAAAGTTCGCAAATGGAGGCTATGCAATTGAAAACAACGATTAGTGTTCAATATTAGTAGAGGGCCCAGCTTTCAACGATAAGAAAGGCTTACTATTGCTGTTGACTTACTGATAGCTGCGCTTCGTACTTCTTGAAACTCATCTTCTAGACCATGAACAAAGGCTCCACAAGCTCCCGAGTCCAACAACTTGACCGTTTGAGCAGTGACATCCTGGTCTCCCTCTGGTGTGGCGATTAATTTCGCTTTCTATTGTCGAAAAGGGCCAAATCGCGATATTGGTAAGTGCGGTCCTTGCTTTCACCCCCAGATCATGTGAGAAAATCAAAAGATTTTTTACCTGAGCCAATTTCTGAGCAGGTCCGGCTGCCAGATTTTTGGGCGCGGCGTCCACTTTGAGTCGAGCCATGATTTGTTTGCTGAAGGTCTGTGACAGAAAGTTATAGCCCACAGATCTGAATTTCCCAAGATACGAGCATGCCTATCAAACCATACAAAAACATTAGCGGATGAAATACAACTCGGTTCCCTGTGCTTCAAGCCATCATGAGTTTAGGTAACAGACCTTGGCCCGAACAAGCATGACACTGTCGTTGACGGCATCACAGATCCTGACAAATGCGTCGTCTACCAATCTCAAAGCCTGTAATGCTGTGCCATGTGGATTTTGGACTGTCTGGTTGGGGTAAATTCCGCTGAGGATACTATGTCACCACAAGAAAAAATTTCATGGGGATTAGCAACTACATTCTTCGATGGCGATCTATGCTCATCTCACATTTGACTTACAAAATAAGCTCGAGGCCTTGCAAGCGCACCTCCTGGTAGTCATCGTCCAGCGCTAATATGGCAACATCGTACATCAATAATCCAAGCTTGAATCCTTGACGATGGAGGTCCAGTAACGCTTTCAATGCGTTCTATTGGTGTCAGGAAGAGTCTCTGTTAGTGTCCTTATCCAAGAGAATATACATTTCTATCGCTGGGCCCTCGCTGGGCTCTGAAACAGAATCTCACCTTTCTGACTCGAGGCTCTGGATCTGTGACATAGTTGCTGACAATGACTTGGATGTCGTGTTGAGAGTATCCTGCTTTTGGTCCGGTTGTTGACTGTGAAGTTGGTACCTTGGCCACTTTCAATACGGGTGCCAGATGAGAAATAAGTTGCAAGACTGCGGATCGAATTCTGTGGTGGCGATCCTTGAGCCCAGCGATCGAGGAGGTGATGAGTCCTCGTATCGTATTGATGTCGGACAAGCTTTGCCTTGGCAATTTGTCAATCTAAGAAAAATTGAACGCAAGTGCCCTGTCAGCGTAAGTGAAGCCCTGCGAGGGTGCATCTCATAACAAACGGGAATACCGCCGTACCTTGATAATGTATGAGATTGTGCCATAGACTTGAACTCGAACTTCTGTCGAATCCGCTTGCAGCTATAATTGTATAAGACGACTTGGGTTAGATTGATCCGACTATGTAGCACAATATTCCTCTATGCCAGTCTTTCTTCGTACCTGATTCAGCAGATCTTCAACAGGTCCTCGTCCATCTGCATCGGTCGCCTCGAGGGTGGCTTGCACAACATGAATGAGAAGAACCTAGATACCAAAACACGTTGTCAGTCAGTCCTATTTTTCACCCTCATGACTTCTTAGGCATATCTTTGGATCGCCTAGTACCTTGGCTCCTTTGTTGCTTTCCGTGTACAGCTTCTTCCTTGCAATCTCCAGTAACCGCAGGCCATCGTCGTTCGAGAGTTCTGAGAGGCGATTCAATAGTGCTTTGAGTGCCTATAATGTAGCCCGGAAGTAACAAGCGTGTGAGTATCACATGCCATGTAGTTTCAACTACATCCGATCCTATTGTACAGTTTGATTCCGTCGTTTGAACGTACTCTGACTCGGGTTTGAAGTCGTTTTGAGTCCAATGCTTTGAAAAGGCCCTATTTCAGTCGCGGTTCACAATGAAGCGAAAAAGATGACGATAAGTTCTTACAAGCCCAGAGAAGCAAAGGTCATGAGTATCCTGCGCGGCCGAGTGTGAAAATGACACGTACCTCTACTGTCGGGATATCCTCTTCATCACTCTCTTCTTCCTCGTCGTCATCCTCATCCATGGCAGCCTCGCTATCCATCTGCTCGTCGTCGTCCATGGCGGCTTCGTCGCCATCCATAACGGTATCTTGATCTCGAGTATCTTGAGGCAAAGGTCGCAATGACAACACAGGATTTGGCTGTACAGTTGTATGTGATCCGATCCCTGATGAAGAAGAACCTTCGCCCTTGTTCCTGGCCTGCTTGTCGCGACCCCCCGCGGGGTTTGGGTCCTGAATGGCTCTCTTCATGACCGTTATAAGGCTGATGTCCTGTGTTCAAACGCTTCGGCAATGAAATTTGTTCTCTCCCACTGGCACCAGTCGTTGTTGATGGTGGTTTCTGTGTGAAATATGGACAATGGTTATTCCTTGTGTCCAAGTGCACAAGGCGAAGATGGATTGGTTAAGGATGGAAGTCGAGGACACAACCTTTTTGTGAAGAAACGCATGCGAAAAATGGACTGCTTTTGGTGGCTGAGCGACCGAGGTAACTTTTGACTTTCAAAGAAAAAGTGTTGGCACACTGATCAGCCTCACCTTCAATAGCATCACTCCATTCACTCCTCGCTCACTCCGGCCCCATGGCATTATTCAAGGAACAGGCAGACGAGCAGATCCCAGAGAAGGAGCCATTCACATTTGTCACTAGGAAGGGCAAGGGCAAGAACAAGCAAACTGCATCCTCGAGTCAACCAGTCAAAGGGCACGTCACTCCTCAGTGTCAGGAACCACCAGTCAACTTGCCAGGATGGTCCACGCGGAAACCGGCCAAGATCAAGAAAAACAGTCAGAGAGCCAAGATGATGGGTTCGCGAGGCACTGGTGCGGAGGAAAAGACTATTGAGTGGGGCTTGACCATGATCGAGGAGCGCAAGTAAGGAAGCCAGTGTCAACACATTATGAATTGATACAATCGTCAGGAGAACAACGTTGCTTACTGGAAGGTTTATATCAATACTTTAATAGATCAGCTCTCACGCAGTCCAAGTTCTTTTTGGCCTTCCAAGGTACAGCCTAGTCTATCTACGCGGTTGAACAGGGCGTCTGCTATCAGGATCCGATTCTAACTCTCTTTGTCGACTTGGTATAGAATTGGTGCAGTTAACGCTCTTCCCACCCTGCAAGAAACAAGCCAACAGTAAACAATGTCAGGGCACAGCATTGGATGGCGAGGAAATGGCTTCAAGAACAGGAAAAGCCGACAAAGAGGATTCAACAGAAGCGCCAGCTACTGATCAAGGAACCGATGATGACGAAGCCGCCCCACAGAACTTGGACCAGATCAAGGATATCATATGCTATGGCATCGGATCAATAGAGTCTTCCAAGAACTCTCAGTTCCAACTCGCGTTGGGCTTATGCTTAAAGGACGTTCTCAAGGTACGCGACGCGATCAACAACATGCAGGCCGCGTGTGTCATCTTTCGCTCACTGACATCTATCCGTGGTCCATTCCTGTAGATTTCTGGAACGATATCGATCTTTGACCCGGTTATGACTGCATTCGACCAACAACTGGCAGAACAACTGGGGCTGGAGGTCATCAAGGTCAACGATCAGGCGAAGCAAGCATTACAGAGCCGGACTCTGTTGTACATGCCCCACTGTCCTAAAGGCTTGTACTCACATGTCCTCGAGTCCAACTGGTCGCGGGAGCAACTGGACAACCTGGTGATTCTTGGCAACCGATTTACCATGTATGATGAAAAGTAAGTCAGTTTGCTCTTGAATGAGTGCCTATTATTCTATCTGCCAAGACAACCAAGCTAACCTCTCTCTGTTTCCAGTCCTTCATTCAAGCACTACGCCAAGCAAGCGCCATTCATCCTCCCTGCCTTGTCGATCGCAGAGGTGACACTTCTCCCGTCGATAAAGTTTGAGGACAATACCATTTTCAATGACCTTGCCTTCCACTGTTTCCCGCCACAACAGGCTGTCCCTGAGGTTGACCTGCAAGATCGTGAAGAGGACCCTGAAATGCTTTAAGCAAAATAAAAAATTGGTGTTAGACTCGATCTGGACATGACCAACACAGCACTCACCTACTCCACAACCCGGACTTGGATGTTGAATGAACCCTGATGCTCCAACCCATATGGTGAGTGTTGTTGTCGCCATCATGTATTATGAATAAATAATAGATCATCGTCTACCATCTAACCTACGTCTATATCTACTTGGAGTAAATCCAGATCCCCTCCTCATCATCCGCAACACTGCAGTGCAGGCCCTTGAGGTGCTTAAGATCGAACACCAAGGCCACAATCCGGACTCCGCGCTCAAACTCCTCCACCAGCCAGTCCTCCATGTCCGTGCCCCCCTCGGGTGACAAGAACACAATGATGACCGACCACTCCTTGGACTGCATCGTGGCCAGCTCTCGCCAGTTGGTCAGATCCGCCTTCTGGAACGAGACCTTGCCCTGGTCCACAAGCCCTTGGGCCAGTTCGGTCGACTTTTCGACCAGATCCTGCTCGTACTCGATGCCGATCGCCTTTTGGGCGTTGAAGAAGGAGACGGCGGCGAAACAGAAGCGGCCGTCGCCAGAGCCAACGTCCAGGACACGGTCAGTGGCAGATATCCTGGCCATGTCGAGGGCAATGAGCACGCGGCGGGTGGAGGTAGGGATGAAGGGGGCGTAGGTAGTGTCGACGCCGTCGATCCAGAGAGGGAATTCGGACTCGTTCTCGTCGTAGTCAGGGTATGTTGTCTTGAAAGCCTTGAGGGCCTCAGGATCGATGGTAGCGAGGGGGGAGGTGTATGACATGGGTTCCTGATCCTGCTTGAGAGTATGGGCGATCGAGTTGAAGCTCTCGCTGGCGGGTTTTGGAGAGGAGGATGGAGATATGGACGGAGACATGGTAGGGGGTATGAAGATGTGAGGGGAGTGATAAAGGGGGGAGGTGAATGAGAATGAGATCAGATGTGCAGGTGGGAATGAAAAAGATGCAGAAAAAGTGATCAGAAGGGGATGTCGCTCAAAAATAGAAATCGAGCGGACAGAAAAAAAAATAGTTGTCTGGGCCAAGTCATTGCGGACAACAGTCACGATCGCAGAATTTCTGATGCGCATGAATGTGTCGTCCTTATGATGCTCCTCCTGTCCAAACAACAGTTCTCTGAAGCCCAAGGAGTAAAGTGGACTGGCGCGAAATACATGTGGATTTGACTGAGAGGCGTTGCTTTATAACAACGGCATGAATCCGGAAAATGTGGAAATGTGGCATAAGCAAACCCTGCATACCTCATGCACGCTAAAAAATTTATGGTTAGGCCTGTTTGGTCTTGCATCTCGTTAAGAGAGAGAAGATAGAGGCATCATTCAAATCGATGTAGACCATATATGATGTTGTGTTGATGCCGTCTATCCAGCTGGTGAAATCGGGTGCCTTTGTGGCAAATTTCGGACTTTCAGTGCCTGTCGCTATCGGACGGCAAAAAGAATCATCTCAGTTCTACTCAGCAGAAAGTAAGGAAATTCAAGAGCCAACTTCCACCTCAGCCCCAATCAAAACAAAAATGAAATTCGAGCCGTTTACACCATTTTTTGGCTTCAAAAAAGAGAAACCAACCATTGATCCAAGCATGGCTACCAAAAACATGCAAAAAAAAGGTGGACCACCAAAAATGAACAAAAAGATGTCGCGTCAACAGCAGGATTTGAACCTGCGCGGGAGTTCCCATATGATTTCGAGTCATACGCCTTAACCGCTCGGCCATGTTGACGGAGATGATTGTTCTGTTGAACTTTGATGATGATCGTGAAATTTGATCCCTTTTTATGCGGGTCGGCATCCTCGTTCGAACTTTATTTCGAGGAACCATCGGTTTCCGAACCCTTTGCCCCCTCTCGCCCTCACTCGCGTTTTCTACCCATTTTTTGTCCCTGTTTGAGAAATTTGGAGGCAAGGGCATTGGCGAACAGTGCTTCATTGCAAGTAGACATGGATACCCGAGAGATGCGTGCCGCGTACATGTGTTTCGTGTTCCAGGAACGCGTAGGAGGCGTCCCCCCCGTCCCCAGTCAAATGATCACCGGCTGCGTTGTCTACTCGCCATTCTGGCAAGTACTATCGTCGCCATGGAGGGGAGGGGGGCGAATAATCACAGTGGACCCCTTTTTTGTGTGTATGTGTGTATGTTAACCTCCTTCTTCCGCGTTTTTTATCCTCCGTTTTGTTCCTCCGGTCCTGTTTGAAGAACAAGTCGCTGAGGAACTGTGCACCGTTTGAAAGATATTTTTTGCTTACCTGTTAGTGAGTAGCCGATGAGGACATGTGAAGCAAAAAAGAAAAAGAAAAGAAACAAAGGCCGAGATGCTTGTTCCTGCTGTCTGGCCATTTCTGTAGACATGAACGGTAACGCACGACCGTTGGGAGCAGTAAACGAAGTGGAGGGAGGGAAGAAGGTATGCACACAACACATGCAAGGCACGAGCCATCATCTCTACAGCAAGGTGGCCAAGAGGGGAACGAGAGCGACGAGATGAGATGATGTGTTTGTGAGCTGCCTCCTTTATTATTATTATTTTCTTCCTTTATCTCTTTCAACTCACGCGATGCATTGGATTTCTCCTTTTTCTTAAAAATAGTACCGCATCGCATTGAATCCAGTATCCAACTTTAGTAAGGACTTCAGTATGGCCTTCAGCATGAAGCACGCAAAGGCAGCCTTGGTGCTCCTTGACAAGACCGACTCCTTATGTCAGTGTCAGTGTCGAGCTGGAAGGACAGAAGGACACTCGCTCACTAGACTGCCAAGCCAGAGCTACTTTTATCGTTCTGTTATTGTTGTTATTTGCTGTCTGCTTTTTCTCCGTCAGAGAGAAATTCTCCCAGGAGAGTCGACTTCAAACACCTCCAAAACTCATACCTAGTCCAGTTTGACCCTTGAAATAAAAATCCAAAGCCAACATCGGCCAACAAGACAACAGGACAACAAGGCGATGATGATTTCGATCCAAGTGGGAGCAAGGAAGGTAGTATCTGGAAACAAGGTGCACACGAGTGTGAATGTGTAATCCGGCCTATTCTGGATCGAGCGCTCGAACGCATTGTTGCCTTGTGTTGGTGTGCCTCCTCGTCGTCCTCGTCGTCCTCCTCTTTCAATTGCAAAAAGAATGAGGATGTCGCCTACACCGACGGCGCACAGTTCACAGTGGGTGGTGTAGTGGAGTGGGGACCTGTTCTATAGTGGGCACATAATGCAATTGTACAGGCACACCCGATGGTCGACAAAGGGGGCATTATGCATCGCATCCTTGTTTTTCGTTGTGTCCGTGTCATCCTTGTTCTCCTTGTCCTCTTTGACGGCTTCTCTTGAGCATTCATTTTTTTTTTTTTTCAAACAAAGAGTCTTTGTCCACAGTCCACTTCTTGTTTGCCTCCCTCTTTTTCTATTCTGCTCGTTTTTCTTTTACCGAATCGCAACGACTTTTTTTTTTCTTCCTTCTTTTCTTCCTTCTTTTCTTTTCTTCTTTCTGTTTTAACGAATCCACACTTCTTCACTGCGAAAACGGTCGCAAAACTGAGCATTGACTTCAGACATATCATATCATACATATCATACAATTCATACACATCAACCTGCGCCCACAGTTCAACGACCACAACCACGACCACGACCACGAGCACATCAACACACCAAGCATTTCCCTGCTTTTCAACGACCATTTGTCTCCCTTCATCTACTCTTCCTCTGGTCTGTCCATCGCTCGTCCAACACCATACACCTCAGCCAATCACACACAAACCGCCTTTTAACAACTCACCACCACAAACAAGAGCTCTTCTTTACCTTTTACAACAGCCGATCGAGAATCAACACCCCTCTTATTAACGATGAGGACACATCTTGCAGTGGTGGCGCTACTCGGTGCCCTCATGTCACTCTCGTCCGGTAAACAATCATAGATCGGCTAGATCACACTCAACATCCAACTAAAGCACGGGCGCACATACCAACAGTCCCTTGCAGTATCTAACCACCCTCTCCATCTCCTTTCCGTCCTTCATCTATCCAAAATATTTATTAGCCTCCACTCTGCCCTTTGATGTCTATCGGCGCGACGACGCTTCACACTCTAAAGCCATTACTACACACGCAGCTGCGGCTGATCCATCACAATCGAATGCTGTCACACTAACACCAACAGCTGCTCCAGCTGTCTGTGGCAATGGTATCATTGAGCGCGGCGAAGAGTGCGATTGCGGTTCTCCCGAAGATTGCGCTAAGGATCCTTGCTGCAATGCAAAGACATGCAAACTGACTGCTGGATCTCAATGCAGGCGAGTACCCATCAAATTTTCCTGATCAATGCACTTTCTTGACCCAACTCCACTCCTGACATTTTATCCATATCCACTTGACTTTCTTTTCTCTAGCAATAAGCAAGATTGCTGTAGCAAGTGCCAGTTCCGTCCAGCGACCTTCACTTGCCGAGCAGCCACCTCTGATTGCGATGCAGTGGAGATGTGCACAGGCACGAGTGCTAAATGCCCAGCCAACAAAAAGACCTGCAGTAAATCCAAGCACAGCAACTCGACAGACTCAGCCTCCTCTGAAGTGACAATGTGCGGATCAGTTCCTTGTTCCGACCGCGACCTGCAATGCCAGGCGCAGACAACTAGCGCCTTCTCATTCACTTCTTCGTGTGCAGGTACCAAGGACACCCCGACATGCCAGGTCAGCTGTGTCGGCACCTCATTCACTCCAGGATCATCGGGCGATGCTTCGGGCTGTTTTACTCTGTCAGCTTTCTATAAGGACGGAACAAAATGCGGCCAGGAGGGCGCGTGTTCCAACGGCGTGTGCACTGGAGGTATGTGATCTCATCTACTCCAAAGGCATGATATGAAAAAAAAAACCCCCGATCGCTCACGTTTTCTCACCCACTCAATCTCAAATGTACTTCTATTTTAGACAAGAGCGCCTCTTTTTTTAGTCAGAACATGGCCATCTTTGCAATTGGTGGTTCGTGTGTTGTCGCACTGATTGGTCTATGCTTCATCAGCATCTGTCTGCTCCGTCGTCGCAAGCGCATCGAAAACGAGAAGGAGAAGAAGGAGGCAGACTCGTACCAGATGTCCCAGACAATGAACCAGAGCGAGCGTCCCAAGAGCAATATTCGCATCGGTCTGGATCCTTATGAGAACGGGCTTGTCGACGTCTTGTCAAAGTATGAGCCCAGCTCGGGTCTTGGTCGCCGTCCTTCAGACTCGAAACAGCAAAACATTTCTGCTCGGGCTGGATACGGCAAAGGCGCGTATCCACAGGAATCACTCATGACAGAGCAAGAAATGTCCGAAGCGCTCGAGTCGGAATCACACAAGCCTTTGAACCCGACCCTGATGACCAACTGGCCGATGCAGCCGTACACCTTGCCACCGATCGGGTCCGCAGGAAAAAGCCCAATGTTGCCTGACTTTGGCTCTGGTCATGGTTCCCTTCGCAAGTCGCCATCCTCCGGCAACCACATTCTCTATATTCCACCCCCACTGCCACCGATCACTCTGGTTACATCTCCCACAAATCCTGTAGCCACTATATCGCCCTATGCCGACGAAGCAATGATCGTGTTCCCTCCAGACAGCCCACCACAGGGTCCTATTTCGAAATCCAAAGGCGAATTCTCCCACAACAAGTCAACACCCGTGAAGAGACAACCTCAGGAGGTGCACCAAACGAACGACAACGACTTTGATAGCGATGACGACGAGCCCTCGTTCTTGCAGTTGGACAACTCGCTCACCGTCGACAGGTATACAAAGTGCAACGCCAAAGACCGTGCATCAGTCAGCTCATTCTTCTCGACCTTGGCCCTCGATCCCGAGCCTGAACCTTCACCTCCTCCACCAGTCCCCGAGATCCCGCCACCAAAGCTGCATCCCTCGGATGAGTTCATCATCCCAGCCCCAGTAGCGCGCAGGGCACCTCGGCCAGCATCGCCCATGAACGGCGCTCCCAAACAGCCACTACCACCAGCATCAGGAGGAAGTGCAAGGAGGCAAAGGTCGGGAACGAACAATATCGGCACTCGCCCAGCGCCTGCAGCGCCATCCAGGGTGCCAGTCATGAGCCCAGACAGGCGACGGGAGGAAAGCCAAGTGGCGGCATGTTTTGCACAAGACCTTGGGTTCGAGATTGTGGACCCGTCACCGGTGACATCGCCAAGGCTGGGCAAGAAGGCGGTCCCTACTGGATCGCGAGTTATTTGAAAAGAAGCACTTGACTAAACAACGCATTGAAACACAAAAAAAAGTAATCCTTGAATAAATTGCATTCATCACTTTTTGCTTTCACAGGGCTGGCACTTTTATGTTTGTGATTCCTTTCCCACAAACCAATTTGTATTCATCCAAAGCTTGCACACAAAAAAGTATGGCAAAGTGACAAGGCTTCGCCTAAAGCCCTCAGTCACTCTCCAACAGCTTAAACCGTAATATTTATTTTCCTTTCGCCCTGTCCCTCAATATCACGCTATTGCAATCCTACCGTCTCAAACCACTGCCTCTCAGTGGAAGTGAGGATTGTGGTAGACTCTAGCAGATCCCACACCTCCTCGGCCGAGTTAGGCGAAAAAACGTCGTTCACCGACACGCCAAAGCTCTCCAGGCGTGTGTATTCCACAGCCTTGATGATCAAACCCCAGTATCGTGTGTCCCACAGCTTCATGTTCTCCAAATGCACATGCAACAGTGAGCTCGAGCAAATGAGACGATGGAGAAACAATGCGCTCGAGTGCGACAGTTGCGGCGGTACGGTCCCCGCACCATAGAGTCCAAAACGCAGCAACAGATGCGCACCTGAGGAATTATTGGCCGAGAACGGTGTGCTGGTGTCTATCAAAAGTTGTATCCATTCGTCGAGGCTGTCACCGAACAACACCAGGGACGTAATCAGAGACCATTGCACAGACTGCAGGAAACGGTGACCTACATTCTTTGGGAATGATTGACTGGTGTGCAGCGGATGTAGAGGCGATCCAGGTGCGATCGATTGAGAATGTTTTGAATGAGATTAAAACCAACCTCGAACAATAGCGAGACATCCAGGGTGAATGATATGGGAGTGGACGAATGCTGCCGTGTTGCAGTTTTCACCAGAGAGACCAAGGAGTCGGATTTCGGGGTGCCGATGTGATCACAGTTCCACTGTAGGAACTCGAGATCCTGGTGCGCGTCAAGGATCTGATTCTAGGGACTGGTGTCTCGGATTTGATTTTTGAGACTGGCGTCTCGGATGTTGATGTCTGAAGCATCCACACCACGTCCTCCCGTAGCGATTTGGGCGATAATCCTGCCTCGCTTATCGGTTGTTCGTTCGAGCAATGTCAAACGCAAGCAACTGGGGTGCTTGTCCCACATCTTGAGGAATGCCTCGAGAAGACAAAGGATATTCACTTCTTGTACGACGATGTTGAGTTCCTGCAACCTTCGGTTGGTATGTACCAGGTGATCGAGCTTTTCAACAAACTGGAAATCCATGGAGTCCGTATCCTCCACAGTGAGGCGAAGCAAAGAATCGGAAATGGGCAGGTTCGTGGGAACATAACTTCTGCGCATCTGGAGCTCGATGAACCCAGTGTCTTGGAGATTGAATACTGCGCTCCAGCCCCCTTGATTTATATTGACGTCGGCTATACCAATTTGTCCATGCTTTGAAAGTGTCGCTTGTAGATTACTCAGAGTGGTAGAGATGCTAGTTGGGCGCGAAAAAGACTGCTCGTATTCACTAACGTGCCGCAGCAACCTTTGATACCATTCACGTTTGGGCAGATATGGAGACATCGGAGAATGTAGTCAGTTATGTTTCCAGTAGATACATTGCTCCTGAGATCGAGGGTAGTTGAGAAGAGTAACGAAGGAGCAGGAACCGGCCCGGCAGCTCTAAACACTACACTGGAAGAATACCACAGGGTTGATCTGTCCAACACAACTTCTCTCGTCACTCTAGCTTGCCTGTAGACCGAGCAATTGCTCGCTAACTTGTTTTTCTAGCCTCGAGGCGAGAGCGTTTTGGTGAAATGCTCTCAAGAATGAATAGGATGCCGAAACGTTTCGCGAAACAAATAGATAACCCAAATTAGGACATAACATTGTTTCGCTATTATGTTTTGGGTTACACCATTTTGAAATTCGCGTCGTACAGTTGCGGCAGTGTACGCGCACATGACTTCTTTGAAGGTGTATTCTTTTCATTTTCGATACTACTCATCTCTGCAGAAACTAACTAGATCCAGAACATCCATGGCCGATGTGGGGCGACGCGCACTCCTCCCCAAAACCCTCACACTCTCCAGACACGAGCAGTCTACCATCTCGGCGAGCAGGCCCTAATCGCTCTTGTCCCGCATTTCCACATTTTCTGGTCGAAGATCGATGAGCAGACTCGAGTAGACAAAGGCGATGGAAAAACAACGTGCTCGAGTGTGACAGTTTCTATGGTACGGCTCCTACTCCAATGATTCCGAAATGCTGCAGTCGATGAGGAGTTACAGAGATGTCAGTGAGGAACGGAGTATTGAACTCGAACTGGATCCATTTTTTGAGGTGGGAACCGAACAGGACCAGGGACATGAGGTATTTCCAGCGAGCAGAGATTAGGAGTCGGCAATCGTCTTTTCTTCGGTGACAGGCGATAGGAATGCAACGTAAATGGAGGCGATCCAGGGTCAGCCAGTAGAGGATATTCTGAGCGATAACGTAAGACTACTCTGGAAACTGAGAAACATTCAAAAAAAAAGGAAGTCACGGTGCACAAAAACCGTTGTCTCACGAAGTCCAAAAGAGAGAGTCGGATTCGGGAGTGCTGACATAGTCACAGCTCCACTGCAACAGCTTGAAATTCTGGTACACATCTGGCATCCGCTCCTTGGAAAAAGTTTGTTGAGAGGTTTCGACTAGAGCGGTCTCGCCACATCCACCAGTGACAACTACGGCAATGATACGGCAATGATACAGCATCGGCTATCCTTGCTGTGTTCCAGTAATGTGAAGCGAAGGAAGCTTGGATGGTCGTGACACGTATGTATGAGTTTTTTGGCCTGACTGAAATATTCACTTTTTGCACTACAACGTTAAGTTTCAGCAGGTTTTGATTGGCGTGCATAGTGCGATCCCACTCTTTAATAACTTGGGGATCCATGGCATCCATATCTTCAACCGTCAGGCAACGTATTTCTCGGGGAGAGAGAGAGAGAGAGAGAGAGAGAGAGAATCGTTTTTAGAGTGGGAAGCATATTTGTGTAGTGAGGTGGTTTTAGAGAGTCAGACTTCAATAGATGAGTGTCAACAAAAGCATATTGGAGATCAAATCACGCGTTTCATGCACCATCACTCATCGATCTGACCATCGAGTCACTATAACCATAACTCGATAATGCTCTCTGTAGCTCAATAGAGATTGCTTCCACGTCATAAGCCGCAGCGTACGTTTTATCGTGAAAAATTGAGAACGTGTGCGAGATCGGATGCCAACCTATGTCAATCGGGGAGCGCCAAATCAGAGGAAGGGCTAGATTGCAGGCACTGGTGGCCATAGTTCGAGTAAATCCACTGTTCCAGTGGGTGAGGGTAGTTGAGAAGAGCAATGTATATGAAATCGGGATGACCCAGCATTGCGTGATTGAGACAACCCATACTCGACACAGGTCTGTGGTAAATGTCAACCGTGACACCATTTACGTCCAAGATTTCCGAAATTGCATCGGCAACACGCCGAAGAAATTCCTTCAAATATGGCCTGTCAACTTGCTCTCCTGTTTCTTGACGGATTTGAGCAGAGATGGTGGCGAGCGGTTTCTTGTCCTCAGACACAAACTTTGGAGGAGAGGGGATTCTTCTTTAAATAGAGAATGGGATGGGGGATGAAGGTGTTGTTGTAGGAATAAAGGTGAAAAACTGCTCTCATCCCAATGTCTTTTCTTATGTTTGCTTCGTCAATGCTCCTCTGCCTCCGCCATCGCCATGTCTTCGCCCAGTTGCAGTGGTTTTGTCGAGAGAAATAGCACTGCCCTGCTCGAAATGAGTCCTTACGAGGCAAGCGACAACACCTGGCCTTCCGCCTGGCCGCGTGTGTAAATCGGTCTTCTCATTGCCACTAATTTGCCACCAACCCCGTGAAGTGAACTCCATCAAAGCAGCTTCTATTGTAAGAGCCATCTCTCAACAAAGACCCCTGTCACTAACGGAGAACCCATTTCCTCTTTGTGGTTTGTGGGGACAGAGAAAGAGAGAGAGAGAGAGCCGGTTGATCCTCGCTCTTTGACAGTCTGCACCCTGACTGAACCTTGACTTCCTTCGTCAAGGCCTTTCCGCCCTTTGACTCCCTCCGACTCACAGAACAGAACCTTGTTCGCTTTCCCTGTTCATTTCTGCACGAACGACTGATTGTCTATTCCCACGGCATTGTCATCAAACAATCAGAGATGCATCTCTTTTCTCATTCATTCCACTCTCTCTCCCGCACCTCACTGGGGCACATTCATCTCACATCTCTTCCACACAGATTCTTCAAACCAGTCGCACCATTTACTTGTCTTCGTCATTTCACAACTCCAACCCATTCAACCACCATGTTTGACTTTCGCAGCGACACCTGTAAGACAGACTGACAAAACAGACAGTTGACGCTTTCCCTCTCCTTGTGACCCCTCTGTTCCATAACACTATCTTCCTTCTCTCTCCATGTTCGACGATAGTGACACAACCCACGGACGAAATGTTCAAAATCATGCAGGAGGCCTCACGCGGCGACGACGTCTACGGCGAAGATGACTCTGTTCGCCTGTTGGAAGCGCATGTCGCACGGCTCACTGGCCACGAGGCCGGCCTCTTTTGCGCTTCGGGCACCATGACCAACCAGCTCGCCTTCCGCGCATCCTTGCTCACCCCGCCAGCCTCGATCCTCTGCGACAAGCGCTCCCACGTCTACCGCTACGAGGCTGGTGGTCTTGCTGCTCACTCTTCTCTGACCGTGTATCCTGTGCGCGCAGACTCCAACCATGGGCATCACATCACTGTGCACGACATCGAGCAAGAGTTTGTGGTCGATGACGGCGATGCGCACATGGCACCCACACGACTGATCTCGCTCGAAAACACACTGGATGGTACCGTCATGCCACTCAAGGAAGTGCAGGCGATCGGCCGATTCGCAAGAGAGAACAATGTGCTGCTGCATCTGGACGGAGCTAGGATTTGGAATGCAGCGATCGCTCAAGGCTGTGATCTGAAAGAGTTTACAAAGGAATTTAACAGTGTTTCGCTCTGTGTCTCCAAGGGCATTGGCGCACCGATTGGAAGTGTGCTAGTTGGAAGCACAGAGCTGATCAAGAAGGCGCGACACTTCCGAAAGATGTTTGGCGGTGGGTGGAGACAGGCTGGTGGATTGGCAGCTGTGGCGCATTGGTGCATCGATAATGTCTGGCCCACAATGAGGGAGACTCACGAGTTGGCTAAGTATTTGGCCCATGGACTGGAGACTTATGGAGGCGGCGCTAAGATCTACATCCCTGTGGAGACCAACATGGTCTTTTTGAACTTGGCAGGATCGGGCATCCGCTTGAGTGAACTGAGCAGGCGCTTGGAAGCTGAAAAAGGGATCAAGATTGGAAACAAGGATGCGCCTGAGACACAAACCCAGGTGCGCCTTGTGCTGCACGGGCAGATCAACCGCAAGGCAGTGGATGACTTTATTGCGGTAGTCAAGGACATGGCCTCTAAGGCGACCCCCTCAACAACCAATGGTGTCTCATCCAAGCAGACGGTCTATGGGGCGCATTAGAATATTTTAAAATAAAAAGCATTATTTCCAACCTGATCACTATTATGCCGACTGGAAATAATGTTTGACCGTTTCGTTTGGGCGTTTGACTTTCTTTTGAGTGAGAAAGGGAGTGGAGAGAACAGAAAAAAAAGAGCAGCTCACCACCCATCATCTTTGTCTTCCCCATCACATTCGACCCTTTCTGATTTTATTGTGCTCATTCCTTCCTGCTTTCATTATCACACTCTCTCTCACACACACATACATACACCAGAAAACAACAGCAGGAAGTAGACATCACCGTCAACAACATCCGCACAACAACAACACAACAATGACCGAAGCCGATTCAACACTGGATCCCGTCTCCACAGGCTCATCCACCCCCGTCGAAGAGTTCGAGGTCGCCTCCCTCAAGAACCCAGACTATGTCCGCAAGTTTGACCGTGTAATCGACGACCTCCAGGACGTGTACTCGCACAAGATCCGGCCCCTCGAGAAGGCTTACAACTTTGAACACTTTTCAAACTCGGCTCCTCTGGGCAACGACGACATTGCCGCAAAGCCCATGGTCCTCCTTATTGGACAGTACAGCACTGTGAGTGAAGAGTTTGCATATGCAGGAACACACGGACGGAAAAAAAAAAAAAGAAATAGACTCGCAATTGCCCTTGCTGGAGAGTGGAAAATATGCAATCGAGACTAACGGCATGCTTGCATTTTTTCTTTCTTCGTTTGTCGGATTGTAGGGCAAAACTACCTTCATCAACTCGCTCTTGAAAAAGTCATACCCCAGCTCGCACATTGGAGTCGAGCCCACTGTACGTTCACCTCTTTGACATTCAGGAAACCAAGAGGAAAAAGCAGGCCACATCATCATCGGAGGAAGAAGAATTACTTCCACGTGTTTCTGACCAATATGTTACTACCAACTCTAACACCACTAGACGGATCGATTCGTGGCTGTCATGGATAACCCCACGGAGCGCATCATTCCAGGAAACGCTGCTGCTGTCAGCTCAGCTCTCCCCTTCAAGGGTCTCGACAAGTTTGGACAGGCTTTCCTCTCACGCTTCCAGGTCTCGCAGACACCCTCTTCAGTCCTCCAGAACTTTACCATTGTCGACACACCCGGTATTCTCTCTGGCGACAAGCAGCGTAACCGTGGATACGACTACACCTCAGTCATCGAGTGGTTCGCAGAGCGTGCAGATCTTGTCCTGTTGCTCTTTGACTCACACAAGCTCGATATCTCCAACGAGCTCAAATCGGCGATCCATGCCCTCAAGGGCCATGAGGAGAAGGTCCGCGTCGTGCTTAACAAGAGTGACATGGTCAACCAGCAGCAGCTGATGCGCGTGTAAGGATGAGGAAAAAAGCAACTGGACACGGAGAAATTCGTGTTGTTCTACTTGTCACGAGAACTAATAAGCTTTCGTGCATTTCCCTTAGTTACGGTGCGCTGATGTGGTCACTCGGAAAGGTTGTTCATACCCCTGAGGTCATGCGTGTGTACTTGGTCTCGATCTGGCTAGAGCGCCCACCCAACGCCTTTGACGACTGCCGCTCATTGCTGGATAATGAAAAGAAGGACTTACTCATGGATCTCCAACAACTTCCCATCAACGCTGCGATCCGCAAGGTGAACGAGATTGTCAAGCGTGCTCGTCTGGCTCGTGTGCATGCCTTGATCATGGCCCACTTGCGCGAGCAGATGCCCTCATTCTACGGCAAGGCTGCTGCCTTGAAGCAGCTGTCGGACAACTTGCCCAAGGAGTTCCAGCTCGTGTCTAAAAAGTACCGCCTGCCCATGGGAGATTTCCCCGATGTTGAAAAGTTCAGGGAGGCGCTCTATGGCATGAAGTTTGAGCAGTTTGGAGCTCTGAACGAAAAGCTGCTGATGGCATCTGACGAGGTAAAGTATCGACGAAGGAGGAGTCTTCTGTAAAACGTTGAGCATGAAAGCTAATTGAATATTTATTGCTCTCCTAGGCTTTGGGCACAGATCTTCCCGAGTTGTTGCAGAGACTTCCTCACCACTCGACATTCACTGGCACGACAGCAAAACCAGAGATCGACTCGGAAGACGAGAGCTTGGAGGAGGAGGAGGGCAGTAAGAAGCGTGGATTGACCAGACAGGGCACCCGTTCTCGCTATGCCCCTGTGAAGGCCGAGCGGGACGTGACAGCAATTGTGTACAACATTGTTTTGTTTACTCTTATCCTGTTCTTTGCCACGGTTGTTGGCGGAGGCATTGCCGTCAAGATGGGCTGGGTGGATGGCCTTGGCCCTTTGGTGGAGTTGCTGCGACCATAGACAGGTGTTCATGGCTCTACTTGTTTCATTCTAGCACTATCTACATTCATATACAACTACATACAAATAATATCGCTTTTTTTGCTGACAAACTCTTCTCCATGGGATACCCGATTTGGGAGACAATACTTATCATGAACAGTGAAGGGGGGCTAGGCCCGTCACTGATGCGAATATTTTATCGACTGTGAATGGCTCAACCCAGAAGAGACCCCGGCGATGATCGAGAGACCGAATACTCTATTCAAAGGATCCAGCGGTCTCTTCTGGTTGTCGCGCACGTCCGTCTGCATCATGTCATCAGCAAATATTTAGACAATTGCGTGGCTCTCTGCATCTGTCCCGTTGAACAGTCGCTCAAACGCACAGTGGGGAAATGTGTGTCCTCACCAAAAAAAACTCTCGATCACTTTTTTTTCTTTTCGATCGCGCTTGTTCGTTTCTCCACCCAGTCGTTCGTTCTTTGTCTTTCACGAGAGGAGTGGTGACAACCCCAAGGATAAGGATTCAACCTTCTTTTTTTTTTGTCGACCGATACTGCCGCCAAAAGAAAAGACTAGCCGCGAAAGTGCGATCGACCTCACCGCCGTTACCGTTGAGTATGCGCGACAATGGTCTGCGCACCATTTGTTGGGAACAAAGAAAAGGGAAAACAAGCACGAGGTTCAATAAAAATTTTCATCACGTCATGGTGAACGCAAAACGCAGAAAAGGATAAAAAGCATCTCTCTCCCACTTTTCTTCTTCCATTCCATTCTTCATTCACTCATCACACACACACACACACACACACAACTCCACACTCCAACAACTTCAACCCAACCCCACCAACACATTTACAAACATGTCCAAGGTTCCCAACTTCTTTTCCCTCAAGGCCGTCAACAAGAGCCACAAGGAGATCTCCATGGCCGACTTTGAGAACAAGGTCATCCTCGTCGTCAACGTCGCCTCCAAGTGCGGTTTCACCAAGCAGTACGAGGGTCTCGAGAAGCTCTACAAGGACTACAAGGACCGTGGCTTTGTCGTCCTCGGCTTCCCTTGCAACCAGTTTGGTGGTCAGGTATGTTTTGTTTCCGCGTTTTTTTGTTTCTATAGTTGATATCAATGTCCTTGGTGAGCTAACTATTGTCTGCGCACCTTGTTTGCTTCTTGAACTCGTCTCATAGGAACCCGGCAATGAAGAAGGTAATACATTGTTCTTCTCAGGAGAGGCACGCCCAACCTTTCCGAACTCTCATTTGAACTCGACGTACTCGGAATACATGCTTCAAAAGCACAGGACCCATGCAAAGGACTCGGGATAAATGCTCAGAGAACACAGGACACAGACGGAGCAAGGGCGTCCAGCATGCTGAAACTGTGTCTGGGACGGAAAAAGCTCGTGCAAGAGGAACACAACGGCAAGCGCGCACAAGAAAAAGACCACAACAAATATTCACACGCACCCACTTTTTTTTAAAATCTTTGACTTTCCAATAGAGATCGAGTCGTTCTGCCAGCTCAACTTTGGTGTCACTTTCCCCTTGATGGCCAAGATCGACGTCAACGGCGATAAGGAAGATCCCGTCTACACCTTCCTCAAGGCCCAGAAGGCTGGTCTTCTCGGCATGACCCGCATCAAGTGGAACTTTGAGAAGTTCTTGATCGGCAAGGACGGCTTGGTCCACAAGCGCTACTCCTCCATCGCCACCCCCGAGTCCATCGCCGCCGATGTCGAGAACTTGTTGAAGGATTAAGCTTGGAGCAAACTTTTTTTGCTTTCCAAAAAAAAAAAAAAAGGCTGTTGAAGGAGATCATCGACTTCTCCATCAACCCTAGTGTACTATAATTTCTTTTCGTCAATCTTTTATTCATCGGAATATCGCTTGCAAATAAAACCCAACAAAACTTCTAATCTGACTACGTTTCGAGTACCAATGCCTGTGCACTATGCAAGGGTTGTGTTGTAAGATCCATTGGTCTATCGACGTGCTTGTTTGTGTAAGTCATGATCGGATATCATCTTATGGCGACACTTTTCATATCATGTACCCATGGGCCTAGTGCCCTTTCTTTTCTTTTTTTTTCTTTCGTGTGTGATTAAATGGTCAAGATGTAAAAAGAGAATATGCCAAAATGCTAAATTCCAATCCAGCAGTAGAGAAATATTGCTGAGTCGGACTCATAGCCTGGCTGTGGTTTTGATCTACCACTCCCAACAATGTCCGGCGAAAGATCTGTAAACAAATCTCCCAACCAGCCGAGCGACAATGATCCAATGACGAATAACCAAAGTACAGCATCAAAGGGGAATGGATGGTTTGAAGATCTAAAAAACAACAACGGCCGCTCTTGCTTTATACTCAGGCATCCATGTGGGTGGCTTGTTGGTTGAATGTGTTGGGTTGGAGGACGCGGGGGGGACTGTTGAAAAAAAAAGCGGTTTGCGAAAGGGAAGAGAGAGACGAAAATTTACTCTCGGTCCTTCGAGTCTCGTGTTCTTTTTCTTTTTTTCTTTTATTCCCCCACGCACCTCCACCTTCACTTTCAATACATACCACACGCCAGCAAACACATATACTCTTCGTCATCAAGGAAGACTTACAAGGACACCTCAAGACTCGGATCAACCAGGAATACAAAACGATACAACAAATAAACAGGATGCTCCGCACAACGTTGGCTCGCTCCGGATGCAGACACCTGTTGTCAAGATCCCCTCTGGCACGGAACCCTGTCTTGACTGCCAAGACGTCTCCTACACACTCCACAGCAACCATCCTGTCACCATCACACCCTCGTCTCTACAGCTGCACACCCGCCATCTTCCAAAAACACTCCTCCGACCTCAAGCATGTCGCCTCTGCCTCCACCTCCAATAACAACGACAACGAAAAAGTAAATCCTGCCCTGCTGTCTGCCGATGACGATCTGATGGTCGGCAACGAGGGCCTCGAATCCATCGACCCCAAGGACTTCCCAGAACTTTACCCGCGCGAGGAGGACACGGAGGGACTCAACCAGGCATCGCACCCAGACGACGAGCGGGACTATGAAGGATTTGATGCGATCGAGGACACGATCAAGGATGAGCGCACCGATGCTGACAGATCGGTGCTCTTGTCGGACAAGCCCAGAACAGAGGACGAGTTCTCGTGGTTCGTCGACGAAACCTATCCAGAAAAGGCTTCTGGTGACAAAGAGGACGAGGGCGAGTCAGGATTCGTGCCCTTGTGGCAAAAGAACGCTCAGCGTGCTGCCGAGGGTGGTTTGGACGGGCTCGACGAGCAGCTGGATCTGTTGCACGGCGAGGATGGCGAGCACTCGTCCATCAATGGACTGGTCAAGCTGCTCGAGTCGGAACGTGCCCGCCACATCAAAGTGATCGATATGCGCGACAAGTGCGACTGGACCAATTGGATGGTCATTGCTGAGGGACTGAGTGAGCGCCATCTGGGCAACGTTGCCGACGAGGTTTACAGAGCGGTAAGTGGAAAGAAGCAAAATATCAAGAGAAAAAAAATTGCCTCTTTGGGCCGCAGTTGTGCCTCTGAGAAGGAGTCTGAAAATATGAACTAATCCTATCGTCACTCTTTTGTCATCCTTCACCCATACAATAGCTGAAGAAGAGCTCGCCAAAGTCAAGTCCTCCCGTGATGGAAGGTCGCGACACTTCAGACTGGGTAGTCATTGATGCAGGATCCGTGGTCATCCACTTTATGACTCCAGAGGCTCGCAAGGAGCGCGATCTTGAGGGATTGTGGGCATCGGTCAAGAGCCCCCTGAAGCTCAAGGACGCCGAGGACATTACATGGGAGGATGTCAAGGGTAAGATGACCAAGGCTTGGAAGGAGAACTCAGGCAGATCCAAGGGCGAGGATGGCAAACGTGGTCGTCGTGGCGAGCGGGATATTCCGTTGTCCGAGGTTGTCAAGTGGTAGAGATACGATAGATCAGGATACTGCTTTTTTCTACACAAATGCATTTTGTTTTTTATTGCAAAGAAAACTACTGCCAAAAGTAAATGTTGGCAATGATACAGAGAAGTGTGAGCAAGACTGTCTGGGCGAGGATCTAGTTTGTTGAATGAAGAAACGAGTCCAAATGGCGTTAGTATCGATGGATCCAAAAGTAGTCCCAGTTCCGTGCTGCACAGTCCGGCCTCTCACGGGTTTTCGACTTACAAAGTACTTGAACTTGGGGTCTGTGTATCCATGTGCAGATCGAAAAGAAAAAAGAAAAAAGCCATGGTTAGTATCTTGGATCATGTACACAACCATCCACTGACACGATCCTTGTTCCTGTGGTTATTCATAGACTTGCCCAAATCGCCCTGTCTCCATGCTCTGAGCTACATGAGGGGGAGGGGGGAAATCGGAAAAAAGAAAGAACAGGTCAAGACGAGTGTCTCCATAACAAAAGTAAACTGGGATGGCAGGAAAGCAACAAGGATGCTTACCAAATGTCCAAGGCACAGTGCGAATCCAGTGATAATGAAACCCAGCATGAGATGTGCTCCCGATTTGTGGGTGTTGATGATGGAGAACAGGAGTGTCAACGAGACAAAGACCAGGACGACAGCACCTATACACAGTTCGAATTGGCGTTCAATGGGAGGATGTTAGTTGGATCAAAGTGAGTGGTATTGATTATGATTTGCTCTGTGTGTTTCTTTTGTTCTTCTTACCAGCTCCTTGTTCGATCATCCGTTCCTGTAGAGTTGGGACAACGATGCATGAAAAATGCGTGATGATGACAGAGGTAGAAAGTCTGTCAGTCCTTTTTCTGGGTTTGTTTCTCCGTTTTCCTTTCTGTCCTTTCTGTCTTTTGTTCTCCTCCGTGATCTGCGATCGTGTCGTCTTGTTTTCCTTTGTTCTTTGTGCTTCTGTCCTGAACAAGCACTAACTATCTGTCAATCGCGGTTTTCCTTTGTTGATGTTGGTCACGAAGCCTGATTCTTTTCACGTGGGCGAATTTTTTGTGTATCTCCAAGTTCAGCTTCAAGTCAGCCCGAAACGGCGTATTGTTTGGCGGGAAACAAAGAGGTGAGAGGTGGGAGGATAGCGCTCGACATGCCAAGTCCGAGTGGAAGAACGTCCTGCGAAAGCGAGTCATGGCACCTTGGCCAAGTTCCTGCTCTGTGAGTGAGTAATGGTCTCCAGCTCTTGAGAAAAGCTAATGCATTGGCCACGTCTCTCTGTTGCCTGTTGTCGCGGTGTTTGTTTCCTGAGCAGCCTTTTTTTTGTGGTTCCACAGAGGCGAGGCGAGTCCTGCGTTCCTCGTCGAGACCAAGGTGGGTTTACCTGGTCGGTTGAGCCTCCAAACAAGACGTCATGCGAGGACCAGGATTGCGAGTCGTCAATAGGCTGGTAGGATGACATTAGTGTGAATGTGTTTTTCTTGTGAGAGGGAGGGTATAGGTGATGAGAAGGAACACTGAAAAAAAGGGAAATGAGTTTCTCTTTCAAGACTCGACTTGAGCGACGAGAGCTCTCGCTGTCTCGCTTCGACCCTTGGCTGGGCATGCAATTATATATATTTCAATCGAGGCGTGCATTTACATGTCGGGTGGCTTGTCTCCTCGCACGCTCTCCATCCAATTCCCTTTCGAGTTCGAGAGGAAAGAAAGAGAGGGAGAGAGACGTGTCAACTCATCATCAACCTCCGCCAGAGTGTCTGTGTCTGCCGTTTTTAAACATTTCCCCTCATCACGCCCATCTCTCTTTCCATCCATCCATCCTCAGTCACCTTCATCAACCCTCCATCACTTCTCTCTCCTCGCAAGTCCATCCTCACCCCGTGGACTTATCGTCATTCTCACTCACCCGCATCTGTCGCACCTCATCCCATCTCTGCACACACACATTACCCGCATCTTTCGCGCCACACAACCGCACCTGATTTATCTTCATGATGAGTTATTCCAAAAGAGATGAGGACTCTGGTAAGCAATGTCGACGCAACTTGCTTGCCACAGCTGATCAGCATGTCGTGGATATCCCATGCGCCGCTCCTCTTCCTTAGTCCTCATTCCTTCATCCAACTGACAAGCTTCCCATCGCTTTATTCGCGCATCAATTGTGTCATCTTGCTAATAGGCAGGATAGGCTATCACCACTACTTTGACAAGACCACAGTCCTCCAGGAGGCACGCGTCTTCAACGAGTCGCCTATCAACGCCCGCAAATGCCGCGCGCTCTTGACCAAGATCCTTTACCTTATCTCCTTGGGTGAGACCTTTGGCACCACCGAGGCGACTGAG
This sequence comes from Podila verticillata NRRL 6337, assembly GCA_000739165.1. Lineage (NCBI taxonomy): Eukaryota > Fungi > Mortierellomycota > Mortierellomycetes > Mortierellales > Mortierellaceae > Podila > Podila verticillata. The sequence continues at coordinate 249,501 of KN042424.1, forward strand.
CTGTTCTTCAGCGTCACCAAGCTGTTCCAGTCCAAGGACGTATGTGACAATCTGGATAAATCGAAAATCGGCGAACCTGGATATTATGTTGTTGCTCGTGTCAAGCCATCTCACCAATACGTTCTTTTTTTTTTTTGCATTGCCCTTTGTTACACCCATAGTCTGCTCTTCGCCAGATGGTCTACTTGGTCATCAAGGAGCTGTCGACTGTCGCCGAGGATGTGATCATGGTCACCAGCAGTTTGATGAAGGATATGCAGCCCACTTCCGAGGTCATGTACCGTGCCAACGCTATCCGTGTCCTTCGCAAGATTACTGATGTAAGTGGTTACGCGATTCAAAGTCATGCCTTTACTTACCACTCTATCTATGCTTTGCTCGAAACAACCTTTTGATGGTTCCTGATCCACTAATCTCATGAATATTTGCAAATAGGCGTCGATGTTGCAAGGACTGGAGCGATTTTTGAAGGCTGCAATTGTTGACAAGAACGCCAAGGTGTCCTCAGCTGCCTTGGTCTCTTCCTACCACTTGTACGGGATCGCCAAGGAGGTTGTCAAGCGCTGGGCCAACGAAGCACAGGAGGCTATCAACGCTAAACCCCCATCGGCTGTTTCAGCTGCTACTTCCTACATGACCTCCTTTGGCAACGTTCCCGCCACCTACACTGCCGTCTCCAACAGTAACATTGTCCAGTACCACGCCCTCGGTCTCCTCTACGCCATCCGCCAGAAGGACCGCATGGCTGTCAACAAGCTGGTCCAGGCCTATGCTGCCCGTAGCGGCATGAGCGGATCTGTCCTGCGCTCTCCCTTTGCTCAGTGTCTCTTGGTTCGCTATGCCTGCAAGGTCATGGAGGAGGACCCAAGGTATGTCGAAACTCGATTGCTCAACTTGTTCTCCTTTCGATCTGACCCTACTCGGATATTTACTAACATCTTTTCGCTCTTCATCTCATAGCTCGACCCGCGCTATTTACGAGTTGTTGGAAGGTTGGTTGCGCCACAAGAGCGAGATGGTTAACCTGGAGGCTGCCAAGGCCATCTGCGAGATCAAGGACGCCAGTGCCAAGGAGCTTTTCCCTGCCGTCACCACCCTTCAAAACTTCTTGTCTTCTGGCAAGCCCAGCATCAAGTTTGCTGCCATTCGCGCTCTCAACAAGCTGGCCATGACCAAACCCGCTGCTGTCGCCCCCTGCAACATCGACATGGAGAACATGATCACGGACCCGAACAGGAGCATCTCAACCTTTGCCATCACCACTTTGCTCAAGACTGGAAACGAGGCTTCAGTTGAGCGTTTGATGAAGCAGATCAGTGGATTCATGTCAGAGATCACGGATGAGTCCAAGGTTTTGGTGGTGGAGGCTGTTGGTTCGCTCTGCATCAAGTTCCCTGCCAAGCACCACGTCATGTTGAGCTTCTTGAGCGGTGCTCTCCGTGACGATGGCGGCTACGACTTTAAGCGTGCTGTTGTGGAGGCCATCTTCAACTTTGTCAAGTATATTCCCGAATCCAAGGAGGCGGCACTTTCACACTTGTGCGAGATCATTGAGGACTGCGAATACTCCAAGCTGTCGGTCAAGATCCTGCACTTGCTCGGAGTCGAGGGTCCCAAGTGCCCCCAGCCTACCAAGTATATCCGTTACATCTACAACCGCGTGATCCTTGAGAACGCTGTTGTCCGTGGTGCTGCCGTCAGTGCCTTGGCCAAGTTCGGTGTTAACGTCGAGGATGAGGCCGTCAAGCAGAGTGTCAAGGTTCTGTTGAGCCGCTGCTTGGACGATGCTGATGATGAGGTCCGTGACAGAGCTACCATGTACTTGAACGTTATCAAGTCTGGCGACGAGAAGGGATATGTCAAGGATGGTAAGTACCTTCACTGTTTCGAGTCTAAACGGGACAAAAAACAAAAGTCAAACTAACAAGTGTTCAACTTCCCATGTAACCTAATTTAGACTCTACCTACGCTCTCGCCTACCTCGAGCGCCAGCTTTTGGCCTACGTCTCGAACCCCGAGGCGGCCGATGCCCCCTTCGACCTCTCTTCAGTCCCCAAGATCTCACGTCAGGAGGAACAGGAGCGTGGCGCACAGGAACAGTCAGCCGTCGCTCAGAGCTTGGGAGGATCGATCTCACCCCCTATCAGCTCCTCCAATGGCGCTGGATCCCGCCCCTCGGTCACCGCTGCTCCTTCCTTGGACCAGCAGGCCGTGTACGCTCAGAAGCTCGCCGAGGTGCCCGAGTTTACTTCCTTCGGACCTTTGTTCAAGTCAAGTGCCAAGCCTGTTGAGCTCACCGAGGCCGAGACCGAGTATGTGGTCAGCTGCGTCAAGCATGTCTTTGCCCACCATGTTGTGTTCCAATTCAACATCAAGAACACCATCAACGATACTGTTCTGGAGGATGTGAACGTATTGATGACCCCCGAGTCGGACGACGTATCCTTGGTCGAAGTCGCTATTATCCCCGCTCCTCAGTTGGCCTACGATATTCCTGGCCATGCCTATGTTGCCTTTGAGAGAACCATCTTGGAGGAATACCCCGAATGTAAGTCTTTTACCATCCCCATGTTATTGGTTGAAACAACGAGTGCTCGGACGATAACGAACCCCATCTTTTTTTATCCATCATTTTACGTGATTAATAGGCACATTCAGCAGTGTCCTCAAGTTCATTGCCAAGGACTGTGACCCCACCACTGGCGAGCCCGACGAGGAAGGCTTTGAGGACGAGTACCAGGTCGAGGAGGTCTCTTTGGCCATTGCCGATTTCGTCTTGCCCTCATACATCCCCAGCTTCAACAAGGGCTGGGAAGATTTGAGTGCCGAGTTTGAGGTTGTGGAGACTTTGGCCTTGACGGCCACGCCCGGTATCCAGGAGGCTTGCAACGACTTGATTGCGTTGTTGGGCATGCAGGCATTGGAGAACTCTGGTACTGTTCAGGGATCGAATGTGCACACGATGGTGCTGTCCGGTATCTTTATTGGTGGCATCCGGGTGCTCGCGCGGTGCAGGATGACCTACGACTCGTCAACAGGCGTGACGCTGCAGTTGGCGATCCGGTCGGCGAACGAGGAGGTCAGCCAGGTGTTGATTGGGGCTATCGCTTAAAACAGAAGCGTCTAAAAAGTGCCAAGGAGGAGGGTGTCATTGTTACCACGGAAGTGAAATATATCAGAATAAGAACCACTATGCGGATGAAAATAAACACAAGACAACAAAGAATATATCCGGGAGGTTTTTTTTATTTATTTATTTGGAGAGCACCATTGGGTCTATGGAAGCGATCAGTGGCCATTGGTAGTGGAAGAAGCTACAGACGCCGACGTGGCTCCATAGTTGATCCGATCCGTGCTCGACCACTTGTTCTTGCTTCCATCGTCAACACCATTGCCGTTCAAAAGTGCTTCTCCATGAGTATGAGACGCAGGACCAAAGCTCGCCAAGGTCTCATCCCCGCGCGAGACCCACTTATTGAGCCACGAGACCATTCCTGCGCCAAAGAAGAGCTGTTCGACGTGATAGATCAATAAGGGTGTCGCCAGCAATCCCGCAAGACTTGATTCGGGTCCGCTTGAGTACAGGATCTTGATCATGGGAATGCCCATTGCAACGGACTTTGTGGCGCCACAGAAGAGGATCGCAACGGTATCGGGTTTCGACATGGGCTCGCACCAGGACTGGATGCCGGAGCGGGGGAGATGGAGATCTCTGGTGCAAGGGTACACAGAGGTGTCGACAGTGCTGGTGGTAGACTGATTTTCAAGCAACGACGGCTCACACTGCCTATTCAAAGATCGCTCCTGCTCGTCCATAATCTTGAGGATCCTGATCTTGCGGGGCCGGATCCGTGCCACAATACCCAAAAAGAACGTTGCGCCCCAAAAGACAGCGCCCTCAATGATTCCGATGACAATAATCTCGAGGGGTCGGACTTCGTCAAAGACATGGTTATGGAACGCATCGCAAAAGACTGTCCAGACCAAGATGAGCAAACAGGCGCTGTTGAGGGTCGGGAAATGCACTTTTGACTTCATCCACTGCACAGACCTCGGGAAGTAATACAAGTAGATTTGTCCAAACAAGATGGGGAACAGGATCGTGGTGCCCAAGTCCCGCAGAATCTTTGAGTAGTTCATGCCGTGTTTGCCCTCTGGTGACTCGGGCGTTCCTTGCAACAACAGCAACACGATCAAGGGTGAAATAAACACACCCAACAGGTTCCCCATCGCAGCGTTGAACAGCGCCAGAGACTCGTTCCCCAGTGAATTGGCGGTCATCACCACATTCGACGAGATCGTGGTCGGGGTCGCAGACGTGATCGCCATCCCTGCCAGCAATGCCCTGTTCATTTTCCCGCCTCCTCCAGCGCTCATTGCCACCGTGATCGCCTTGACCACCACCGGGATCAGCACAAAGGACGTGACCTGGACCAGCAGATGGGCCTTGTAGTTCATGGCCGACGTCAGCAAATCGCTCGTCTTGAGAGACAGTCCCGACAGCAGGAAAATGCAGGAGGTGATTCCGTATTTGGCAGTGTACTCGGGTCGCAACGGTCCGCCAGTCCGGCCCCAGTCCGGGTAGTACCTTGCGAGGATGATGGCGATGACCAGGCCGAGAAGGAACCAGTTCTTCATCCAGATGTCCCAAGCCTGGGTGCGCCATGATCGTGTTGATGGTTGAGAAGATGGGTCGTGATGCGAGCGGGGAGGGATCAGGGGCTGGCTACCAGGGTTGCTGAGGATGTTGGTCCGCTCTGATGTCGTGGTGTTGCGGTAAAGCAAGCCTGTTTCGTCCTCCATATTGGCTGGCTTGTTGATAAGTGCTGTGCTTTGCGATCGTTGGAGGAGGGGGAGATGAGGATGGAGAGTCAGGGGTGAATATCAAAGAAGTTCAGAAATCTGCACCGTCTGTGCGCTTTCTTTTCGATGGATGGTGAAGAAACAAATGAAGGAAGAGAACAAACTGAACGAGGGGAGTTGTAAAAAGGAAAGAAATAAAAAAAAAGGAAGAAATACATTCCGGTTTCTCATCGCCGCTGCATTGATCAAACGGAGAAATACGTAGTTGGGAATAAGGAGGTGCATATGGTCCGGATCAGTTTACGCTTTCGGCCCTTCAGCCAGAAAAGACGAGGAAAAGAAAATGACGCAGCGAAGCCATGCTGCGGGTCAGGAGGGGGTCAGGGAGGGCTAGAAAGACACTTAAGGCGTATCGGCGGAGAAGCGCCCCTTTTGTCCAGGCAAGGTGAGGGTGTGAGGCAACGCAGCGCCATCATCCCCACCGGGAAGACATCTTCCTCGTGGTGTTCTAACTCTCGTGTGTTTCCGGAGAGAGCGATACGAGCAATGACCATTGGTTTTGTTATCGAGAGATGGTACTCAGAGGCGAAGCCTGAATCGAAATTTATGCCCGTAATCGGGTCACTCGAAAAAACGAATGCACATCAATAGCACCACCATAGAATAATGAATGGCACCCCGTTACTAATGGAAAAGCATTCATTGAACGGCATTCCATGACCTGCTATGGTTAGTTTTTGGATTGAGAGATGTGAGTGATGCCGATCATAATCATGTGTAACGGGGGTGGTTTTTATTCTCGTTCCACACAACACCTTGCCACCAAATTTAACTTAACTCGAAAACTAATGCGGTTTGTGGCGTTCCTTAAGACGCTTAAGGACAATGATTTCATGCACACTCAGCAGTGCTTTGTGGATATGGCTCCAGTCATTTAGTTTGACATTTATCCGTTCCTGCAGTTGTTGAATGGACCCGTTTTTTTGGGTGAGGAGCCCATAGTTCTTCTTGATAGCATAGAGGGGAAGCGAGGCAATGTCCCCGTGACATGGATGACTTTTTGTTTATCCTTTTTTTTTTACTTGTCTAGTTGATTTTCCTAACAATATGGGGACGCGTTGTTAAAGCTGAAAATATACCAGAGCTACCCATCCACAAGAGCAAACTCGAAAACGAAAGTCTAAACAGGAGTGGTGCCGGCTGTAAGAGTTGCTACGGAACATCATGTCGACAGCCTTGCATAACATATGAAGAAGCACCAAGGCAAAAGTGCCCATATTCACGCAAAAGCCACTGGTCTCTGGGAACAGCCAGTCAACAGGTGGTGGAACTTTCACATCACACATTAAAAAGGCGTGCGCACAAAAGACCCACATATTCGACAACCCGCCGAGCCGCATGCCCTCCTGTCGTCAGTTTCGTTCACTCATGGGATGGGAGATTAGGTGAACGTATGGACCAAGGCACGTTTCGATAGTCGTTAACAATTCGAAAAAAGGCGTTCAGAATAGACGTTCCCACAGGAAGTCAAGTTTTCGTCAATTTCGGGACAGAAATGTCCTCCAGATTTTGCATGCAATTAGTGCGTCCACTTCCCTCAGACAAGATTATTGTTGCAAGGAAGCGAGACACCTTGCTTCATATTCCCTCAGGCAACATTATTGTTGCAAAGAAGCAAGATACCTCGCAATGCCTTTTAAGGATGTGTACGCCTGCATGTCATGCATCGATGTACCATCTCTCTCATAGACATCTCCGCTAACGCTTGCGTTTAGTCACATCTTTCTCTCTGAATACTTTGTATTCATGGCCTGCATATATAAATAAGTCTTTTCTCCCACTCCTTCATAAATTCACTCTCCACCACCCTTTCTCACATGCCTCGTCGAAGCGCTTGCTCATACTTTGACTGCGGTCAAAATCTTCTTGTCCCTGGCCGCCTGCTATCCAAGTCTCAGAAGAGCCATGTCTCTGGATACCACACAAACCGCCCCATCACGTTAGTTTGCAGACACACTGATCGAAAAATCACATTTGATCGGCAGGGCTCCAAGGACATGGATTTCGTTTGCCTCTGTGGATCGAGATTCACCCTCTGCTCGTCTCTACAACGCCACTACCAGTTGTGCGTGGTTGCAAGGGACGCTGCTCTACAGGCATTCCAGGCAGAGGCACAGGTCAACGTCCCGGTTCCGAGTGATGACAGAGCTGCTTCACATTCATCCAACTCAAGCTGCAGCACTCAGGGGGTGGACACCATTGCTGGGCAGACACTGGAGGAAAAGATGATTGAGCGCCATCTAATGTTCTTGGAGGCGTTCACCAATCACACCAACCGTCAGCACACCAAGACCATTGCCGCCATGACTGAGCATCATATGGCACTCTTGCATGCTTTAACAACCGATCAAGCCCAACAAAAGACCCATCTCCAGCGCACACTTGCCGATCTACATCGCGAGGCCTTTGAGAAACAGCACTCATATCTTGAGGATCAGCGACAGATTCAGGAGAAGTTGCTGTCAGAGCAACAGGTTACTAGGGATGTACTTCGGAAACTTGTATCAAACAATGAGTGAGAAATCATTCACTTTGGAAGTGGATGAACATGCACTTAAGAGACCCCAGAAAGACACACGCAATAATGTTCGTTCTACGTGCCAAATAAATATGCGCTTCTATCATTGGCTCTTAGTGACATAAAAGATAGGAAGGGTGAGAGGCGAGCATGAACAGCTTGGCTCTGGGCAGCAATCATTGCCAGTACAAAGCCATTGGACCAAGGAAGGTGGGAAAATGCTGTTTTTAATTACACAAAGCGGATCCAGTCCATGCAAACAAAGATCGATTTCTGCTTGAAGTTGTAGGCAATGTTGTTTAACTACAAGGGATTTCATCCAGACGTTCTGCGCCTACCTGCTGATGTCACTTGGAGCCTTTTGTTCTCGACTTTGTTTTTTTAACCAGCTCTGGGGAATCCAGAGAACTCATCATATCAATGGTCTGTTGCACTCCCGCAATTATGGCCATCTTGGCGAGGGTGCTAGTTATAATGCAGAGCTTCTCTACGCTCAGGAAGCAGCTCGGAGAGTATCTGCATGCTTTTAAGACATTAGATACACCCATCATAAATCATCGGTCCGGATGTTTGTGAATTACATATTACAATGGTTTTTTTTTCTATTAGCAATGACTTTTGGATGAATCTCTTGTCTCTTTTTTCTAGAATATATATTTTTTGGTCAAGTACTTCCTTCCTGCTTCTCCTTGCTCTATCCCACCTTGACAAGGTCTGCCAAATCTCCTTTGGGCTGCTTCACATCATCAGCAAAGAACTCGAGTAGCTTCTCGTACAAGATCGTCCGATCGCGGTAAAATGCCTTCATCACCTGCTCCTCTTCCTCGTTCGCATACGTTTCTTCTTCGTCGTCGTCGTCTTCAGTCTGACTTTCATCCTCGTCCTCATATCCATCACGGTGCTCGCTGTCCACCATGACCTGGTCATCCATACCATCCTCCTTCTCGGAGCCTTCTAAAGCCGGCGTAACGAGGTCACCGTTGTGGTCTAACCCTTCAAGATCGCTCAGATCATCACTCGGTGTCACCGTTCTACTCGATGCCACGGCACTAGGCCGACGTCCTGCAATGCCTCGTGAGCCGCGGACTGGGCGCCGCGACGCCATGGATGAGTCCATCATGGGCGAGTCCTCATCTTCTCTCCTGCCCATGGTGCCATTATCCTGGCCATTGCCGGGTGCCAGCTGGTCGTCGTTGACGTCCACGTCGCTATCTTCGTCCACTTCATTTTCTTCACGGCGATTGTCAAAGACTGGGATGCTCAGTTGGTGTCCATTAGGCGAGGCCAGGAAGGCACGCAGACTCTGAGGGCCGGTTCCACCATTCGCCGCAAACGAACTCAAACTGCTAGGGGACGACATCAGCATCCGTGTGTTGCTGAGTGCAGGTGATGTAACAGGTGACGGTGACAGGATCACGTTCGTCTTTTGAGGGTTACCCAGGTCTCCGGAGTGGCTACTCTTCGAGCCTATCGATGATGAAGACGATGTCTTGCCCAATAGTGACGTTGCGGACGAGATACCCGTCGTAGCAGAGAACGCGCCCACGAGCAACCCACGAATCAGAGTCTTAAAGTCTTCGCTCTCGACTTTGTTGGTCTGGTCCACCACACAACTGAGCTCTGTTTGCAGGAACTTGAGCGCACGCATGGATTGCTCGTGGTGAGCAGGAGTGCCGCGCTCAATCAGCCCTCTCGATGCCTGCTTTCCTTGGCTCCTAGCCCGTCTAGAGCTGGCAGTAGATGCAGATCTACGATTGGCGTGGTGATGGGCAATAACCTTCTCAGACACGGGTGCCTGTGTAGCCTGCCCTGCCATGGTCGGTGAAGCTCCAGTGGTGCTTGTCAGAACTGAAGTTTCGGGTCGTTGGCACAACTCCTTGAACTGTTGGGTCCTGAGCAGGTATTTGGCTTTGCGGACAATTTGCTCCGGCTTTGGTCTACTCATTTCAAGCATGCCAGCATAAACAGGCATCAATTAAAAAGGCACGGATAAAAAAAAATCTATCATCGCAACTCACATAACTTGAAAAATATGCTTTACCTGTAGAGACGCAACTCCCAAAAGTCGTCAAGCCGTTTGCTAGAGTTGCCATGCTCGCCTGGGTTGCCTCCAAAAAGATATTGCACCTCGTTCACGTCGTCGTACACCAGCTGGTGGGCATACCGTGGTACGGGCTCTGACTCACTGGGTTCGCCTAGTTCAGGGTTGGAGTATTGGAAAATCTTTTGCCATGATCCTTGGTCACTCAAGACATAAGCCAAAGACATGGGTTCGTTCGATACTGGAGATTCTGAAGATGCGGTAGCTGGGTTCGATGATGATTGCCTTCTTGTAGAGGTTGTCGAGTGGTGGTTAGGCTCAGCCGAAGGGAGTGGGAGTGAATTAGGTGTCGGTGATTTTGCTGAAGATGAAGCCTCAAGTCCAGATGCGCTTCCTGTCGTCGCTCTCGTGCCCTCTGGTCTTATTCCCTTCATGTTTAGTCTCCTGAGATTTTCCATGGCGTCCTGGCGATTAATTCGAGCTCCCCCCTCGTTGGCCAGATTTGAGGTTGAGATGAAGGAGCGGGCCTGGGCATTCGGTACTGATCCTGTGGATGGCCCGGACCTAGCACTTCCTCGTCGTGGCCGTACGCCACTTCTCTCTCCCGAATTCTTTTCGTCGTGGATCTTTCTGCGGCTAGTACTGGGGCGTGATGATGACGAGGGCGCCTGCGCCGATGTGCCATCCCCGCCTTCTAGATCATACTGCTCAGATAGGGACCGACCATGGTTCATGATGCTCTTGAGTGAACCAATAGATCCGGTTGAGCGAGCATTCTTCAATGCGTATTGAACATCTCGGATCGCATCCATTTGGTCCTGGCCTGGAAGCTTGAACACCCAGAAGCTGTTCTTGACCTTCTCTGCGCCGAGCGCTCGATCCTTGACCAGCCCAGAGAGCACATAGACTTCTCGTCCGCTGGAAGAAATGGTAGCACGCTGAGTGAATCCTGCCTCGGGCCCTCCTTGTTTGTTGTAATCCTTGCAGACTTCAATCACTCTGTCAGCTGCAATGTCGTAAACGTAAAAGTCAGAGAGGTAGTCCTTGTTCATCTGTCCAGCGAAAATGACGAGGCCACGCATCATTTCATCATAGAGCATGGAGTGTCCGACACGTGAGCGCAATACTGTAGTTCCGTCCTGTTTTGGTGGAGGATGACCGTCAGCACGAAGAAGCTTCCAGAAGTTCGTGGGGATATGATACGAGTAGAGTCCACTGTAGTGTTGAATATCGTTGTCCAATTGTACGACACGGCCTCCAAAGACGTATAGCGTCTGTGACAATGGGTCCAAACACATCTGGTGGTCGTATATCAACTCGGGTCCATCCATGGCCTACGGTCGTACAGGAAATTAGCGTTAGCCTCCTTTTCTCACGTAGGACTGACAGGCGATAGCAGAAAAGACACTTACAGCAGTGTTGGCGCAGATCTTGACCCACCGACCGTGAGGCGGCGACTGTGGATCGATATCGAACCGCCAGAAGTCTGAGCTCAGATCAACCAAGTTCCTGTTGACTGGATCCACGTATTTTCCAAGCAAGAACAATGCCCTGTGTTGAGGACTATAACATATCTTGTGACACGAACGTGCACCTGGGCCACCTTGTCTAGAGAATGCGAAAAATATGTTATGTTGGTTAGAATCACAGCACGAAAGGTTGCTTCCATCTATCAGAATTTGGAGAGCTTACTGTGCAGTGTCCGCAGAAATCAGGATCCACTTCTGCGATGAAATGTGGTATGCCCAAAAGTCCGCCAGGTCGCGCGCACCATCCCATCCACCCATAAGATAGACATATCCGCCCTTGGTGTCGATACACATCTGATGCCCTCCTCGGTGGCGCGGACTATCTTCAATGACATTCGACTGATGTGAGTGGTGGTGATGGTGGAGGCCATTCCTGTGGCTATTGGATCGAAGCCGCTTCCAGATAGGTTTGTAGTCGTAGGCACGGATGTATTCGTCAAACAGCCCACGCTCCGCTGCCTTAGCCATGAGCTCTTCCGCGCGCTTGAAATTGCCTTTCACTACCAGCTCGCGGTGTAGGCTAGTCAGCAATGGGTCTTCCAGCTGAATGTTGGTCCGTTCCTGCAAAGCTTTGAATGCGTCAAACAGCTTCCTCTGCCTGAAATGTTTTAGGCATAGGCGAACTGACTCTGTTTCCCGAAACTAGAAATGAACAAGGCAGTATCGGTTAATGTTCACAGTGTAGTTTTGATGAATTGCGAGAATGAAAGTACTGAAATACGAGCAAGAAAACTTACGTTGATGTATTGGAAATAAGTCTCTTGCACCAGTTCTGGGTCGGGGATGCCCTTCACTTCCACATGCCACACACTGAAGTTGAAGTTGGGGCCCCATGCCATCATGGGCACGATCTTGATGTACTGACATGGAAACACGATCGAGTTGGTCTTGTGCTTCAGTAGAAAGGTCTCTGGTTCGTGGTCATTTCTCAAGCCTATTCGTGGGGGAAATTAGTAATTCCATGAGTAAAAGGGATTTGTGAACTATTCTTTCACGTGAGCCCTGGTTCTCCGTCTTTGGCTTTCCTCAACTAGCACTCCTATTCAATCCAATGGTACGCCAAACACAAGGAAAATATCAAGTGTCCTTCCTCCAAGGGGATGCCTCTCCACCTTTTCTCTCCCACCCGTCTCCGCCACCCCCTTCACCCCTTCACCCTTCATTTGATCGGGTGCACAAAACATCTACACCAGATGCACAAACAGTGATCGCCACTTGTCTCATGTCTGCTGTCCTTGCCTGACGGCGTATGCTAACAATGCAGCAAAAGGACGCCTCTTCTTCTCCTTCGCCCGACTTTTTGCGCACGTCTAGCCGTCCTCCAATAGTCCCTGCTATGCCTGTCCAATATCGCACCGTCGCCCTTGTCTGTTTTCCTTTTCCTTGCCTTCTCCCCCCTGGTCGCCCTTTCTTTTTTCAAGGTCGATGTGGCTGCAATTCGCAGTCTTTGGTTCGAATCCCCTTTGGACCAAAAACAAAAACAAAAGCATAAACGTAAAAATACTAGAAGGGATCGCTGACATAATCATACTTTGGCACTTCCATAGTTCAACATCCATACATACACTCATATTGCCAATGGTTACGCAAAGTCAAACGCTGAGCAAGGTGAAACTGATGTCCCCCCCGTAATGAGTCCTTGCATATCCATTACCATCGCGTTTAAGCAAGAGATTCACCAAGCGCAAAAGAAGAAAAAAAAAAAAGGAAATTGGCGTCCTTAATCAAATCGTGGTAGAGAGAGAGATGTGTGTTGAGGAGAAGGTGGGCCAAATCCAGTGGGTGGTCGGTGTAGTGGAAGGTGTTTGCTCTAGGAGGGCGTACATTTTATACATAGGAAATCCCCGCACGAATTACATTCAATTGTGCTGTTATTCTTGCACTCACCAGTATGCAAGAGCTCGGTCATATTGGAAGAGGTCAGACCACCAAAGACCTTGAACTCCTTGAGGTTGCAGACATGGAGTTTGTGGTACTTGCCAAACGTGATGGTGTCTATTGTATTGTTCAAAAGGAGAGGAGTTGTGTTTTTCCGTGCACGAGTTAAGGGACATATGCAACTTTTTTTTTCTTGCTTTTAGGATATGCTATTCAAGGAGACACAAACACGACGCAGAGGAGGACACAGAGGAAAGACGAAGAACACGCAGAGTGCGAGCAAAAGGGACTCATCGGACGAAATGAAGCGGATCGCATGCAAACAACACGGACATGGTGGCAAATACTACGAAGGAGCGACAGCAAAAGCACAAGGAAGAAAAGGAAAGAGGAAAGAGGAAAGGGAGATGGAGAAGTAGATCGCGATACTGTGTGTGAGAGAGTGGTCATGGCATCGCATGGTCCTCACTTCTCGTCCATGTGTCGCAATGCAAAGTGGATGTTTGGTATATCGTGCATGTCCAATGCATCTCCATCGACTGGCAGTTGTGTGTGGACATGTATGGTGTGTGAGGCGAGTGTCGGTCGACAGTGGTTCAGGGTGTGCTTACTCTGTGGGCCACATTCCTCACAGGTGAAGTAGGAAAAGAGGAAGAAAACGAAAAACACAAAGAAAACCACAAATAACACGGACCACTCTGTTTTTGGCTGTGTATGTGTGTGCGTGGGTGTGTGGTGGGTGAGAGCGGGAAGGGAAGGAATGCACAGGAAAATTCGATTTTTGCCATGCAACCACAACAGCCATTGGAAAGGAAACATAAAGAAAGGCGAGGGTACATGGGCACACATACACATAGATTCATATAGATAATCCATCACATCATCATCATCATCATCCTCATCATCATCGATGAACGTGGACGCAAACAAAAAAGGATACGAGCTATGGCCATGGTCTTGAGCTTGATCATGATGTACTGCATCTGGTTGTTGGATCCAGAGGACCACCGCGAGGACTGGTCCTGTGGGTTGTTGACCTTGATGTTCTCTGGCAGGTACAGGGCCGAGTACGACGAGCACGAGTGCACGTCGTAGTCCAGAACTCGTGGCCGCATGATGGCCAGTGCGGTCAGATAGTCGCCCTGTTTCTTGTTGGCTGCTGCGATCGATGCAGGAGAGCACGAGTTGAGTGGCGAGTGTTTGAGTTGGGTATAGTGACCATGGTGATGTCGTGCGTTGGCTTCGCTGTCCTGGTCTGATACGAGGTTAGATGGGTGGGGTTGTGATCCAGGGTGGAGCATCATTTTTTTCGAGTGTGTTGTTTTCTTTCTTCTATGCTTCTTATGAGTGTGCTTGCTCTTTGGCCGGTTCAGGAAGGGTTTGTGTGTGTGTGTGTATGTCTATCTGTCTGTCCGTCTGTCTGTTTGTTTGTCTTTCTGTCTGTGTTGTATGAGAAACTACAGCGAAGACTGAGCAAAAGGAGTGTGGCAATGGAGTAAAATCAATGGAGACAGAGAGAATAAGGAAGCAAAGGCAAAAAAAGATTGAATGCAAGGAGGGGATGCTTGAACCAGGTTTGGATGGGAATAATGAACAAAAGAAGGAAAGAGAGAAAGATTGGGACAACGGAATAAACGATGCGATGCAAAGTGAGAGTGAGAGTGGGAGTAAGAGTGGGAGTAAGAGTGGGAGTGAGAGTGGGAGCGAGAGAGTGAAAAGTGATGTCAAGGTGAGTGAATGACAATGTAATTGCACAGAAAAGAAAGAAAAGAAGAAAAAAAAAAAAAAAAAGACCCGTGTGATGTGTGATGTGTGATGTGTGAAGTGTGATGGGCAATGAACGAGCACCATTTGTTTGGAGGGAAAGAGTGACCACGCCAAAGAACTAAAAAGTTCCAGGAGGCTGATTCCCGCCATGGACTTGGTTCATTTTGGCAAAGGCAAGGCTGCCGTAGTTGGTTGGAGTGAAGACGCAAAGACGCGCACATGCTCGTGATTTGTGGGGAATCATGGCATATGTGTCTCATCATCCTATGCTTCATAAGGTTGGCGGCCCCATTGCCACTCCGACGTTCTCTTTGGCTTTGATGAGCGCGTTTTAATAGTTGGTATCCTAGGGCCTATCTTCTCTACCACGCCAGGCTCTTCTTGCTCATGTCGAAGCTGCCCTTCATGCTGCCACGGTACAGCTCACGGATCACCTCTCCGCGCTCAATCGTCGCATCTACAATCGCCTGGCAGTGGCACGGCTCCACGCGGCCATACCACACCGCCATGCCTTCACTCCTGTGCACAATCACATTGCCAGCAAATTTGTGTCCTAGAGCGTTGGAAACAGGTCGTGAGTGAGGGTCAAAAGGCTTGGTACAACAAGAGTGATATCCGATCGGAAAGAGAAAAAATGACGTGGCCCCTAGAAACTAAAAGAAGCTTACCTCCAATATGGCTCACCATCCAGATCTCGACATCGTCCTCTGCGTCGCCATACAGATCCTTGGACCGTAAGATACGCTTAAACTCTTTACCCAGAATAGGAGCTGTCACACCGCACCGCTTGTCCCGCTTCTTGTGTGAGCAAATCATGATCACCGCCTTGGGGAGCCACCTGCGTGCCACAAATGTTGTGTTGCCTGCTCGTACCGTCTTGCTATTTGACGCGGATGGTGATGGTGGTGTGGGTGAGGTTGGTTCGTCTTCTGGTCCCACCGCCTTGGGATGGGACACACCATCCTGCTTCGTCACTTGGAGCTCATCCTCACCCTCGACTGGCTGTGCCACCTCTCCTACAGGAGGCGCGAGGAACGCATCGAAAAAGTCGTTACACTGCTCGATAGTGACATTGTTGACCACGATCTGGTCCGGCAATACAATCACTTGCCACCCGGGCCCGTCCCAATCCTCTGCAAGCCTAGACGAGTTGGTGAGCAAGATTCGCCCCTGGGTCTCGATCCCTGCAGACTTGAGCCGCTGCTGTCCCTCGTCAATCGCTTTGCTCATGTGGTGGGCCAGCGAGGCCTTGTCGTCGTCAATGTGTGGCTCCCAGTCCTCCTTGCCGGTCGAGATGAGAACATGACGGGTGTAGGGCTTGACCGAGTAGAGCAAGGGCATGTCCTGGTTGATCTTGAGGTAGGACGGATAGTGTGGGTGGTCCTCTTCGGTGCATGGGGTGGTGCAGGCATGGCAGTCGGCGGCCGAGATGAAAGGGGAGGCCGTGATGTCCTCTTCGGCGCTGAAGGCGATTTTCTTTACTTTGAGAAAGAGGCCCTTGGCGTAGTTCATTATTAGGGAAAAGTGAGTGGGTGAGTGAGTGAGTGCGAATTAGGAATGGGAAATGAAAAGAGTGGGGAGTGTAGATGAGAGTTGAATTCGAACTTGGTCAATGAGCTGAAGAGAGATGGACAAAGAGATGGACAAAGAGCGAGAGAGAGAGAGAGAGAGAGAGAGAGAAAAAAAAAATAGGCGGGGAAAGCCAAGGTCCGCTACTATTTATATTTTTCTGTCAACGGAAAAACAGGCTGAAGAGGATGAAGCTGTTGCCGTCTTTCGTCGTTGCTCTTGTCCGTGCTCAATATGAGCGTTCCCACTCTCTGGCCTAGGTAGTGTACTTTAAAGTCCAAGCCCTGTCTCTTCTCTCTCACGCTGTCCACTGCGCGTGCATGCAAACATGGAAACATGGACATGAATTTATCCACCTGGGCCCGTGGATCTGATAAAGGGAAAAACTCTTTTTGCGCTCTAGGAAATCCAATTGTGGCGAGCAAAGCATAAAAACTCTTGGCAAACACAAAAGGAAATATTTGATCGCACGGAGGCAAGCTAGTTTGCGACTGCCAAGGAGAAAGCAGAAAACCATTCGTGACGACAGGGTAGCCAGGGAGGGGGGACATCAAACGATGGCGAAAAGGCGCATGGTTGGGATCAACGTAAACTGTGTACGCGAATTGCGTAGTCATGGCGTGGCATGGCATAAATAATTTTTTGCTATATATTTGTGTGTTGGAGGCGTAAGGATAAAAAAAAAGAAAATATATGCTAAAAAACGAGAGACCCCTATCGATCTATGGCTGTTATTTGGTAACGCTTCTTTTTCAATGGTTTTTTTTTTTTTTTTTGGTATTCGATATGACACGGGGAATGCAAAAGGAAATATGGCGCGGAAATCAGTTGGAAACCCACGAGTAGATGGTGTTGCCGGTGGTGTAGATCATGGTGATGACTCCAAAGGCACACAGGATAACATCGTACACGCGGGTAGTCTTGTTGGGGTGAGTCTTGTAATGGAACATGGCTGGGAAGATATATGCCAGTGGGATACCTAGTACCAATAGAAATAGGTAAGTCGAACGGACCAAGCCAATACAACATGATAAAGACAAACAAACACCAGGCAAGACAGGCTTACAGGCAACGGATCCAACAATGGACACAAACTTGTCGAGATCTTCACCGGCCCAGATGGCAATGCCGGCGCAGACAATGAGCGCAAAGATTCTGAAAAAGTTCTTTTGCCACTTGACCAGCATGTTGTACTTGCCAGAGCGAGTAAAGATACCGTTCTCCATGATACGGATGGCGGGGAACAGCTGCAGAGGGATTGACAGCATAATGGCAATCGAGTACAAGGCCTGAACCGACTGCACCAGATGGCTCTTCTGGGGCAAGTTCAGCAAGACCACAGTCTTGGTCTCGGATCCAAAGGCCGCATAGGACAGAGCTCCCAATGAGGTGAAAAGGACAGTGATGCCAATCATTACGCCTGAAAGCACCTTGGGGAACTTTTCTGGCTCCTTCATCGACTCTGTAATAGGAATTACCAATCCAATGCCCTCAAACGTGAACACTATTGCCGACCCGCAAAAAAAAAAAAAAAAAAAAAAAAAGAGTATTAGTTTGTGATCCAAATCAAACGCATCGCAACAGAGAAACACATACCAGCAGTTCCAATGAACAGAGCAAAGTCCTTGGGGTTGAATGGAACAACGTCTGCCAAACCCTCTGTTGACAGCACAAAGATCTAGTCAGGTCGTAGAAAGTGTATTAGTAATATATTACGTCCAAATTTCGACCGCATCCGCATATCCTCTTCGGGTTGTGTCGAGGTTGGTAGCTTAACTTACATCGTAGTAGTACATATAGATCAAGCCAAAACAAATGAAGGCATCGGCGATCAAAGCAGTGAATGACAGGCGGGCAATGTTGCGGATCTAATGTTGCGGGCACGAACGGTTTGGTTAGGAAATGACCTCAAGTTTGTTAACCATATCCTGCATCAACTCGACTTACCAAGGCAAGAGGAACAAAGACAACGAGCTGGATAAGCACAAAGAAGTACGAGGGGTACAAATCGGTGGCATTGAGAACGTTGATAGCCAGGGCCTCCAAATTGGTGGCAACAAAGCTCATGTATGCACACACGAATCCAATCTGAGAAATAGCGATTGCAAACAAAACCGCCCAGCGCATGTAAGGTCCATAAAGATGTCCTCCGATATCACCAAACGACACAGGCACAACTTGACGAGATTCGACCAGCAACAAGAACGAGAAAAGCGAAATGGCGGCAATCGTGACCAGGAATACTGACGAAAAGACGATACCACCGTTCTGGAAACTATCCAAGCAAAGAGGAAGAAGAGAACAAAAAATCAGTTCCTGTAGATTACAGAGGTAAAAGACTTGGCCCCCAAGATCAAGCACTTACGCTTTCGGCAAGAACATAATGCCGGTGCCAACAAAAGACTTGAGGAGCAAGAATACAGCCTTGGCGGGTGTAGCGTCTCCTTGAGGGGTTTGCTGCGATTTGGGGATCAAGGGTGTGTTCTCGGTCCTAGATGAGGCGCCTGATCCACCATCGCCACCCTCGCCCTCTTCCTCGTCATAGACAGCTCTCTCAAAGTCACCACCCTCCTCGTCGTCCAAGTCCTCTCCGGCGAAATGGCCATACATGGCCAAGAAGTCGATAAAGCTCTTTGTGAATACGTTCGCCTGTCGTCCGTGAGCCTCCGCCTTCATGATCATGTGGTATCTTCTCAATCCGCCAGGTTGCTTCAATGCCGAAACTGATGGCTCGACAGGACGAGGCAGATGGAATGATCTTGAGCGACCTAGTAAGTTGAACAAGAAAAAAGGTATTTTTGTGAGTGCCAGTTACCCCGGTTATAGTATTATGTTTCCGAATTGGTGGATGACATAAATAAAATCTCAAGATAGTGGTGGATGTGTCAGATCATGCTTCAAAATCGGCACTAAAAATTGCATTTTGGGAGTGCGAGGCTAGTCCTAGTCCTCTTTGTCTTAGTCTGCCTTGATCAATTGCCAACAGGTCCGTCCTGACTTCTTCCGAGTATATTACTCTCTCCTGGTGTGTGTGTGTGTGTGTGTGTGGATGTGTGTGTGCGTGCGTGCGTTCGTTCGTTGAAGGAGCTTGGTCCATTGCGAGTGGAGCGAAGCGTGAGCGCATGTATCTCTGCTTTGTCGGTCCAAATTGGGTCGAGGTGGCTCCTCTCATAGGCTAGGAGGACAAGTTGCGTCATTGCTTCCAGTTCCTGTGGTCTTGCTGATAAATCCCAAAAAAAGTTCTCTATTGTGTTTACCTCGTCTGTTCTGCTCATTCTCCTGGTCAGCCTGCCACTTGTAGACGTCGCGAGTGATGGCGCCTCCTGGGAGCTTGAACGCTGTGGTGTAATCGACTACTTCATCTCCAGTACCGTCATGACCTCCTGAGCCCGAACCTCCGTGTCCGTTTCGGTCAGAGTCCATACTGTCGCGGGTCGAGTTGAGGACAAGGTGTTTCTTGACCACCTTGGAAGCCTCATCTGCAGGGATATCAACGATCGAAGGGATCGAGTCCGAGTGGACCCCTGTGAAGCTGCCGTGGATACTGTTGCCACTGCTATCTAAACCGTTGCTATTGCGGCGAAAGAATGGTGGGTTGTTGACCTCGTTTGAGGAGCCAGCATCGTTGGATCTGTAGTTTTGAAGGGTGGAAGGTGATCGCCAGGAGGAGGATGGGGTACCCTCGTTGGCGCTGTTGTTGTTGCTGTTGCGAGAGGCAGGGCGACCAAAGAACTGAGGTGCGACAGAGGGTGATGAGGACAGCAGGCGGGTGGTGGCATCGCGATGGGGCGAAGACGAGAGGTCCTGCGAGCCATGCGAGTCAGGGTTGGAGCGGATTGATTTAGGGACGGAGGACATGGTAGATCTCGGTTGATGGATTGTTACACTCGAATGAATGAAAGAATGAAAAAGAGAGAGAGATGAATGCGATGGGTGACCCAGACCAGTCTAGTTCAGTTCCGTTAGGGTTCGAGGGATAGCTCTGTGCGGGCGAAGGATAGAAGAAGCAAGAAAATGAACAAGACTGTTCAGGATGGAAGTGGGGAGGAGAAGGGAGGAGAAGGAGAGTGGAGTGGGGATGACAGATGGAGATGGATGGAAAGAGATGGGTGAGAATAGGTGAATAGAACAGTAAGAAGAAGCGGGAAGAAGGGGGGAAAAGAAGAAAGAAAAGGCAGAAGGAACGAACGAACGAAGGAAGGAAGGAAAGGCGAGAGACGGAGAGAGAGAGGGCGAAGAGACAAAGCGTGGAAGAAAAAAGCCTATTTCCATTTTCGACACTGCTGTCTTGCCCAATGCATTTCGCTGTCTTTTTCCTTGCCGTGGTCCCAACAACACTCGCTTGTTTTGCATCCCCGAAACGGTGGTGGAATGTATGCTATTCCCAAGAGACATGGACAACGGGCTTTATCTTTTTGCCACTGCCTTGTGGCATTGTGGCTTTATAATGTGCTTGTGTGTGTGTGTGTATCCATGCACACACTCAACCGAGTGTTGTTGTTTGCTGTTCTTGTTGAGCTTGTTGAGCTTTTTGCTTTGTTTACTCGCTTCATTTTTTTCTTTCTGTCATGGGGACACTCCTTCTACCACATCGATTCAACCTAAATGTTGGCAGGTCTCCAACGGATGCTATTGATCCGCTCAATTCTTGCTGGGTGTCGAGAGACTACCCATTGGAAAGGAAGAGCAACAAAATAAAAGTCTCACGAAGTGGACAATGAAAAGCAGGAGAGACACATATCCCAACCTAATAGTTTTCGTTTTCAACGTGGACATCCGTTGTTCAAATGTTGATCTGGAAGAATAACGAACAACGACCTGGCATTTAAATGCGGACTGGTCCACCTCTGCTCTCTACCTCCTGGCGTGTGATATGACTTTCTGTGTCATGAACCTGTCCATGGCACTTTTTTTTTTTTTTTTTTTTTTTTTTCCCATGAGCAACACAAACAACGCAAAAGCACATACGTACTTGTGCTCCCTTCGTGTCCAACCCAACTTTGTTTCTTCCTCCGCACAAACACAATACGGCGCAGTGAGAACGCCACCATAAAAGGAACACTCGATTCTGCCCGTTCTTTTTTGTTTGCTCGTCTCCCCTGCCTTTCGTTAGTTGCTCATCTCAAGGTTGCTATGTAGTGCGTGGTTGGTACCTTCAACCTGGGTAACTAGGATCATAGACACGCGCTTTTTATTATTATATATCTACAACCCTTCAAACAAAACTTAGTCCTGGTGCGTCTGATGAAGCACTCCCTTCATATTCCGAACCTCAAACTCAGTGTCCTGCAGCAGGAACCTGTACCAAATGGGCACCAGCGGGATGGTTGCGCAGTGCCACAGCGAGTGCGCATCCAGCACCCCCCATAGGGGCGCAAAGTCCAGGATCTCGAGACACATTGCTGCCGTGATCAACGCGGCTGATACGGTGGGTTCCCAGGCATACGGCCGCGACTTCCAGTTGGCAATGCTCCACCCGAGCCACCAGACGTTGTGGATCGCGCCCACGGTGCCTGTGGCAGCCATGTTGTAGCCGTAATCGAATCGGACAAAGGTCAAGTAACTGATATGTGCCAGCAGAGGGATCAGGCAGACAATGGCCCATAGAACTTGCTTGCGCACACTGACCATGCGCGTAATCCGGACTACGGTATAATAGAGCCCATAAGTGATGGCAGCTCCTGCGGAGAAGTAGTCAAGCTTCTCGGTGCTGGGCCAGTCGCGCGAGTGGTAGACAGCCGACCAGAGCCAGGTGTTCATACCGACAATAGCGTATCCGAGGTAGAACTTGCGCATGTAGTAGTTCTCTGGGATAAGCTTCTTGAGCTTGGGCCAGGCGCGGTAGTGCATATATCCGTTCAGAAGACTGAAAAAGACCGAGGCGGGCTCCTGCATGCCGAACAGGCGGTAGAAGGGCCACTTGCCGTGGTATTGGTGGACGGGCTCGTTGCGCAGAAGAGCGTTGTCGGTGATGGTCTGCATGCAGAGGTAGCGGCAGTTATCGAGGCAGGACCAGTGAGCGAAGCGTAAGGACGGAGAGAGTTCACGGGTGGCAAGTTGTTCGGATGTGAGTGTGGACAAGTCGGAAGCTTTGCAGATGTCGTTGTCACATTCGTTGACGCAGTGAACGTACTCGGGTTGGCGATCGCCCGATGAGGCGAGGACCATGGTTGCGCTCAGGGTGAGCAAAAGTCCGATGGCGAGTCCGAGCATGATCCTCGCAGAAGGTGGTTGAAATCGCGACGGTGTCATTCTCTGATCCTATTGTATCTGTGTTGATGATTATTCCTTGGATGAATGAATGGATGCTTGACGCGTCAAAGACGTTGTTTGATGGGAATGGTCCTCAGTGCCTCTGTTTGTCCGCGTGATTTCTTTCCGTCCGTGATTATGATCCTGAAAGGAAAAAAAAAAAAAAAAAAAGGCAAGGGATGAATGAATGGGGGTGATGAGAAAAAGGGAGTGGGAGGAAAAAGTAGAAACGAAAGCCAAGCCAAAAGCAGGAGTCGACGTGTCAGAGATGCCAAAAAAAAAAAACCACGCATACACCGCGCAGCACCATGACAAACCGGATTGTGTCCTGGTTTTTCTGTGACACTGTGACACCAAGAGCCATTCCACTGTTCCACCTCTTCACTCCGTTAGCTCGAGAAAGAATGGTGGAGAGGAAAGAGAACAGCCCGGCGTCATTTATTCATACTGAGTTTCGACGCATTGTTGCAGTGTGCTCAGGTGCGGGAGAATACTCTTCCGGAAGAATAAGCGGTGGGTGCGGCAACCTAGGAACAGGAACAGGCCAACTAACTGAAACGATGGCAGTTCCCTCATATTCGTAGGCACCCACACTGTCAACCTAGATCTGATTATTCGCGTCAGTCCTATGGCGTCCATTGCGAAGCAGCCTGTCGTCTTGCCTTGGTAACCAACACAAGGGTAAACAAATGACATGATACGCTCTCCCCACATTCTTACCACTAGCTTATCTTTTTTCTCTCTCTGGCGTCCACAGGGAATCCCCATCTAACCCACCTGCTTAATAATAATGCGATGACTATGGGTACTTTTGGTCCAATCTGTACCCACGGACCTTGAACTGGGGTTGAAGTTGGACGCCCTTATCGGCCCAAAACAGAGCGCTTTTTCCCACACGCATGGTTTTGTTGCGGCCGTAGATACGTCGTCTGCGGACTGACCCTCGACGTGGGAGTGAAACCAAAAAGAGGACTCACTCCTCACTCCCTCATAAAAAAGACCCACGCTGGACGGCGATTTTTTTTTTCTTCTTCAGACCTCGTTGCATTGAACAATCCTCATTTCTCAACTCATTCAATTTCCAACCCTCCACCAACACAACAACAACAACAACAAAAACAACAACCATGTCTCCTATCAACGTCGGTGTTATTGGCTTTGGCATGAGTGCCCAAGGTAAACAGCCAACCATACAGACAAGTGTATCTAGCAAATGTTGGAGCTCGGCAGTATTTGAACCATAAACTCACCACACACAACCATACTCGCTAGTCTTCCATGCTCCATTGATCTCCTCCACAAAGGGACTCCACCTGGCAGCCTTTGTCAACAGATCCGGACAGTCCCTGACCATGTCCTCCAAATACCCCAACGCAACCGTCTACACCTCGCACGAGCAGCTCTTTAGCGATGCCGCCATCGACCTCATCGTTATCACCACCCCCAACACTCTCCACTTTGACCTCGCCAAACAGGCCCTCGAGGCCGGCAAGCACGTCGTCGTTGAAAAGCCCTTCACCGTCACCTTTGAAGAGGGTATCGCACTCACCAAGCTCGCCAAGCAAAAGGATCTCATCCTCTCTGTCTTCCACAACCGTCGCTGGGACGCCGATTTCCTGACCGTCCAGAAACTGGTCCAGTTGCAAAAGTCGACTCTGGGACGCATCGTCTCCTTTGAGTCGCGGTTCGATCGGTTCCGCAACTTTAGCAAGAACGGATGGCGCGAGACTGGCAAGGTCGAGGAAGGAAGTGGCGTGTTGTACGATTTGGCTTCACATCTGTTGGACCAAGCGTTGGTGCTGTTTGGCGAGCCCGAGTATGTGTCCGCACATGTGTCAAACCAGCGTCAGCTTGTTGGATCTGAAGTCGATGACCAGTTCTTGGTCCATTTGGATTATAAGGACGGATTGCGGTGCACCCTGGGTGCCGGTATGCTGGCCAGGATCCCTACTCCCAGATACCGCCTGACAGGAATGAACGGATCGTATGTCAAGTATGGACTGGATGTGCAGGAGAACCAGCTCAAGGAAGGTCTGACGCCCAAGCACAGTGCTTATGGCATCGAGGCCGAGTCAAACTGGGGCGATCTGGATACCCTGATGGATATCAACGGTGTCAAGCTGCACTTCAAGGGCAAGGTCGACAGTGAGGTGGGCTCCTATGGAGCATTCTACGCCAATGTCTGCGACGCGATTCACGGCAAGGAGCCTCTGGCCGTCACCGCTGAGCAGGCTTCTTGGGTCATCTACGGTATCCAGCTCGCTATTGAGAGCTCTGCTTCTGGCCAGCGTGTCGCCTGGCGCAAGTAGATATCCTCTATCGCTGTATATATTTTGAAAAAGCAATGCCTCTTTTTTTCACCAAGTTTCAAAGCTGATCGGGTCAATTGAGTGGGGTGGGATCGGTTTTTTATTTTGAATAGTTTTCATCCAATGAATCTGCCAAACTTGATAAACTCCTTGTCTGCCTTTAGTCGATCCATATCCTCGTCCATCAAGCAGATCGCCGCCGAGACCTCGCCGTTAGGGGCCTTGGGCATCAAGTACATCAGACTGGGGAACGGTGAGAACTTGGGCCTCCGCACCGCCTCGGGCTTGCCCAGTCCAATGTTGAAGTCCAGATTCCAGCATTCGACCTTGGCCCAGGAGCTCAACATCATATCTGCAGAGAGGTTCAGAGGTGCAAGGACGTAGACGCTTTTCTTGTCCTGTGCCCGGGAAAGGTGTGTGGCAAGGGCGCGTGCCTGGCAGCCCAAGGCATCCTTGTCGAGTGCCGCACGAAGTCGCGACGCGATCACGCCCAGGGGCTCGTCGACGATTTGCTGCAGTTTCAGGGGGTTGTAGGCCATGTTCTGGACCACACCGGGGTACTTGGCTTCCAGGCCCAGGATGCCGCGCACATCAACGGCGCGTGCAAAAGTGGCCTTGTCGGTGGGGGATAGGCGAGGGAGGCGGGCACGGATAATGGATTGCCAGATCAGAGCACTGAGAGCATCGTCGGTGGAGATGAAGCCCGAAGGAACAGTCTCAGTGGCGATCGATTTGAGCGAAGCGAGTGCAGCTGCGTCAAAGGAGAAGTAGGCCCAGGTGGAGGGTGGTTGAGGTGGAGGGGTTGCCACAGGTTCTGACGTCTCGTTACTGGATGGTACCGGTGGAACAACTTGATGTTCAAATCCAGTTTTTTCTGATTCGTCCAACAATGGAATGACGTTCTCACGAGCAACATTTACAATGCTGAGCTCCTTGGCGGTGAATTCTTCATGGTGACATGCCTTGTTCAAGAGATCCATGAGCACAGCTTGACCAATCATGTCCATGACTTGATGCTGTCCGACAAAGCTCAGCAACAGCCCTCCAGAAACAAAGGTCGCTTGGACAAGGAAGGTTGGGCGCGAGGTGGGTTCGTCGGGGGTGCCAGGAAGTGTGTTGCGAGGGCAGAGCATGTTCTCGTCCAGCAAGCTCATGGGGAATTCGGCATCTCTGAGGGTCTGCATGGAAAGTGCTGAAGGGTCATTTCGAAGATCCTTGACTACTACGCGCGGTAATTCCTCCATGGGTTTGATGATGGCCATGCCCGAGTTGCCCTCGCTGGCGCCTTCGACGACAACTTCGCCTGCTGCCCATGGGACCTTGGCGGCGAGGCGCTCGAGACCGTCGTTCAGAGTGCTGACTATGGTGACATATGAGGATGCATCGGTGACAGGGTAGCACAGAGTGATCTGAGTGTAGAGGTCCAGGCCGGGTTGTTGTCCGAGAGCGTCGACTTGGTGGACCATCTTTTTTTGGGTAGGACAAAGACGTTAGTTGGTGGCAAGAGAACAAAGTATCGTAAACAACAACGGATCACTCCTATTACCTTGTGGTGTTGTTGGAACAGAGAAATAGTGTGGAGTGGATCGCATTGCAGCTCACCCTTCGCTTTATATCCCAACTTCGATCCGCTTTGTCTTGGCCCGCAGTATTTTTTTTTATTATTAACAGTAACCCTCAAGGCATGCGAGATGAGCATCCGGTCGGGGTCCGCCACTAGACACCTTCAGCAACTCAGGTGTTCCTGCAAGAGCTGGTCCGCTATATCAGGTCTTGACCCGCAGTAAAATACTATTTAGTTCCTTGATGCTCATTGGAAGAAGGAATACCCGCCCGATA
Source organism: Podila verticillata NRRL 6337 (assembly GCA_000739165.1). Taxonomy (NCBI): domain Eukaryota; kingdom Fungi; phylum Mortierellomycota; class Mortierellomycetes; order Mortierellales; family Mortierellaceae; genus Podila; species Podila verticillata. The sequence continues at coordinate 276,066 of KN042424.1, forward strand.
AGTTGAATCCAAAGCAAAGATCCTGTGTTTCCATAGCCTAAACAATAATACCTGGCTAAGGTATTCATGCGCTACGATGGAACGCTTGTCCAGTCTTCCGACAGGGAAAAAAAAAAAAAAAAAAAAGACGTACTCAGTGAGTGGAGATAGCCATCAAGTCCATCAAGTCCATCAAGTCCATCAAGTCCACTGTACTGTGCATCATGAAACATACGTCTTAAATACAATTTCGTTCTGCCCTCGGTTGGAAGGGTGGATGCCGATAGCAGTCACCCCGAGGAACTCTCACACATAAAAGAAGGCAAACTGGAAGGATGGATTCCGCGTCTTTAACAACACTCCTTCCAGGCATGTCGAGAATAATCTACACAAGTAGTTTGTAATATTTATTAATGAACATATCTTTAACACCACTCCTTCCAGTCGGTCGTTGGTTGTTGCTGTTGTAGTCGCGGCTGTACACCTAAACAAAGCAAGTTCCTTCTAGTTGACAAGGGCTCGTTTACGACACAAAATGTGGTGAATGAACCCGGCGCGGTAGCGGTAGAGCATCGGCGACGTGCGACGGAGCAGAGAAATGACTGAGCGCGGATCTTCCAGGGGCACGCTATAGACAGGCGAACATTAGAGACCGTATCTGTGTGGGCAAAGTTGGATGGTAGTGGGAAGATACTGAATCAACATGGCCAACACCAGGTCCCTATATACGCTACGGATCCATTACTAAAGTCTCGCTAGTAAGGTAAAGTGGAAAATAAAATAGATATCGCGCTGCAGTCAACAAAAAGAGAAAGAAAGAAGGCCAAAGAGAAGTGATTGAACGAATCGGAGCGGTACCATTACACATGGTCTTGGCAACGGTCACCCAAGGTGGAGGTTTCGATATTGAAAGCAGCAAATAAGAAGATAACGTCGAAATGGCAATTTCAGCGGAAAAGAAAAGGAAGGAAAACAACAAAGGGCTCGATTGGAAGGCAAGAGAAAAAGGTGCCGAGGTGGATAGCGAACGCGTTGAAGATATCGACCTAGGCGCCGCGAAAGATAGAAAGAGAGAAAGAAGTGGAGGAATAAACAAATGGGGGAAAGAAAAATAAGCGAGTGGCAAGAACGCTGTCATCCGGTCAGAGGCTAAGCCACTCGACACCTTCCGACACAGGTGATCCTGCAAGTGCTAACCGCAGGTGCGGCCAGCAAGTATTATAGTCCATAACCCCACCAGAATGAGTGTCCGTTCCACCACTTTAGAAGCAGTCGCCACTCGCTACTCGACCTGTTGCGACATACGTCGTCAAATTAGCCAACTTCGTCTGTCAATAAACCTTTAAATCCGCCCTTCCTTTCCATCATATCGAGCCGGAGACGGCCTTGATACTGTTTCAGCACGCGGGTGTCTGCATGCAACATGAGCTCCAGGGTATCAGTACCAGACAGCGGTCGAGACGCTAAATCGGAGAAATCACCACTGCTACCAAGATGTTCCCCAACACCTGTGCGTCCCGCGAGTCGGGGGAATAGAAAAATATGGCGATCGAGATAGGTAGCAACAACGTCTCGAGAGGCGTGGCCGAGAAAGGAAACACGGTTGGTGGCGTCTTTGGGGGGGGCGAGCCTTTAACAGTAGATTGGAAATCAACAAAAGTATGAGCAGTTGACACAGTTTGTATGGTGTAGTTGGTTATCACGTCTGTCTAACACACAGACGGTCCTCGGTTCAAGTCCGAGTACAAACACTTCAATTTCTCTTTTGCCTCTCTCGGCTCCTTCCGTGACTGCCATTTTTGTGCTTTGAGTTTCGGGGGGCGAAACGAAGAGAGAGAGGAGCCGTTTTTTTTGCTTTTCTGGGTGTTGGCCCTGTTTTTGTTCTCTCTTTCTCCATTCACATCCATCCATCCTTTTTTGTCACTTTCACATCACCCACCCTTCAACCCTTTACCCTCATTTGATTGGGGGCGCACCTGAAGGCCACTGTTTTGCACCTCCTCTCTGTTTTGTTATTGTCCTTACCGTCGTTCGTACATAGCAAACCACCATTGTTTGCTGATCTACTTTGTCAGCATTGCACCTTTTCTTTTGTTGTATTGTTTCAAACCTTTGCCCACCAACAAAGCATAGGAAGGCCCTTTTCTTCAATTGTCTGGCTGTGGATAGCCGAAAAGGATCTCCTTCTTCCTTGCTCCCACTGCTCCCTTCCTCCTCAACCCCAATGACCCGCCAGACGCTGGTCCAGCCGTATCAGACATTGCCCTCTACCACTTCTTCGTCTTCTTCTTCGCCTACATCCGCAGTCTCCTCGTCCTTGTCCTCGTCCAACGAGGATCAAAGAAACAACAACAACAACAACTCCAGCAACAACGCTCGTCGCCACTACAACAGCACTTCGACCAACATTGCGTCTCTTGGTATTGCGCACGCTGACTCAGCTCTGTCAACGTCCTCTGACACTCTCAGCTCCACGGCCAACAACATCACGCATCGCAAAGCAGGAAGCACACGAGGACACACATCTGATCTCGATCCAATCAACACAACCAAGTCTGCCATCGACAACACCCCCCACAGTCAATCAGAATCTGGAACTGGACCAGCAGCTGGTGCTGATGAATCAGCCCATGATTCGTCCTCACACGAACCACAACAGCAACCTTCGTTCACCACCCACTTGCAGGACCACCTTAAGTTGTTCTTCTCTATGCATCATAAGCTGTTTGACCTAGTGGCATTCTACGTTGTCATGTTTGCCATCAATGGCCAAATGACTTCGCTGCCCACTCGCCTTGAATGGATCGGTTTCTGTGTTCAATCGATCGTTGCCCTCAGAAGAGCCTTCCAGACGTCCATCAAGCATGGTTTAGGCCTGACCTCGTTCCTGGGTATGCTCGATCTCCTCGTCGGCCAACTGTTCCTTCACCAGGACAGGCTTGGCCTGCTGCCCACGGTCGCCAACATCCTTGTATACTTTTATGTCATCAACTTGACTCGAGGATTGGTGTTTGGCGACTCGGTTTCTTGTTTGCTCTGGTTCCTGTTTGGCCTGGTCGACATCTACCGCAAGGATCCGTCCTCAGCCTCGATCCTGGATCTGACCCCGTACAAGATGATCCCTGTGCACACGGTTGGTTTTGGCCTCTACATCCTCATGTCCGAGCTTGTCGACGTGATGCTCCACAGCGCAGAGCCAGATCCGATTCAGGGGCGATACCTCAATTATGTTGGGGCTCAGAAGGAAGGTCCCGTCTCCATAAGGTAAACACCGTCTTCTCTCTCTCTCTCTCTATCTCTCTCCCTCTCCCTGTCTGTCTCTGTCGCCTGAAAAGAAAAAGACGATATGCAGCAAAGCAAAAAAGACGAAACAATGAAAAGGGTGATCAGGCATTTGCATATGTTACGTCTGATTCCAAAAAAATAACCGTTTGGACACTTGTTTGCATCAATCTATCCTGTTTTGTTTCTCCGTGTAGGTCGTCAAGGCGATCATCATCTCGCTCATCTGATCCTTCGGGGCTTCGTTTCGAGCTGTGTATTACGGAAATCACACCGTTCACCGTCTCTTTCTGTCTAAACGCCGTCTCGGATGCACCGCCAGAAGCAGGACAGGACTCTTCAACAAAGTCATCTGGGACTTCGACACTCGAGGATGGATCAAGGACTACATCAGACATTGTGGACGTTTCAAGTATAAAAATCGGATCCATTTCATCTTCAGTATCACGGAGTCAGCAAACAGCCAAAGCAACTCCGGGATCGCCGCGGATCATATCGACGTCAGATATCGTTATTCATGTCAACTACATCCCGTGGCGGGAGGTGCAATACCACTTCCCAGACGATCAAAGCTTTACAGTATATGGACTCACTCCCTCAACCGATTATGAGATTGAGATGAAGGTCCATCAATTTTCGAGTTTCGTTACAAGGATTGGGACGCGCGCCGCACCACGTTAGTACCTTTTGTTTTCCCTGCCACTCTCTAGATTGTCAGAGGCGACTCTCACATGTTTATTAATACACCTTTTTGACTTCTATGTTTGGATCTTCACTTGCAGCTGGAACGACCGTACCGCCAGTCATGTTTGAAGCACTCAAGCCCGTAGAGCACACTGTCCCCAAGAGCAAGAACCGCCGGAACAAAAAGAACCAGAAGAGCCAAAAGGACAACTCGGAGAAAGAGACTAAATCGAAATCTTTTCTGACAGACGCTACCACACACTCAAACTCCAGCTCAACCTCTCTTTCTAAGCCGGATCTCGCCCCTGCAACCGTGGACGAACCTTTAGGTACCCAGCCAGCAAAACCGGTCAAGGAGGAAAGGACCCCCAATCAGCTTTTACTGGAGGAATTGCAGGCGTCTCTCCATTCGACAGTCGAAGCAACAGCAGCAGCAAAAACCGCGCTCAAAAAGCTCAAGCGTGATCAGAGCAAAGCAGAAGCGTTACTGCGGCAGGAGCTTGAAGGGATAGGGCGTGGGCAGGCCAAAGCGCTGTTACAGGATCAGAAGCGCCGCCAAAAGGTCTCCTTTTTGCAGGAATCGATCAAACAGACGGATGCCCAATCAGTTACTCTCGAAGGCGAATTGTCCGAGCTCAAGGTCTCGACCGAGTCTAGCAAACCTGATCTGACTAAAGCAGATGCTGCCGTTGTAGAGATGGAGGGAAAGATCAAGGCATACCAGGCATCCTTTGCGACCGAGCTGTTCCCTCTCCAGAACGAATGTCAACGCCTCCAGGCTGAGGCGAAGAGACGAGAGTCTGAGCGGCAGGATTGGCTTGCAAAGGTGGCACAGCTCCAGGAGTCAGAGATCGCGCCCCTTCAGCTTCGGCTTCAGCGACTGGAGCAGCAACAGATTGTATGGCATGTGGCAGCTGAGGCGAACAAGGACAAGGACCGACAGACCAACCTCAAGATCACGACTCTTGAAGAGGATATCCAAAAGAAGGCTCAAAAGTCCCTTGAGCTGGAAGAGTCCATTCAGGAGCTCAAAGAAAGCAACGTTGCACTCAAGTCTCTAGTGGAGAAGGAGATTGAGGTCTGGGAGAACCTTGAACGCGAGTACGACCAGGATCAACATCAACCACAGTACAGATCCCATTTGGATCTCCCGGACCCTACGGACTCTAGTTTCTGGTTCTCGGATCAGACCAGCAGCACAGCAGGTGGCAAGAGTGTTGCTCGTGATTGGTTGAGTCCAGGATCGGCACTTGATGGCTCTGGATCATTGCGGAGATCCAACAACAGCGGCTTGAACGATCTGTCTCTACCCAACAGTGGTCGCATGTGGGATCTGTCTCTCCCGTCATCTTCTGGTGCGCGTGCTTCGCTTGAGGATATGTCCAGCTCTTCCAGAGTGTTGTCCGACCGTTCTGCAACTGGTGTGACCGAATAATAAAAACGATCAACTCGAACAAGTCTTTGTTTTTCTGTATGCTTGGGGATGGTTCATGGTGTGCGTTCTGAGAGGGTACTCTGCTCTGTAATTATAATAGATGGGGGCGCGTGTGTTTCTGATTTTTCACACAGAGTATCGTGCTTCGCCTCCGCCCTCCCTTTATATTTTTTTCTGGAAGGGTGGCATATAAATTCGCGCCTAGTCACACGAACACTTGTCCACTCCCCACTCCCTTCACACCACACATATCACATACCATTACCATGCCCCGTCAAGATTACTCCTTGCCAGTCGTCCTCCCCCTCCCACGACTGGCTCCCGCCAAGCCAAAGTCCGCACCCTCACAGGCAACTGCACCTGAACCCAAAGCCACCCCACAGGCACAAGAACCCGAGCTCGCAAGTGTGCCATCAACCTCCTCCATTTCTGAAGACTATGACATGCTGGAGGATGACCTGTTCGATATCGAGTCCCTCCTGGCCGACATCGAGACTCTCGATATCAAGAGCATTGACGGTGACACCACTCTTCCCCTTGCCGATACCGCCTCTGGCTCACCCAAGGCCACCTTTGTCGATATGCTCCTCAAGGGCGCCGAGCCTGCCGAGAAGGACCCTAACATGACCTACACCGAGAACATGGCCCCCACGCTCAAGTCGTCCGGTGACGTGCGCCTGGACTTTTTCTTCGAGGTTCTCAAGGGTACCGAGCCTAGCACAGTCAAGCGCCTGGTGCGTGCCTCGTGGGAGCAGAACCCCCTGGACACTCTTCGCCTCATCTTCCAGCTCCGCTCAGTCCTGCACGGCAAAGGCGAGCGCAAGGAGTTCTACACCTGTATGGACTTTCTGCGCCAGGAACATCCCCGCACGCTGCTGTACAACCTGCGCTTTGTGCCAAACCACGGCTACTGGAAGGATTTGCTCAACTGGTTAGTATTTGAGTGTCGAGATGATCTCACTGATCATCAGTACTCGCTGACGTCACGGCCCAAACTAAGCAAGTCCTCCAGCAAGCAGAAGAGCAAGAAGGCACTGATCACTCGTCCCGTGCACAAGCGGCCGAAGCTCCAGTCTGCCCCCAAGGTCAAGAAAGTCAAGACGGACACGGAGGAGAGTGACGAGAGCGACAAGGACCAGAACACCATGGAGGAGGACAAGCCCGAGGAGCTCGCAAAGTCCAAGGTCGAGCTGACCCCCGAGGAGAAGGAGGAGATCCGCAAGAAGGCGATTGCTAAGGCCGAGGAGTTCAACCAGCAAAAGTCGATGGAGGCCAGAGAGGTCCGGCTCATGTTGACGGCCGAGAGAATGGAGAAGGCCCGCAAGCGCTTCGTCGAGAACAAGTTCTACCGCGCCCTGCACATCGAGATCGCCCGCCTGTTCGCGAATGCTCTCGCCTGGGATAAGACCCGCCTCGCAAATGGCCAGTCCATCTCGCTGGCGGCCAAGTGGTGCCCTAGCTTGAACCAGTTCCACGACAACCACACCTTGATTGCCACTACGATCGCCCAGATTCTGTTCCCGGACAAGCTCCCCAATGAGGACCAGGCTACCTACATCAACCGGATCCGTGAGAAGTACCGCCAAGAGTACTACGTCCCTCTCCGCAAGGCCACCCCCGTGCTCGAGACCTTGATGGCAACCCAAAAGTGGAACGAGATCATGTATAACCGTGTGCCATCGGTCGCGATGAAGAATTGCAAGGAGGTCTTTGAGGCTCACGACAAGGAGCGCTTCTCCGAGTTCCTCAACAAAGTGTCCAAGGGTGAGGCAACCATCGCCGCCAAAGCACTCATGCCTCACCAGCTCGTCCAAGAGTCCCAGTCGCTCCACAGTGCTGATCGCGAGGATCTGCGGGTGAAGACGATGGATGCCCAGTGGAACGCCTACGTCGACAAGCTGGCTGAGAACGGCAAGATGAAGTCGTCACTTGCTATTTGCGACGTTTCAGGATCTATGTCCGGTGAGCCCATGCAAGTGGCCGTGGCCCTGTCGCTGTTGCTGGCCCAGCTGAACCAGCCACCCTTCGACAAGGCGATCCTGACCTTTTCGGCGAACCCTCAGATATACCGTGTCCAAGAAGGCTCTCTCATCGACAAGGTCGCGGGCGCCTACCGGATGGAATGGGGCATGAACACGAACTTGGCTAAGGCGTTCGACATGATCCTTAGCCTTGCAGTGGAGAACAAGCTGCCCAAAGAGGACATGGTGCAGACCCTGTTCATCTTCTCGGACATGGAGTTTGACCAGGCAGTGCACGGTGGACACAGCTACCTGGACAATGGTCATCCCCGTGAGATGTTCACCAACTACAACGTGGCCAAGCGCAACTTTGAGAAGGCCGGCTACGAGTTGCCACAAATCGTGTTCTGGAATCTGCGCGGCTCGATTCAAGGAAACAAGCCTGCTGGCGCGACTCAGCCTGGCGTGGCTTTGGTGTCGGGGTTCAGTGGCATGCTGATGAAGCTGTTCCTGAACGGAGACGACATCACCAAGGTCGTGGATCCGGTTCAGATCATGGAGAAGGCGATCCACGCAGAGGAGTTTGCCAAGCTCAAGGTCATAGACTAGGATGGACCTTTGAGCATGTGCCAATGGCGACTCTTCACTTTCTTTCCTAGCTGTTGCACTTTTCTTCTTTTGCTTTTTTCTTTGCTTGTTTCTTTCATTTTCGCTTCCGATTAGTTTTGTTCGCCTCTCGCATTTAAATAAAATATAAATAAATATCATTGTGCCGTAGATTTCAAGTTCCAACGCGAGAAATGCTCCATAAAAAACTATGCGTTCTTTTTTTGTTGCCGAAGTCTCGGTCCGCTTCCTCCTTCATTCGGCGCGATGCACGCACGACGCGTCTCAAATTTCAAAAGTCACGTTTTTGTTGTGAGGGGACTGCCCCTTTTTTAATTTCCCGCCGCCTTTTTTGTTTGTGTCTTTGGCCCATCCCATTCAGCTGCAGCTCTTGCCTTTGACGCCTCACAAAAGCATACACGCCTTTTTTCTTCCCATCACCATCCACCATCCCCTTCACTTCACCATTGCCACACTATTCTCTGTCATCTCAGTCCTGTCTATAGTATACACATCAAGAATTATCCCACTCCGCCCACTTGCTCTTCTCATCGCTGTGTTTTGGGACGCGTTTCATCCGACAATCACAAAGGGCCAGCCAGCCACCCCAGGCGGAACTCCATAATGTCCAATCACAGCCAGCAGCTCCAGCAACACGCCGGTCAGCGACAGCAGCGCCAGGAGAATAACAGCAGCAATATCAGCGGATCGATAGTGGCACAGCCCAACAAAAAGAAAGCCCTTCAAGCATTGGATGCACTTCTGGCCACCACCATCTCCAGCAGCACACTGCCACAAGTAGTAAACCACGACACATTTCATCCGGGCGGTTTTGAGTCCCACGATTACTTCAAATCAGATTCGCACGAGCAAGACTACCTTGCGGGCCCACCATCACCCTCCACAGGCAAAGCCATCTCTGATTTTCTACAGAAGAATGTCGAGGACGACCAGCTCTTTGAAATTCTCGAGTTGCAGAAGCAGCACCAGAGACAGCAACAATTGAACCGTCGACTCTTGCAACAACAGCAGAAACTGTACAAGGAGCAGCAACAAAGATTGATGGAGGAGCAAAAACTACACCAAGAACACCTCCAGCGCCAATACAAACTCACTCAAGACCAACAGGAACAACAACACCAACAGCAACATGAGGATGGTACCCAGCCTGACGCTTTTGAGGCGGTGGCACTCAAGAAGGAATTTTTCCCTGAGCATCAGCTTCGAATCCAACTTCCCCTGGAATCCAATGTGTGTCATGGCGACTCCACCGATTCTGAGCCAAGTCGAACCCCAGGCGCACCGTCTCCATCCAAACCCAATCGAAAGCAGTCGACAACCACCCAGGACGAGAGCACCACCAACAATGGCCGCAGGAGCTCACGCACCCCAAAGCGACGATACAAAAAGACAATCCTGCGCCAGCAAGCTGTCCATTTAGCCGCTCAGATAAAGATCGAGAACGAGAGCCGCGATCGCGAGGCCACACGACGAGTGATTGCACGAGCAGGGGTCATCAAGGTAAGGGCCATCGCCAAGAGAGAGAATGAAAAACGAGGGGCGATCAAATATTTTGGATCTGTTCTTCTCATCCCTCCCTTTTGCAGCTTCTTGAAGTTGTAAAGGGGGCAATCACAGAGAGAGCAGAATGACACCAAGAAATGGTGTGCAGCCACAGACCAATTGACGCTCTCTCGCCCTTTGTGAACATAACCCTCTTTAGCACTTGCGATCTCTGCGATCGTGGCTCATGTATGCTCATTACAAGGTCCACCACGGCTGGGAAGAGCAGCCTCTGCATATGGTTGCAGAGATGTTCGAGGAGGATCTTGAGGAACGCAGTGGCGACAGTGACGAGCTCGACGACCCATGCCGTGCGCGCAGACGCAGTATTCCTAGACCAGCGCTATTAGACAGAGCCACTCGATCCAGGCAATCTCAGGATTGGGACGACGCTGACGACGAGAACGATATTGACGATGGTATCAGTACCCCCGAGCCAGTCATCCATGAGCTCGCCTCCTCTGAATCGGACTCGGACTCAGATAACGTGCAGGCCACTCCTTGCAAACCCAGGACCCAGTACCAGCACATCACCAACATGAACACTCGACAGATGCCGCCAGGAACTCGGCTTTTCAAGCCTCAGAAGCTCCGCAAGCCGGCTCCGTTATTCTCTCGGATGCCCGTGCCGTCGCTTAAAGCAGTTGTTGGACCAGACCAGGGCTCGCGTGCCTCGTCGGACGCCGAAGATGAACTCGTCCCGTGGACTCCTGCAAAACCCACTGAGGTTCCTAAAAAGTCTGTTCTGGAGCTATTGCCGATCAGTCTGAATGCAGTTCCCAAAACACAGCAGGAGCTTCAGACCCAGCAACGACTGCAACTGGAGGAACTTCAAAAGCGGCAACTTGAGCAACTTCAGGAACTTCAACGCATGCAGCAGGAACAGCAACTGGCTTTGCAAAAAGCCCACAGCAAGATGGCTCTTCCCGTGGGACATACCCAACGAGCAGGGGACAAGATTCGGGATGCGGAGCAAAAGTCACGACCCGTGAAGACCTCCGCACACGGCAAGGAAAACAAGGCACCAACAACAAAAATTGGTGGCACTCCACCACTAAAGCAGGTCCAGAGGGCGTTGGCTCTACAGCAGTTACAGCAGCAGCAGCGTCAACAACCCACCCGCGAAGCGTATCGTCAGTCGCCATCCGTCTCGAATTCGTCATCACCACCTCCGCATAGAACGCCATCCAAGCCCCCCAAGCCCATCCTTCAGCCATCCCAATCACGTGATGCGGAGATTTTGCACCGCCATGTGTCGTCAATCAGTTCAAAGCGATCCACCCAGTCAAAGCAGACTCCACAGCGAGATAAAGTTGCCTATCGGTACACCTCTGGCGAAGAGAGCGAGCTTCAACATTCTAGCAATGCGCGGGAGCAAAAGAACGTTTCGGTGGACGAGGAGCAACAGCGCCTTAAGCTTCAGAAGCAACAGCAGCAACTTCGAGACAACGATCTGAAGGAGAAGCTTCTTAGACAACAGGAGGAGCTTCAGTACCGACAACTGGAGAAGCGACGGAAGCAACTGCTTCAATTACAGGCTCAGCACAACAAGGAGCTTTCTCGGCACCAGCGCGATCAGCACGAGCAGCGGAAACCGAAGCTTGCCAAGGAAAAGAAGTCAGCTCAAGAATCCGATTCCGCACCAGATCTGTATCGGCCACCTGTGGTGCCAACACTCACTCGAACTGCGCCAACTTCCTCACGACCAACCGCAGATGATTCATCCATCATGCCGGCGCCTTCGTTCGTTACTCCCAAAAAGAAGAAGCCTCTCAACCCCGTTCAGAAAGCTCCCAGTACGGAGAATATCCTAGCCTCAGTTCGGACATCCAAGATAACAGCTACTCTTCCCCCTCTGTCATTCGCCAAGAGCGCTCTTCTCGGGAGTAAACGTGTTTTGTCACTGGCCGAGGATAAGGAAAATTTCTTGGCGCCAGGTGCGTCAACGGTCCAGACTAACGATTCCCAGTCGAAGACATCCGTACCTCAAGAGGTCTCGTTCCCTTTCAATGGCTTCAAACGTCGGCGCCAAAAATCAGCCTCTCCAGCTCAATCATCTACACCTCCAACAACTGACTTTCCAGAATCAAGTCAAACCGATCTACCAATGGCTACCCAAACCATGGCTGACCACCCCCTGGAAACGGCTGTACTCTCACCTCCAGAGATACTTTCTGCCTCCACTGCGCCTCCACCACAAGCCGACTCGGCTGCGTTCACGGCGGCCCTACTCGAAGCTTCTTCGCCTCATTTGTCCACTCCAGTGCCCCAGGAAGAGTCGAGCGAGCTGCACAAGAACAAGGAGTTTATGCAGTACTTTGACCAGTGGATGTCAGATATCGGGAACGACGACGCTAGCGACTTTGCCTTGTCTGAAAACCAGGACGCTGTCGGCTTTGACTTTTCGGCCCCAGAAGCCGCTACACCAGGATCAGAGGAGATGGCCTCGTACTCTCAGGCGGCTATTGTGACTCCGTTGATGTCGGAAGAGGCCTTTAGCTACCTCTCTGGTCCAGAGAACGATGCCACAGATATTGAGAGCTCCGAGCTGGATCGACTATTGTACACTGAGGTCGGCGACACCTATGAACTCTATGGAACCCCAATGTCGGACTTTGGCGCCAACTCTCATGATATCCTAACAAGCGACCCTGTCGCCAGCGAGCTGTACGACTGGTTCCCGGACGTGAGCGGCGAGACTTCGAGCTTGGCTGGTACACCATATGCTGAGAATCCACACTTGTCGATGTTGGGCACAGATCCGATCATGGCGTCTTCTCCAGGGGAGCTCTCACAGGGACTCGAGCTTGATTTGGAGTATGATCTTAACTCGGATCCGGTCTGGCTGCAGCAAGAACTGGATCTCCAGCAGCCACAGGATGCATCTTCATCAAGGCCCGGTACCCCTGCACTGGATTCCACAGCCTCTACGATCCTATCGTCGACGCTTTCAGATATGCTGGGACCTGCTATGGATTCGCCTCGTGCAAAGCACTACCAGCCCATGGGTCTCGGCGGTCAACCTATGGCAGCGACTGTGATGGCCAACTCTCCACTCTCCTTGGGCCTCTACCACCAAGGCGAAACGGACCAGGAAGAAACAACGGAGGAGGGAGGCGACGGTCAACAGAAGCAGGACTTCTACGAGATGCCCGACCCAAGCCTCTACACCTCATTCGTTAACTAGGAAATGTCCCACAGCATCATGTGCCCTTTTCGCTTGTCAACTCCTCCCCCGCGATGAGAATTTTTTTTTTCTCCGACAGCGATTTCCAACTCATGGCCAGAAGTTCCTTTGTACATATTTTAATTTTTCCAAAATACACTCGCGTTTTCCGCGTTATACTTTTTTTTTATTCAAATGGAAAAAAGATAGATGGTTTCGTAATCGTTTCTTAGAACTTCTTGGTCTTGCGGACTTTGCCCTGGTCGAAATCAGTGGCGTCAAACAGAGAGCGACCGAGGACATCCAGGTCCTTGACCTTGAAGATGCGGACCAGCCAGTTCTCGGTCGTGTAAGCCTCCTCCAGGACACTAAGCTTGGGGCCCTCGGAGGGCATGCGGGCCTGACGGACGTGATCGACAGCGTTGCCTCCGTAGAGCTCAGCGAAGCGGTAGTACGACATCTTGTACATGAGCGAGTTCTTCATGGTGGGGGTGGCGTCGTGATCGACCTTGTACTCGCCTCTGGGGGTGAAGAAGTTGGCCTCCTTGACCTCGTTGGGGTAGACACCCTCGGCGATACGGATCATCCACAAGAACTTGTTGATGTCGTCGCCAGAGTATCCAATGACACCGCCAAAGAGAATGAGGACATAGTCCACATCGTGGCGGCGCAAGACTTCATATGACACCTCCTCGGAAGTAGACATGGCCTTTCCAACAGTGGCGATATGGGTGTTGTTCCAGGTGTTGTTGTCGACCAAAGTAGTGACGTTCGCCATACCGGCCATCTGGTAACCGTAATCCCACCACGACATGACCTTGGCGTCCTCCTTGGTGTTCTTGCGGAGCCAGTAGTAAGCCTCACGGAAATCGTCGATAATCATCTGAGATCCATCTGCCTGGCGAGAGGCAAGGACAATTGAGGGTGAAGAGTACGATCCAGAGGTGACGTAGGTGCAGTGCCAGGCGAACATGAACAAGAACCAAGTCAACTGCAGGATCACCATGGCGCGCGAGTCCCAGTTGAAGATAGGGAAACGCTTGGCAGTGGCGGCAGCCTTGGCCTGAGCCTTGGACTCAACGGCATCGACTTTGGCGACGGTTGCCTTGGCCTCCTTGGCGTTCTTGTTGTGGGACTTCTTGGCTCCGTTGCTGGTGGGTTTAGCATCGGTCGAAGCATCTCCGTTGTTATCGTTGGTGGTGTGGGACTTGAGGTTGGTGCCAAGGACATGCTCCGACTTTTCCAAGTAAGTATCCAGAAGGGTCGAGTAAGCGATGGCGGCCGAGACACAGACAACAGGGGTCAAGGTGAGCATCAAGCGCACCATGACTCCGGCAAAGTAAGAGGCGAAGACCGAGTACAAAATGATGAAGACGTGCTCGTCCTTGAGCTCCTTGAAGCAAAGGTAGACACCGGCAGGGAACAGGAAGATCAACATCTGAAGATCAAAGAAGAAAGAGGTCCAGGCGGTGGGCTGATGCTCCGACACCGAGGCGATAATAGGGATGTGGATCTTGGCGTATCCAGTATCGTAGAGCGAGTAGAAGCGTCCAGTGAAAGGAGCGATAACGCCAGAGAGGCTCAGTAAGGTGAGACCAATGACAGCAATAACAGCAACGGCTGACACGCCGGCCTTGAGCAAGGTCTTGAACTGCTTGGGGGTGACAAGGCCACGGACAAGCTCGGCAAAGGCATACAGCTGAAGAAGGCCAAAGACACCGAGAGCAGCCATGTGCTCACTGGTGCGAGTAGGCTGGAAGCCGACAAAGGGGATTTGCATGGACAACAATGTTCCAACGGCATAGAAGGTCGAGTAAGAGACGTAGAGGCGGTTGGAGTAGCGTCCCATGAGCAGCAAGGTCAAGGCGTGCAAGGGAACCAGGTTGGTGATGAAGACATATCCACCTAGATTTATAAGAGCAAGATAACGTATTTTGTGAGCTTGAGTGACGAGTAGCTTGAGAAAAAAAAACGATGCATCAGAAAGCGGCACATTGACTTACCCCAAGCGGAGACCATGTAAAAGTAGAAGAGAGCGGTCAAGAGTCCAAAGAAGGCGCTTCCGGTCTTGACGGCCTTGATCCACAGGTAGAAGGTGAAGACAAGGAGGAAGATAGCAATACCCTCGTTATCGTACGAACCAGCGACTGAACGCGAGATGTATCCTGGGGCGACTCCCAAGAAAGCAGCAGCAAGGAGACCAGCGGACGAGTCCTTGAGCTCCTTGGTCAACAAGTAAGCAGAGAAGGCAGTCAAGCCTGAGAACATGGGCGCCAGGAACACGCAGACATTACGAATGTCGACGGGAAAGTTGAAGAAGTGGAGGACGTTGTGGATGATGGCGCTGGTGACCATGATGCCTGGGTACACTGTACCACCAACGACGCGTCCAAGGGGGTACCACGACTTTTCGTCGAACCAGTTCCAGAAGTCGTAAAAGCCATTCTTGACCAGATCTAGAGAGAGAAGCAGTGTGGTTTAGTCTATGATCCAAATGAAATCGTTCCTCTTAGCATTATCCTAGTGGATCCTTACGTTGGGTGGTGCGGTAGTTGAACCAGGGATCAAACTCGTGGATGACAGACTCGAAACGAATGATGGAGAACAAACGGCTCGAGATGGCGACGAGGGCAATGAGAATCAGGATGGTGGGCTTTAGCACCCGGGCCACGGTGTTTGTAGTTTCTACTGTCATTTCAAATGACTATTCGTCGCCAAACAAAATCAAGATCTGTTTAGTCTTTTGGTAGTCATGTTGGCGTCGTTTTGTTTGCTTTCATCAACTCGTCCATCTTGTGAACGCGTGTCCTCTTTGATGGGGAATGATGGTCGTTCTCCGGTTGTTTCTCCAGTGTCCTGCATTGGTACTTGGTGCTTTCTTGTCCCGGCTGACTTACTCGAGCTCAAACAAGGCAGGATGAGTCGCAATGAAATGCAACAGAAGGGTGGTTTTGATGGAAGGAAGGGAGGATGGGTTTGATGGAAAGAATGCAAAAGCGAGGCGCTTGATGATGGGAGCGAGAAAGAGCCGTAATTTGAGCATGAACGTTCAATTATGGATCGTCAAATATGCACCACCCTCCATAATTGAATATCCCAATCGACGATTGAGCCGTTGCACCTATGCTTTTTCCTTCCCCCCTCCCCCTTAATTTATTGCCGCACACTCGCTCTCAGCAAAACGATCCTGCTTCTTGCTCCCACCCTTTACACCCACACGCATAACCACCGCGCCTAACACTGGCCATATAACGCGTATTGTGAAGATGGTTGCGAACACCATGTCCCTGGTAGTCCCACACACGCTAGTACATACCAGAGACTCAGACCTTTGCAAGGAGAATGTATTCAAACGAAAAAGCTCAAAGATGGACAACACAGCCGCCAGGAACTTTGGAAAAAAAGTAGTAAGGCAAAACAGAAACGAGCAAATATGCTCCAAAAAAACACGCACACACGCACACACACACACATACAAGAAAGAACTCGCTTCTCGAAACTGGGCGACATAGGCGTTGGTCAAACCGTTAACTGCAAAGTTCAGGCTTTGTTGCTTTTGAGGGCAGACAAATATTAGCAAAGAGATACCAAAGCGCGTGCCATGTTGTCCAGTATTTAGAG
Source organism: Podila verticillata NRRL 6337 (assembly GCA_000739165.1). NCBI lineage: Eukaryota > Fungi > Mortierellomycota > Mortierellomycetes > Mortierellales > Mortierellaceae > Podila > Podila verticillata. Next base: position 292,363 of record KN042424.1, read on the forward strand.
TACATCACTTACTCGTCCTTGTCCAACCGCTCAAAAGTGCGCATGAGGTTGAGCAGATCCGATACTTGCCAGCTGGAAATGGCGACGGTCATCTGGTATTTCCCAGGTGTGTTCGTTACGGCCAAACTGTCCAGCATCATGTCTACTAATATGACAGCATAAAGATCGGAAGTAAAGAAAAAAAAAAAAAATGAACACTTGAGGAGACCTTTACTCTCATGCTGGTCTTTTGTTTTCCTAGTAGTTTCGCGTGCATATAGAGATTGTACTTGGATCGTCGGTACTGAAGGGTGTGCCTCTGGAATGAGGACTCGTTTTGGTAGGCCCATCCAGGCCGATCTCCAAATCGCAACTCTGGATCCTTGAGAATGCCTTGCACAGACTAGCCAAGTAACCATAATCAGCGTCATGGCGTTCTCTCGAAGCTCGTCATTGATATCCTCGAAATGGAGTTCCATGAATAGCAGCTTGTCTTCTGTGGTTTCAGAGTAGCATGGGTAAGGAGTATGGAGGACTTGTGCTATTGTCTCCATGTGTTTTTTTTGTAGTGCGGCTCAAGGGTGCAGAGTGAGAACAAGAAAAAGAGAAGTTTTGGGCAGAGGAAGAAAGAGGCAAAAGCGTGATATAAAGTGTTTCTGATCAAATTTACAGCGGCTAAACACAATGCCATGATGCGTATAGACATGATAGTTGGAGTGGGATAGGCTCACATCTGTTGGGCACACATCGAGAAGACACCTGCCCGACATGGCTCTGGTGGAGACATGTGAGTGTTCTGCCAAATGATACATGTACACGACAGTCCATGTCCTAGAGGTACTGACAAGGAGCAGCATATATCTGTATCACTTCACTCTGGTCATCACTCGTTCTCTCTCACTCTTCGCAATTCATCAGGACACTGCTGTCCTCAATAGTGTTTGGTAGATTGAATGCCTTTGGGCTTTGTTAAGTGTAGTTTATGGATACCAAACGTTCGTGCTAAGTTTTTTTGTTCTCAGAAAAGGTGCCCGGAGCTCGTGAGCAAGATCTTTGCAATTCAGTAGGCTTAGTAATGTTAGCCTGCAATGTCACGGAATTGCAAGTGCTGGCGTCATCTCTCATGAACTAAGGCTGGCGAAAATTATAGAGTAATTCTTGTTCTCCATTTCGAACATTCTTTGGGGTTTCCTTTCCTCACAGTCTTAGTAATGTTCAATAACCAGCAACAGTTTCTCATAGTTATACACACTTTTCCTCGGTCAATGCGAGCCAATGCTACAGTCACGCGAGCCACCTCTTACTGCATGCTCGAAGAAAAAAAGGCGAGGAGATAAGATAAGGCAAGGCAAACAGTGGCTTTACTAACACAACAAGCACAAATAAGACTCCAGGACAATAGGCACTCAAGACTTTACGACATGACATGCAGTGGAGTCTTGTTCTCTACTGCACCTCCCTCTGTCTTTTTGGGACCTCATTGACAATGACCTTTATTGGGCGTGATTTTTTCGAGCTTTCTATCCTCTCAGATCCCATGAAGCCGAGCAGACTGGAGGGTGGCAAGTCATACCTGGCCATTGTCCATAGAAGCAGTTTCCCAACAGGCTCTAAATATGTTTTTCTTCAAAAAAAAACCCCCCGCCTCCCAGGCATGTGACATGCTCTTTGAGTATGTCTTGTGCTCAGTGGTTCGCCTTTATCCTGCCCTACTTCTCATACCTCTTGCGAGGATGGAGAGATGGAGCCACGTTGGGGGGTCCCTCCCTTGTACGGGGATGCGTCGGCTGGCTCTTCTCGTGAAGGAAAGAGAGGTATACCTTTTTTTTGTGTCCATGGCAAATAAGAAAATAATGAGTTACTCATCTACACGCCTCCTGCTGCTTGGAGGAAAGTGGAAATTGCATTGAACGATGGGGATGACACCAATCACAATAGAAAAGTGGTATGTCCACATGCGCCAATGCCAAAGTTAACACCGTCTTGACTACTTTCCCACTTGCCATGGATCATGACTTGACCCTTTCTATCTTCCATCACTCATACCAATGTGAATCTTGACTAGATCTGACAGCTGAATCTTTGCTCGAGCGAATGTCGAACCTCCCAACCTGCTTCAGTGCTCATTTGTATTTAAACCTTCTTGACCCGAGAACCTGGAGAGCGGAGACTGTAACATTTTCGCTGCCCCAAAGCAGCCTCGTACCTTATTTTTGGATATTTTTTCATCCTGTATCTGACCCTGTGACCTATACGAATAATAGTTTTCAGTTAAGCTCAGCAACGACAACCCTCCATCTCCCACTAGTCCGCACTCTCGCTGTCTAAATCAAGCCCCGCCTTGCTGTCGTTCTGTCCTTCCCACCCATGCACACTAGTGCGCAGAGTAGCACTGGCACAATGAAGAACGAAAGAAAGCCACCCTTGGCAGTGTCATATGGTTAGTTCTATCTTTGACGACGATAAGGAAATGGTGGAAGTGATCATTCTTGGTAACGGACTAACGTATCATGGGTTTCTTTTTTTGTTTACTTCTCATATTCACTACTCCATACACTACTCTACATGTGAGAGCCGCCATTGGGATGATCCAGGTTGACAACACCCGACCAGCCAAGAATTGACACCCATCCATCGTCGCCTCCAACGCCAAAGACATATTCGTGTGGATGGAAGCCCAGGCTGGTGACCTTGGCTTGACGTTGACCGAACAATCCTTGTGAAGGTCGAACTGTCGATAAACCCTCGCCGTTGACATTCCACACCTTGATGTACTGTGAGGGTGATCCACTGAAGACGGGCGAGAAAAGATGAAAGAAAATGTTAGCGCAAAGTTCAGTATAAGAAGTAACATAAGTGTCGAGACCAGTCAATGTTGACGTACCAGGCGATAACGGGTGCATGGCCATGAAGATCCATGGCAGAGATCGGATCCCGAGAAACAATGGTCTTGAGAGACTCTTGGTATCGAACATCCCACACCTTGACAACACCGTCGACACTGGCAGAGACCAGCTCTCGGAAACCTCCGCGCTGCATTCGTACATTCTGGATCCAGGACTTGTGCTTTTTCCAAGTCATCACCATGGCGTCGTGCTGAGGCTGTCTGCGATCATACACACGAACTGCACCATCTCCGAATCCCACCACAAAGATGTTTCCTGACACCTGGTCACTGGTGATACTCGTCACGGGAGCTCCAGATCGCGTTGGGATATCCTAATAGCGGTTGAAAGCGGTGGATTAGTATCAACAACCAAAGTTTGGCATTCGATTTCCGGACGAGTTAACACAAGACAAAAGACTTACGCTAATGCAAAATTCGCGAGCAGCATCCCACACTCGGATCACTCGAGTATCTCCTCCGACCAAAAGGGCTCCGCGGCCTTGTTGCCAGTCCGTAATGGTACCAGTGCTCTTGCTGCTAGGCAGCATGTCTGTCAAGACGCGCCACGATGTGACAATGTCCATTTGGCTGGCCTCCTCATACTTTCTGTACAGCCTTACAACACCCTCGCCTAGAACAAAAAGTATATCCGTGTCAGACAACGTTCGATACAGCCCCTTTTCAAAAAAAAAAAAAAAAAAAAAAGAGGAATAGATCCAACGCCGTCGTACCTGACGCCACCATAAGTAGTGCAATATCATCCTCGTTGATGTACTTGACGCTCGTGATAGCTGTTCCACGGGGGTTCGAATTTGAGAACCTGTTGAGAAGTTGTCCCTCCTTCCAATTCCATACACTATTTGTTTAAAAGGTGAAAATATTGTGCAGTGTGAGTAAACTCGAAGAAGACTTGTCCAAACTGCTGGTCTTCCTTGGAGTACCTGATATTGCGCTTATCGTCCGCAATAACCATGTGTGGCTCATAAGAATGCATGGCCAGATGCATCGCCGCCGACTCGTTGTTCATTGAGTGGTAGTTGGTATCCCACTTGCTGGATCCTAGTCAGTGGGATGTTCGAAATGAATTAACTCCGCAATTATTGCCACCAATTCTAGGTACAAGTTCTCATCATGTGGCTTACCAGCATGTTCGCGGAGTGGCTGGTTCTCGTAAATAATCTTCTCATTTCGTACACGGCGCCAGATGCGCTCGTTATAGTTCACACTGCCGGGTTCGTCTCCCTCAACTCCCTATAAAGTGGCCGTAACAAAAGCATATCAGTATTCACATTGGGGTACACACGGACTGATACATATGTCAGAGGATCTTTACCTTCATCTGTGGCTCCAAAAAGTATTCGCAGCACCAGTCGTAGAACACGGATTCCAAATGAGGTCTAGCATCAGGACTGTTAGCATCCAGTGAGCCGTTCAGTCCTGATCCTGCTGGTTGAACGTGTTGGGGATATGCGGGCGAGGACTGTGAATGAATATAACCGACATCGCCATGAACAGATCGGGGGCGAGGCCCAGTGTTACGACCTGATCTTGATTGGCCGTTCATGCTGGACTGACGTGCATCCTGCACTGAAAGATGACTAGGATCCACAGATTTTGGTCCTGAAGTCGATGAGCTGGACCCCTGTCTGAAACCTGTTGTGCTGCTGTTGCTGGAAGAGGCAGCCGAGTTTCCTGAAGAGTAGCCGAGGGTATAATTCTTGAGAGTCACTGCCAATGACGCAGATCGCTTCAGAGTGTTTGCCATCTTTGCCGCCGTCTTTTGGCTCAGGGTTGTACTGGAATAGGAGCGATCAGGGGCTGCCTGGGGCGACACTGCCTGCTGTAATGAGGACATTGAAGACGAGGAAAGTGTTTGACTTCTCACAGCATGCTGTTGCAGCACAGGTGTCAGGGTCTGGGCAATAGGGCTCGAGAGAAGCTGAAAATTCACATAATCCACTAACTGCGATGCTGCCGTAGCCACTCCTCGGTTAGAATCGACCGATAGACAAAGGAGAGCCTTCCAGATGACAGCATACATAGCGTGCTGACCCAGTTTGTCGTGTCTGTCCTCAGATCCTCTGGATTTGAACTCGTGCTTTCCTCCTGCAAGTTGCTGTTCCGACGCCAAGAGTTCCGAGGCCACTGCTGCAAAAACGTCCAAATGGTCGAAAACCAGGCACGATAAGAAAATGACGAGCTCCTTGCGGACAATGGGCGAAGCATCCGTCGTTGCGACCAACGCGCTCATGGCCAGATTGTTCTGGAGATGAATCACTTGCTCGTTCTGGTCCAGGTTGCTGATGAATGCCGCCAGCGCCCACATGGCAGCAGCACGAACCTCGGGGATGGGATCCGACAAAACTTGAGTTAGGCGCTCGTGCGCTCCTGTCTGCAGTCCAACCGATTTCGCTTCGTTGTAGTTCTTCCAGAGCTGGCCAATGCATAGACACGCCCACTGGCGCAGAAGATGGTCGCTGTCGGAAATATGAGTCAGACAGTACGGGATCACCTGCTGTTTCAAGCAAGCCTGCTGACCTTGTGGGAAGTCGCGACAGAACGTGGCGAGGATGAACGCGCACATGGCTCGGTGCTCAGAGACATTTCGCAGGGGCATGCCCGCATTGACCCCCAGGATTCCCACAAAGTACACGAAACCGTTGTCCTTGAGCAAGTCGTTCTGGAAAGATCGATCGACGGCCAAGAGTCGAGCCCAAATAAATATAAGTACTGGCTTCAGATCCGCCGCAGGACTCTGAAGAAGCTTAAGGACATAGGGAGAAATTCCAACAGCTAGGGCATGGTTCACTGCCCAAGGACCCAGATCCAAGAACTGACTCAGCAACAGTAATGCTCGCAGGCGATGGACCTGACTCAGCAAGACCTGAAGTACGATGGCTAGCTGCTCGGGTGCGTCGTGAGAAGGGCTTCCGTGGCTTAGCCAGACTTCAAACGCCATCAATTGCTCAGCGAAGAACATGCTGGGCTGGTATTCGATCGGAGAAGCACTTCCTTCAGCAGCCAGCAGACCGGGCAACTGGGCGAGACACATATCCAGAGCGAGATCCCAAGAGTCCCACATGGGGTGCTGATGTGTTGGAGGCAGCGCAGGAGACGACATTGGTGTGCACTTTTGCGATCGCATGATTCGGTCCGCCAAGAGATAGTTTCGGAAGAGTGCCGCCACCATCAAGTCCTGTCGAAAGAGCGTCTTAAAGAGGTCGCGCGAAAGAACATTCCATGCAATGGTGTCCGTAATAGAGGTGAAGATCCAGTTGAGCTCGCCCAAAGGTGTACGACGGTCGTTGAGCTTGCCTGGAATGCGGGTGACCATGTCGACAGTGACGTTGTGAAGGAGAGGATGCTGAAGGACAAACCACCGGAGAGCTATTTCAATGGGTGTCGTCAGGCATGCCGTAAAGATATCAGCAGGGAGGTCCGGGTTCATGGGCAACGAATCATCAGGTCCACAGGCCGCAAGTTGGATGCAGTCTCTTAAAGGTGGGGTTGGGATGGTTCCAGGAGGTTGAGGTCCGGCTTGTTTGGCGGCATCGAGGTCGCGCTTTTCAGCAAATCGGTTGAAAGACAGGAGGATATTGCCGGCCGCCGAACAGTCGTAAACATAGATACACGGCGATCCAAGCCAGCTCTGAAGGTCCAGCAACGAGACGGGGATGTATTGGGTATAGTTCTTGTTGAAAACCCAGATCTCGCCGCTTGAAGTCGGCTTGGGCACGCCATGTCCGTTGTAGTGGAACAGAATGCGTTCCTCCTTGGCGTTTCGTCTCAGGACGCAGCATAGCTTCTTGGTGTCTTCCATCGAGGGGTCGAGTGCCGCCTTGTATCGCGCGCGAGGCTGCCACACCTCGTACTGGGCCTGCAACGCTTTTCCAATGTTCTCGAGTGACTTGGGAACAGGGAGAACAAAGGGGTCGATCCATGCCTCCAGCTTTGCACAAGGATTGGTCTTGACAACGTCTGGTGGATCGATTCCAATATTGAGACAGAGCACAAGCGCGACTGAGATGGTCTTTAGTTTTTCGCGCATACGCCAGTCCTGCAGCTGGTCCCATTCCCGGAGCGTAATTTCAGCGTCATGTCCTGTTGTGACCTCGTGTCGCTTGTCGGTGTAGAACATGTAATAGACGTGTTCGGGCGGTAGGCCGTTCTCATCGAAATCGAGTTCAAAGCCGTGGCGGTAGTTGAGGGATTCATCCTCGTCTCCCTCGAGGACCTCGCCTTGTCTCCGGAAGCCATCTCTGGTATCCTGGTGGTCGTTTTCGTCCTCGTTTTCGTTGGCAGAGTTCATGCCTGCATTGACCAGTGTGCTGTTTGTACTCCGAGCGTCCTCGTTGATATCATGGTCGCTTTGCCTGGGCCGCATGGTCGCTACTGATTACGATTTTTTGCGTGACAATTCGTATTGAATGCTGATGGTGATGTGGAAATATGTGCGGTTGTGATGGTGTTTTTTTGTTGTTGAGCAGGCGGATAAAATGTTGGTGGTCGCCCTTGCTCCTTTTCTCTCTCACTGCCAGCCGCGCACTTGTCTTTTTGGGGTGTCGGAGATGTGATGTGGTTGGCGCACACTACAGCATATAGAAATGAGAACAACTGTTTATCAGTTTCCTGCAGTTGCAAAGTTACTAGCACAAGTGCCATTCCTCCTTGATGATTTCCTACCTGGTTGTCGCGGATGGTGATGACGATGGTGGTCCTGATGAGTCCAAATGTTTTACGCCTTTCCTCGTGGCTGCCTTTGCTTTAGAAAAAAAAGAGTCGCATGCGCACGACTGGTGAATGCAGTTCGTCGTCCTCTTCTGGTCTGAAGCAAATGCGATTGCGGAAGGACAGAGGTAAGCCAAGCCACATCGTTCATTTATGCAGCTGTCGGTCAATTAGATATCAGTCAATTATATATTGTTCAATTAGATATCTTTTCAATCTTTGAGGCGAATGTTGGGGAGTCCGTGGGTGCTCGTTTAGAGTTTCTGTACAAAAAAAGAAAAAGATGGGTTGGACAGTCTCAATCATTGTCAGTTCGACAGGTACAGCACTACGGCAGCTTCGATGCATTATCTCCGTCGAGTTAAAGTATCTGCACTCTACAGAATCAGCCCACTGTCTTCGTAAAATTTCCGAGTCATCAAAAAAATCCAGGCACCGCAAATATGCCATTTCATGGTATGATCGATACCCACCCCACGCCCACCCCCCAAAAAATCAAAGAATTTCCCAGGGTTCCCTTGCGCAAAGAAATGTCGCCATAGAGGAGAAGGACAAGCCAGGTACCGGAGCACAATACGTTGTGGTCCATGACACATAATAGTTAAGAAACAACATTTTTTTATTTTTATTTTTTGTGGGGCATGGGATAGGATGACGAGCCAGATCGCCCTGTTGTCCAATCAGCCCTTTTTTGGTGGACAAAGAAGGCACCTTGTTGGTGCAGATCAGGGCAATGGGTGCTCTGTTTGCTGGCCGAATGAGGCAACGATCTGTGGTTGGAGACAGATAGCGGACAATATTTTTGTGGGTGGCAGACTGGCAGGTTGATGTGAGTACAGCAGTTAGTTGGGTCTTGGACGGTCTGCCCCAAAATCCTTGTCCTCAGCCTGCGGGCGAGTCCGCCCAGCCCAAGTTTGCCGCCCTAAATTATTTTTGCTGTGGAAGATAATGCCCTGTCCGAACAGAGTTTCGCAGGGGTCTCTTTTTTCTTACTGTCTTTCGCCCCAATCGATAGGGCTAAACCAATGGGGAACCGTGTCCATGGGCGCAGAAAACGTTATTGTCTCTTTGTTGGCCCTCCTCTCCTCGTTATTATCCTTGTTGCCTGTTGTCTCATATAGAAACTACAAAAAAATAAAGCTCTCCCTCGCTGTCTTCCAAGTGTGTCGTACTCATCGCATCGGAGGCCGGAGAGAAAGACGAGCTGCGATGAGGTGACAGTCTGAATTATTTCCCTATCTCTCTGCAAATGAAAAAAGTGGCGTGTGCCCGTGTGCACCCTTTGTTCGATTGGTTGGACGTCCGTTGTTGAGTGGTTGAATGGGTTGTTGGATAGGATCCCCCCCCCCCTTGTCCCTTGCCATAGCCTCGTCACTTACTCACTCCACCCCAAACTCCCAGTCCTCCCAACTCTCCCAACTGTCCGTGTTCGCAGCTTTGTTTGCCCATGGATGATTCCTTGTCTGGTCTTGACCTGCTCTTTCATAAATAGCTAACCCGCTCCCCTTTTCCTTCGATTTCTTTTTTCTTTGAATCATCATCCTCGCTCTATCCAACCCCTCCCCCCCTACTCTTTGTCTCTCGCCTCTGTTGCTTTTTATACCCTGTACAGCCGTTCTTGTTCTTTCTTTTCTTCTCTTTTTCTTCATACCAACCTAACCCACACAACACACATACAACATGACTGTCGCTGTCGCTTCTCCCGCAACCATCTCGGGCCCCACTGCCGCCAAGAAGAAGGTCAACTTTGCCAACCTCGGTGTCGGTGCCGCCATGAACATGTTCGAGGTCACAACCCTGGGCCAGCCCTTTGAGGTCATCAAGACACACCTCGCTGCCAACCGCCAAGATAACATGGTAACTGCCTTCAAGAAGATCTACCAGCGTGGAGGTATCTCTGGATTCTACCAAGGGTAAGCTTTTCTCTTCTTTTCTCTCTTTTTTTTTCTCCCTTGGTTGATGACTCCTCATGGACCGACGCACCCAATTGATGAACGAGTCGAAATGAATGGGGCAAAGGGGACTGGTTTCTGTCATCCCTGTGGAATGACGAGTGTGCAGAGACAGAGAGAAAGGCTAACTAGGGTCCGCCCTGTGACTGGGGAGTGAGTGGAGTGAGAGAAGCCAAGTTGGAACACCGTTTGACTATCAGGCAGGGACGAAAGCACAACGCAGGACACTCTCATTTTACAACTCAGCCTATCTGGACATTCATATAACAAAGGCAGGGATACAGCAACACTCACTCAGGGCATGGCCTGACAAATACTTGGATATCTGAACTACATGAAAGTACCATCCGAAGACATCGTTGCCATGGAGCACCCTCTTTTGGCAGACAGGCCGGCGCAACAAAATAACCCAGGATCAAACAGCCTCAACTGCCCTCTTGCCCTCATCTTACTGATCGATTATTCTGTTCGGGACCAAGATGACACATACACTCGACATCTTTTTTCGGGAAGCCGTCCTCAGATTGCAGACACAGATGCAGCAGAGTGAATAGACACGATATTGTGGAGCAAACAGAGGAGGTGGGAAGGGGCATCACCCTCACACACAGATATTTGAGTTTTCTCTTTTTCCTTTTGTTTGTCACATATGCGACTATGTGCATATCTTTTCCCTTCCCAATGGTCTTGCGATGGCTGGAGTGATTGGTCAGGAACAATGCTTTTGCACGGCAAAACAAACATAACAACAAAACGATATGTGGGTTCCCTGTGCACCATCACACATGTGCCCTGCTTTCATATGAATGCGAATGCGGGGTAACATTCAGGGCAGGGGACAGCAGGAAGACAGGGATAGCAGAATAAGGATGTGTCACTCTAGATTGGGCTAGGCCGGCGCATATCAGACACACTTTTTTTTTTTTCGGGTGGTCATATCTGGTAAAAAGAAGCAATTAACTGATCTCATCTTTTTCTCTATTTATCAATCCTAACTCTAGATTGATTCCATGGGCCTGGATCGAGGCATCAACAAAGGGCGCCGTCCTCATCTTCGCTGCTGGCGAGATCGAATACGTTGCATTGAACTCGGGCGTCTCTCCCTTCTCAGCTGGTCTGTTGGGAGGCATGGGAGGTGGTCTTGCTCAAGCTTACACTACCATGGGATTCTGCACGTTCATGAAGACTGTCGAGATCACCCGTCACAAGGCCGTCGGCGCCGCTGCTCAGCAGTCCACCTTCGCCGTCGCCTCCGACATTTTCAAGCGTGAGGGTATCCGTGGTATCAACAAGGGTGTCAACGCCGTCGCTCTTCGTCAGTGCACCAACTGGGGTTCCCGTCTCGGTCTTTCCCGTCTCGCCGAGGAGAGTATCCGCAAGATCCGCGGCAAGGACACTGGCGATCTTGCCAAGATTCCCCTCAGCGCCTGGGAAAAGATTGCCGCCTCAGCGATTGGTGGTGGTCTCTCGATCTGGAACCAACCCATTGAGGTCATCCGTGTGGAGATGCAATCACAGCTCAAGACTGCAGGACGCCCCGAGAAGATGACCATTGCCAACTGTGCTCGCTGGATCTGGCAGACAAACGGTATCAAGGGCTTCTACCGTGGTACCGTCCCTCGCTTCGGTTTGGGCATGTGGCAAACCATTTGCATGGTTGCCGGTGGTGACGCCCTCAAGAAGTTTGTCAACGAAAAGTACGGCAAGAACTAATTGCTTTGCTTAATCAGCACCATATATCCTTTTCCTTTTTCTCCTGCCATCCTTCTCAACCTCGTTTTGTATATCATCATGCCTTTTACGCCCTTTCTTCTTTGCTTTTGTTCAACAGGATCATAATAAAAATCAAGACAGAAACTCATGAACCATTGCCTGATCGTTGAAAAATGAATATGATTGATTCTCTTTTATGCGGTTTTCTATTACGTGTTTGTCCGACCATTTTAAAAAAATAACCAAATAGAAATTCATGAAGCGGATGTCAAGGACAATGTATGGACTACTCTTATTCCATAGAAAATAGGTTAGAAACCCACACACTCCAAAATCTATTCTACAATCGTAATAGTATTGCCGAGGTCCGATCGATGAAGAGCATTATGCTGGTATTCAGTTTTTTGTTCATGCTTGTGCGGAATGTATTGTTTTCTGTGAATATCTAAAATGCTGCTGTGTTTCGTTTGATTATCATCCAGCTGACCCGACAGTCAATGGGACGTGTATGTGACGCGATTAAACGTCCTCACCGCTCTCCTCCTCCTCGTAGTCGCTCTCAAGGACGTCATCCATATCAATATCGGCGCCATCCATCTCCTCCTCGGACTCGGGCTCATCGTCATCGGGCATGGCAATGACCTTCTCCTTGTCTGCTCTTGCGGAGGCAACAATGGTTGAGCGGCCCTCGAAGGCTCTCCGGACACCGGCGTTGGTGGCAATATCCCAGATGTTGACCTTGCCTGCTGATCCAGCCATGGCCAAGTTGAAGGGTGCGTCGGGGCAGAAAGTGATCGAGAAGACCTGTCCAATGTCGCCCTTGACCTGACGGCTGGTAACCATAGAGGGACGGTTCTCTTTGACATCCCAGACCTTGACCGATCCGTCAGTTGATCCAGTGACAATGCATCCCTTGACTGTTGCGTTGATATCCATGGCAGTGACTGCCTTGTCGTGAGCGTGAAGTCTGAACACTGGCTGAGCGCCACCATGACGTCCATCAAAGTACTGAACCATTCCGTCCTCGGTAGAAACATAGAAGCAGTTGGCATCATGGGGGTCCCAGCGCAAGCACTCGACATCGGCCTGGAGTCTCCAGGAGGCACGAGCCTCGGGTGCTCGAGAGTCAAAAACGGCGACAGTCTTGTCATAGGATCCTGTCACGAGAGCTGTTGATTCAATGGGGTTCCAAGCGACGGCCTGGACCTTGTCTGTGTGATGGCTGAAAGAGTGGGCGCACTGCTGGGTTGTCAAATCCCAGAGCTTGACGGTGGTATCTGCAGAGGCCGAGGCCAAAATATTGCGATGCTGCTTGTTCCATGCCAAGGCCATGACGGCATCTGTGTGGTATTCGCTGTTGGGTTTCTAGAAGGGATCAAAATTTCAAATATCAAATGGACTTCCTGGTTAGAAAACATCTTGTATGGGTTGCTCCAGTACGTTGAACAATAAGCTCGAGTGCCTACCTTGGACTTCTTGCCCCCCTTCTTCTTCTTGCTCTTATCCTGTGCTCCAAGAACGACATCGGGGTACATGTTGTCAATGGTGTCCAAGTCCCAGATCTCGATCTCAGGGTCGAAAGTACCAACGGCGACGTAGTTTCCAGGTCCGTTCATGGCGCTCTTGCGTCCCACGCGGAAATCGAGCCACTCCAGGCACAGAGGGAAAGCGGGAAGCATGATGTCGTGGTGGACGTACAGGTTGCCCTCACCCTCCTCAGACTCATCGAAAACGTAAATCTCCAGATGTGAGATCTCGTCCTCGGTCTTTGCGGCCAACAGCAAGTTGTCGGTGTTCTGAATCATGATATCTTCCTGGTCCTCATCTTCATCATCTCTCAGGGTGATGTAGGGATCCTCGCGGTTTGATGTGTAGTAGCTGAGTCCCTTCAGGTTGCTGAAAATGTTGGATTCTAGATAGTCAAAAGCAAATATAAGCTGCTTGATCCACAAGGAGAGTATAATCCATGTACGTAAGAGCTCATTCGCAAACAAACTCCTTACCCTGGGCAACAGGGGTCTCCTCATCATAATCGTCCAAGTTGTACTCGGAGAGCTCAGGGTTGGCCTCGCTGATAGTCTCAACTTGCATGCCGTTGGCACTATCGGTTTGAAATGAAGCGAGTTGCAAAGCATGGTCAGCTTTGGCCCTCGTTTGCGTGAATGAAGCTATCATGTCGCTATTCCCATAACTTACATATCCTCAGCCTTCTGGGCAGCGGCCAACTCTTCCTTGGCATCAGCCAAGTGCTGGGCAGCAAAGTCCTGAATACGCTTGAACTCCTTCTCGTCCAAGTCGTACTTGTCGGGGCGAGCCTGAGCAGCACCGCGGCGAACCCAATGTAATGCGGAAATCATATCGAGCTATGTGTATTTGTGTGTGTGGTTGCGTTACAGAGAGGAGGGGGTAGTGGTGTTGAGGAGGAGGATGGAGGAGAGATGGGAGATGGGTGGTTGAATGCAATGGGAGTAACTAACACTGCAAACTCAGAAAAAAAAAAAAGAAAAAAGAAAAATGGAGGGAGTAAACAAAATCTAAGCCACCATAATTTTCATCGCCTCAAATTTGGGCTTGCTCGGTCGATCTCCGATGTTGGGAAAATCATAAAAATGTCGCGTCGCCCACTCTCGCATAAAGCTAAAGCATCCATAATGACTCTTTGTGTTGTACTTTTTTGTATATTCATGTATTTGTACTTGTAGGGGGGATGGGGAATTATGTGTTTCCGTTCACTTCAACTCGCCGTATTTCATGCGTTTGTTCTCAACTAATAATCTATGGTGGTGGGGTAGGGGTCGATTTACAGGTCAGGGCGGATCATAAAGCCGGGTCCAGTGGGCTCGGATGTGAGGGAAGTCAAACCTCCCTTGGGTTCGCATGTGAGGCGTCCAGACTGAGGACCGGCCTTGATGGGCTTGCCAGCCTTCAGGGACTGGAGGACCTTGATGGTGGTCTCTGAGGTCAAATCCTCGTAGTAGTCATCGTTGACAGCCAAGACTGGTGCGTTCACGCAGGCGCCAGCGCACTCGACCTCGACCAATGTGAACTTGCCGTCCTTGGTGGTCTCTCCGACCTTGATGCCCAAGTCCTTCTCGATTGTCTTCAAAATCTCTGTTGATCCACACAGCTGACAGGGGGTAGTGGTGCACAACTGAAGGAAGTATTTGCCGACGGGTTCACTATAGTCCGAGAGTAAGGTACATAAGAATGAGACCATGTCAGCAACGGGTTCCTCGACGCAAATTCAAGATGTGTGCCGGGCACAGGAACAACGAGCCGCGTCGATCCTGAACAGTTATTGACTTCCATGATGTTTGCAATAACTGATCCATGACCTTTATGCTGATATCGATGAAAATCAAGATCCTTGTGTCGACATAAATGAAAACCGCGAAAAATGCCACGCCAATTGATGATATCCTGACAAGGTAACGGCCGGATAGCAGATCTGTGGAGAAAACATACCGGTTGTACATGGTGTAGAAAGTGGCGACCTCATAGACACGCATAGGAGGGACCTCGACCATCTTGGCGACGGTGTTCATGACAGGCAAGCTGGTCCAGCCAAGCTGACGCTGACCCAAATCCAAAAGGGGCATGATAGCACCCTTCTTGTACTGAGGGGGGTACTTTGCCATGATCTCCTCTGCGCGCTTCAGGTTCTCGGCATTGAACTCGAACTTGACATTAGCGTTGTTGTCCGAGGTATCACGATGCTATTGGATGGTGGTATGATAAAAAGTGTTTTGATTGTTAATGGTCAGACATGGAACATGGGTGGGAAAAACACGTCATATTCTCGGTCTCCATCATCTAATCCTCCTGTTTAGTGCAAGGTGTGTGGGGCGGGCAGTGAATGTCGTGTCCGGCTTATGTTTTTAGCAGAAGGGCTTTAGGCGTCGAGGTATCCACAACGACATGAGGAGTTATACTTCAGTGTTGTGGTGCATATTGCAGAGTTGTATGTTGGTTCCGGCTGCAATGGCTGGGTCGTGGCGAATATTTGATCTTCCTCGTTGTGGTCATCTCGGAAAATCAGGTCCGAAGGCTCCGAAATCAGAGGAAAGAGAGTGAATCCGATTAAATTACCACAAAGAGCTTGTCGGAGAGGGCAGCGGGGGTGGAAGAGATGGAACGCTTGGCAACGACGTTGCGGATAGCAGCAGTCTTGAAAGCAGTGCGCAACATGGCGGATATGAATGTGAGGTGATGGAGTGGAGAGAGCGGATGAAGATTTATTTCAAATTCGGAAATGTCGAAAGTTCCCAAACTCACCGAAAAATAACAAACCTCTAATTGACCGACTGCTAATTGGCGATAATATCAGGTGATTAAATTTTTCTTTGAAGTTTTGACTGTTAGCAGCTTTGTATGAACGCTGTGGTGATAGAGAACCTTGGATTGATTAACATCTCCAAAGTTTGGTACCACACTTGCACCACCTATCAAAAAAAAAGTCAGAAGAAAATAATTGGTAGAAACACGGTAACCACAATAGTATGAGTGGCTGGTGGCCCTTCCTTGAACATGGCAGATATCGATGAGTATCTAACAATGATAGGATGGTTATGATATGGGTTGTGGAGATCCTCACGATGATATCAGCATAGCGTCATGGACTTGGAATTTGCCGTTGAACAGGTTGGGAGTACGAAGGACCCAAGGACGTGGTGTTTGCAGCAAACAAACACACACGAGTCAGCAACAAAGAGATGGATGCAAGGGCGTCTTCGTCACATGCCAGATGGGAAAGAGCGAGAGTGCTTGTCCGTCAATTAGACGCTACTTTATATGGCTTGTACTCTGTAATTGACGCTGCAGCCCATGCGATTCTCAGATCTTCTCGGTGTTTTCTTTCTCTGGAAGAGATGCCCACAAATCGCGGTGTCCTTCCTGTCTGTCCCTTCCCCTCCTCCTCACAAACCCAAACTCGGACAGATACACCCACGGGGCAAATATACAATTGAATCCATTTTCTCCGCAGATTCCTTTTCTTTCTCACTTTCCAATCTTTTTCTCGCTCCCACTCCACACATCCTCTCATCCACTCTCCTCTCCTCTCTTCTCCTCTCTTCCCATCTCTCTCTCTCTCTCCCTCTCTCTCACACACACATTTACAGGGCAACATCATGTCCGCGTCTCTCGCACACATTGGCCGCTCTTCGCGCGCTTTGAATGCATCTATTTCACGCTCAGCTGCTTCTGTCAAAATCATCTCTCCGAGACGCACCCTGATCACTGTGGCATCCGCCATCAGCCGTCGCAACGCCAGTGCAACCCTCCACCAGATTGCTTCCAACGGACGTCGTACTGGCGCCAACTCTCACACCGCTGTCCGCGCGTTCTCCCAGTCCTTGCCCCGTTTGAACGATGAGGCCGAGGAACAGGAGGAGGATCCCACCAAGGCCGAGCGTTTTGCTGACGAAACCGATGTTGTGATTGTTGGAGGTGGCCCTGCTGGTCTCAGTGCCGCCATCAAGCTGAAGCAGCTCGCCAATGCCGATGGCCGTGAGCTTCGCGTCGTCCTCGTCGAGAAGGCTGGTGAAATCGGTATGCGATCTGTTTTTCCATTTCACACAACCTATCTACCTATCTAATTGATGATCTTGTTCTTTTCTGACCAATTCTCGCTTGTTTCTTTACCTTCACGCTCTGCAGGTGCCCACACACTTTCCGGTGCTGTTCTGGAGCCTCGCGCATTGAACGAGCTTATTCCTGATTGGAAGGAGAAGGGAGTAAGTTGCCTTTCCTGCATCGTAGCGACGGATCGCAACCAGAAAAGCTGTCTCTTGCATCAGACCACTAATATCCTCGTACCTCTGACTCATTAGGCTCCATTGAATCAGCCCGCCCTGCACGATCATATGAAGTTCTTCACGAAGAACTACTCGATCCCTCTTCCTCACCCCCCTCAGATGAACAACAAGGGCAACTACATCGTCTCCCTGAGCAACTATGTCAAGTGGCTGGGCGAGCAGGCTGAGGAGGCCGGTGTCGAGGTGTTCCCTGGCTTTGCTGCCAGCGAGGTAAGACAGCGAATGACTCTTCCTTTTTTTTTTTACCCTCCTTCCAAGCTTGCACAAAATTACGTGTGACGACTATTTTATTTTTGTATTTTTTTGAGCACTGGAAAGGGAAAGAGTATATTTTTCCCACGCTGTGTCTCTGAAATGGGTCCACCCAACATCTTCTGCCCGAAAGTGGAGGACACCGCCAACATCGATTTTCGCCACATCAAAAGGAGGAACATATGAGACTGACACTGGTTACTGACATATTTCTTTTATTCATACCTGATTCATTAGATCTTGTATAACGAGGACGGAAGCGTAAAGGGAATTGCAACAAACGATGTTGGGCTGGACAAGAACTTCCGGCCCAAGGATGGTTTCGAGCGCGGCATGGAGTTCCACGCCAAGGTCACACTGTTTGCCGAGGGCTGCCACGGATCTTTGACCAAGCAGCTTTTCCGCAAATTCAACCTCAGAGACGAGTGCGACCCCCAGACCTACGGTATCGGTATCAAGGAAGTCTGGAAGATCGACCCCGCCAAGTCAAAGCCTGGCACTGTTATCCACGCCATGGGTTGGCCCATTGACAACGCCACCTACGGAGGATCATTCATCTATCATATGGGCGACGACATGCTCAGTTTGGGTCTTGTCATCGGTCTCGACTACGAAAACCCTTACCTCAACCCTTACAAGGAGTTCCAGCGGTTCAAGCACCACCCCTATGTCAAGGACCTTTTGGAGGGCGGAGAGTGCATGACATATGGTGCTCGCGCCATCAACGAGGGTGGTCTCCAATCGATCCCCAAGCTTTACTTCCCTGGAGGCGCCCTGATCGGATGCACTGCTGGATTCTTGAACTTGATCAAGATTAAGGGAACTCACACCGCTATGAAGTCAGGCATGTTGGCTGCCGAGTCGGCATACGAGGCCATTACTTCTGAGAGCTATTCAGAGGAGAAGCCTGTCGTCCTGGAGGACTTTGAGAAGAAGGTCAAGGAGAGCTGGATCTGGAAGGAGTTGACCGAGATTCGCAACTGTCGCCCCAGTTTCCACACTCCTCTCGGCAACTTGGGAGGTGTTATCTACTCTGGTATTGACACCATTCTTCTCAAAGGCAGGACCCCCTGGACTTTCCACAACCGCACTCCTGACCACGAGCGTTTGAAGGTCGCCAAGAACGCTCAGCCAATTGAATACCCCAAGCCTGACGGCGTCATCTCTTTCGATCTGTTGACCTCAGTCTCCCGGACAGGCACCAACCATACCGAGAACCAGCCTGTGCACTTGCGTCTCAAGAACAAGGACATCCCCGTTGAGCGCAACCTGAAGGTCTTTGACGGCCCCGAGGGTCGATTCTGCCCAGCAGGTGTCTACGAGTTTGTCGATGATGAGAGCGGCCCCGCCGGCACCAAGCGCCTTCAGATCAACTCTCAGAACTGTATCCACTGCAAGACCTGCGATATCAAGGATCCAAGCCAGAACATTGACTGGACCGTGCCAGAGGGTGGTGGAGGACCCCAGTACTCGTTCACATAAACTAATTTCTCTTATTCAAACGGACTAAAATACTAAAGAATCAATCAATAACCAGATCACGCAACTGATGTTTTGTGGCCCATAAATGCTGAGCTACTTTTTTTATTTGCATCCATTTCTCTCCCACCATTAAACCATATCGAGGTACTCGCGACAACAAGGCTAATCCGGACTTCGAGTCGAAGATTATGTTGCCACGTGGAGATCTCGGCCACATTGTCGGTTTCCGATTCTACTATCTCACTCCTCGACCAGACACTCCTTAGGGAGTGGTTGGGTACGGCAATATTGCGTTCCGTGTCAGGGTCACTGGCGATGAGATCAGATTTGAGCTGTAGCCGAGACAAGGTATTTCGCCCAACATGTCCAGATCAGGACACCTGGGGGAGTGGTCTCGACGGACACTCATTTGAGAAGTGCTGTGCGCCTATCGGAGATTCCCTGCCGAGAGCGCCCAGACGCCGCGATCCGGGCTGCTCTGGACGATGTCCAAGGCCTTGATGTGGTGTGCTTGCCCACCACTGGTGAGAAGCGCCTTTGCCATACCTTTGCCTCCTCTTCCCCAGTCAAAAACGTTGCTCTACTCTATCACCTTCTCTCTTCTTGCCCTTGCTTTTGACGTCCACACTCGAACCGTTATGGACGAGAAAAAGTGATGGCGCCTTGACAACTCGAGCTGCAGAAGAGAATCACAAAGAGATAAAGTCTAGATTCCTGACTCAAATCATCTTTTTTTTCTTTTTCTTTGACTTCCCCATTGAAAACCTTTCCATCCACAACACACACTCTCTCTTTCTCGTTTCTCTCTTTCATTTATTCCGGCTACAACATCGATATCCCACTCACACACACACACGCTATCGCTTTTCACATGTTCAATCTATCGGAAGGCTGGGAGTAATTTCAGCGAAAGAGGAGGCACCATCCCCCGACATTGAATCGTGGGATGCCTTATTGGGGACAGAGACAAAGACTCGGCTGCTCTCTTTACTCAACTCTTATGTTTCCTGTAGCAAGCGAGAAAGCCATCCACTATTCTAGTATTTGCGCGTTAAAAGAAAATAGTGATCTTCTGACTTGCCGCCAAAAAAAAAAAAAAATACAAGTATTTGTGTGACAGAAAAAATTGGCGAGGTCATTCCGTCAATGAATTCGACAAGGAGAAAAAAAAATGGCCATCATCGTTGTGGACGAAATTGGAAAGACTGCTGACAAAAAGGTTGTGCTGTGCGTATTGATTGCAGAGCATGTGCCGTTTTCCAGACCTGGCTCAAAACTGATACTGTTGGCAAGACCCAGTTAAAAGAGGTCAATGGATCAAAGATCTATATTAAATTACTCTTTGTCGCTATCTTCTCCTTGCTCGCCGTCCTCCTCCTCCTCCTTCTCCTCCTCTTCTTCTTCTTCAAGCTCTTCCAGTCTCTGATGAAGTACCTTGACGTTCTTCATGCCCTCAAGAGCTGCAAACTTGTCTCCAGAGCGAGCCTTGGCCACCGTTGCGGTCTTTAGTCGTTGAATGTAGAATTGGAGATCTTCAACGCTACTGGATTCCAGCATCTGAGCCAGCGTTGCCTCAGGTCCTAACCGCCCGTCAGCATCAGTACCATTGATTAGTGCCTTCACTGCCTCGTCGCCCTCGTGTGCTTGTTCCTCGGCCAGTACTGACAGTGGTTGAGAAGGTCGCGAGGAAGCTTCGGTGGCGATGGGTGACGCTGGAGGGGCGGATTTGTTGGCGGCCTTGTACTTGGAGTAATTGTCCGGAACATTATCACTCCTGCTGACGATGATCTTGCGGCCCAATGCTTCACGCTCCTCATCCGCGTCGATTTCCGAGTCCTCGTTGTCGCCGGCAGTTATGCTGGTACTCTGGGTATTAATGGTGATAGGAGTATCAACAACCGTGGAGGCTGATTTAGCGACTTCTTGGTCGTCGGTTTCCTTCGTGCTCTTCTTCTCTGTCTGGACTTCCTGAGCAGTCGTTACGGCCTTCTCTACTGGCTTGACGAGGGGCTCTTCCTTGGTCACCTTCTTGGGTTTCTTCTCGACGACTTTTACTTCCTCTTCGCTCTCTTCATCCTCCTCGTCATCCTCCATGTCGTCATCGTCGCTCAGCAGCTCATCGTCCTCTTCATCGCTGGAAGCCATCTCTAGAAGGATTTCTTGCCAACGCGCCTCGAGTGACTGAGCTCTCTTCAGAGCAATTGCGGCCGATCGCTTGTCGCCCTTGTTCATTCTGGTTGTTGCATAGGTCTTGGCTTGTTGGACATACTGCCAGAGTTCCTCTGCGTTCGAGAGTTCCAAGAGTTGAGCCAGTGGCGTTGAAATGGGCATGAGCTTAGGTTTGCTGGACTTGACCTTGGCAACCTTGGGCTTTGGCATGGGCGCAATAGGCACATCGCTGTCATCGTCTTCGTCCTCCTCCTTGGGCGTTTTCGTTTCAATAGTCTTTGTGGCAGGCTCGGCTCTGACGGGTTCCTGGGTTCCTGCCTTCTCCAAGGTCGAGCTGGGTGACGAGGATGCGGAGGAACCAAGAACATCGATCTCGGCGGTTTGTGCAGGTGACGACACCGTCGAACCAGAAACAGGTGTCTCTGGCAGGGACAGAGTCGTAGTGTCCAATGGGAGATCATCGTCTGCTCGAGTAGTCTTGGCGAGGTCGTGCGACTGGAGAAGGGTGTTCAGGTACCGATCCTGATCTTGATCCGAGATTGATAGAGCGGCAGAGACACGGTGGAGTGATGTTGTTTCCTTGCGCTTGGAGTTCCACCAACGCTTCTTGGCTTGTTGGACCGAGATTTGCTGTGCCGAATTGTCAATCAACCCGCTCGATCGGGCTGACTGGAAGGACTGGCGGTGAGAGACTTGTTGGAAATCGCCATCGCTGGCCATGCTCATTGGTCGGTTGTTGTCCGAATTGAGCGTGTTGGGTAAATCGAGAGTGGTGCTGGATCGCCCTGTACTGAAGAAGCTAGAGCGACTTCCCTTCGTCGACAATGAGCTGAGAGGCGACGATCCAGAGGAGACGTCCTTAGCGTCCTTGTCCTTCTTTGATTTCTTCCCCTTGTCTTTCTTCATGCCCTTGTCTGAGAGAACCTTCTCAAACGACTCGAGTTGACTGACCCAAGAGTCCCAGTTATCCAATGCAACCTCCTCGTCGCCCTCCTGGGTATAGTCGATAATCTCCTGGACAGGCTACAATTGTATTTATGAAGAGCGAAGTTAATAAAAATTCAGAGAGACCAATGGAAGCAAATACCACATTATCGTATCCTTACCATGACAAACCCGACGACCTCCCTGTTTTCTGGGACCTCGACACGTTCCATGAGAGGACCCTCAACCTCTTCTTGGTACTCGTAGGGAACGTATTCGTCGCTCTCCCTTTTCTTGCTGAATGTCGAGGTCTGAGTGGGTCGACGATCGCTGTGGATGGAACTCTTGTGCGTGTTTTCACTATGGACGGACCGGCCGTCGTCATGAATAAGGCTCGTAGGCGAGAACGGAGGCGATGCCAACTCATGATCTTTGTTCTCTTTGTTCTTCTTGCTCTTGAACAAGCCGAATCCCTTTGACTTGGATTTCTTGAGCGAGTCCGATGTAATTGACTTGGCATCTTGCATCGAGGCAGTGTCCAGCATCATGACCTCCAGAGGCTCGGATAAATTGTCCTCCTGTTCTTCCAATGAAGCTTCGGTCTTGATAACCGCAGGGGCGGCATCCGTAAGGCTGGGTTGGTTTACTGGCTTCTTGGGGCTGGGCTTGTACGTGGTCTTGGGTGTGTATGGAACAGGCGCGAGGGTAGTTGAGGTCACCATTGACTGAGGTTGGGATGAAAGTCCAGACTCGTAGGACTGTTGACGGTAGACGGGTTGTTGACCTTGAGGGAAATACTGTTGTTTCTGTTGTTGGTGCAGTGACTCTGACTCCAAGCTATGGAAGACGCCTCGGGCTAGTTGGCCGTCGTAATCAATCAAGGAGTCTTTGCGAGGAGCGATGATAGGTCCTTCGCTCGCCACTGCCTTGGCGGGTGGCATCATGCTATCTGGCCGGCCATAGGCTTCTTCCTCTCCATAGATATCCTTGTCCGCCTCGGCCAGTTTTTCTTTGCCCTTGGCTTTTCCATCTGTTTTCTTCTTTTTAGAACTGCTCCCTGATGGCCCGCCGAACAAGGCTTCGTCCATGATCCTGGCCATCTCATCTAAACGGTCAGCTGGTTTCTCGACCACATCTTTCTTCTTCTTTCCGAACCAGCCACGTTTCGATTTTTTCTCTGCCTCTGGATCTTGGCCTGAATTGCCACTGGGCTCCGATCCTGACTGAGTACTAGGGTCAAAATCGTGTGGGATCGAGAGCATGACGGCGGGGTCCTGAGGGTGCTGGGCCTGAAGCCCACCTGCCGAAGTCATTTCTTGATGGTAGTATTGCGAGAGTTGCTGATCTTCATATTCGTGTTTGGTGCTGTGGTATTGGTTATCGTAAGAGTAGTTGTCATAGCGTTCGTCGGGTACTGTTTGATCCTGATAATGCTCTGCAGGTTGAGCGTGCTCCTGTGCTTGGCGGTCGTGAGCTTCACTAGGTGTGGGTCGAGCAATACCTTCGAGAGTAAAGGTCGAGTTGAATGGTTGCTCATTAGAATATGACGAGGCCGAGTGGTTTAGAGTTGGTTTCTTTTTGACTGGCTGTGCCTCCTCTTTGACAGGCTCTGGCGTCTTTTTGGCCTTCTTTCCGTTGTCCTAAAATGCGTTATGGCGATCATGAGTAACTATACCACTTCCCATGTGTGACAATCGAATGTGCCCAAAATTAAGTCTCCTTACCTTTCCCTCAAAAGCACGAGCGCGGCCCTTGGTGTCGGCAATGTAGTAAGGGTCGACGTCCTCGTCTTCGTCGTCATAATATCGGCCCTCCAGATCGTGATCATCGCTTTGGAGGTAGTTGTCGTCACTGTCGTCAGCAACATACCAGTCGGTGTGTTGCTGGGAATACGCCACGAACTGCTCGTTAGGATCCGCCAGTTGATGTGGGAGTGCCGCCACAAATGGGGATGTATTGGTGTGGTTCGGTGGTATCGTTGGAATTTGGTAGTCGTTCGAAATCTGGAATGCTTCCCCGTTTGAATCGCCAGTCGACACCGACTTTGACTTTTTTTTGCCGAAAGGTTTCCACTTGGACGATTTTTTGTTGGCATTATGTTCGATCTGTCCATTTGATGGAGATGTTGATGGCGGATGGGTCATGAAGATAGGCGAGACATGCACTGGCGGAGGTGTTGGTGGCGGGGGAGAGACGTATGCATTCGCGTTGGTGGTGAACTCTCCATAGGGCATATAGCCGTTGCCGCCACTGAAGTTGGCATCGTGGTGCTGCTGAGCTGTGGGTGAGTTCAGATCTGGAGGATGCGACGACGACGGCTGGGTCTTGGAGCGTTTCTTACCAAAGAGCTTGAACCCTTTGTCCTCTTCTTGTGGTGGAGACTGCGGTTGTGGCTGTGGCTGCACCTGTGCTTGTTGGTACTGCAGTGGAACAGGCTGCGTCTGATACTGCTGGGGCTGATAGTGATCCAGGTCTTGGTCGTCTTCGTGATAGCCATACATGTTACTTTGGTCGTTGCTTCCAGGAGTGGAGTAGTGAATACTGACGGCAGGTGCATTTCCAGCGGCTTTTGCTGCGGCCTTGAGCTGGATTACTCGATCGAGATAGATGGCTTGCTAATGGGCGAAAC
This sequence comes from Podila verticillata NRRL 6337, assembly GCA_000739165.1. Classification (NCBI taxonomy): domain Eukaryota; kingdom Fungi; phylum Mortierellomycota; class Mortierellomycetes; order Mortierellales; family Mortierellaceae; genus Podila; species Podila verticillata. Next base: position 316,894 of record KN042424.1, read on the forward strand.
AGGAAAGAGATGGGTTCGATCGGGAAGGATTCAAAAGTGTGGAGAAACACGAGCAAAACACAAATTATATTCAGGCACCGCGTCGAAGGGATGGCACACGCACAAATAAGGAAATAGACAGGCACACACGCAAACACACAAAGTAGAGACTTACAATGGCGAGCATCGACTGCTTCTTCTTCTCGCTCCCACACATGGGGATCACCCGGCCGAGATCGTTGGCTGCCTGTGCATACAGGTTGGCGGCAAGGGTGGTCTCCTTGAGCTCGTCCAGCTGGACAGCTTGCTGTGCCTTGACCAGGGCCGCATCAAAGATGCTTCTCCAGTTGGTGTCGGACCATGAGGCGGGGGTCGAATTAGTCGAGGAGACAGAGGCCTCGCTGTATTGGTGGTGGTTGTAGCTTTGGCCCTGCACTGGTCGTGAGGACAAAGAAGGGCGACCCTGAGCCTCGTAAGAGTTGTTGTTGTGGTGATTGTCGTACAAGTCGTATACTGATTGTTGTTGCTGATGAGAACCAGGGGCCAGTGGTGGAGGTGCAGATGGAGGAGGGTGGATGGGGTGAGGAATGCCATTGGTCAGAACGTGTCCCTTTCGACCCGATGATGGGGCAGGCGACATTGTTTGGGAGGATTCGATGGAGAGAGAGGGAGAGGGAGATGGGAAGGGCTTCTCGAGAGAAAGAAAGAATGGAGGACAGAGAATGCACGAGAGATGAGTCGTTCTGTCTGTTGGGGAGGACACGGCGAACGAAAGGGAAGGGTGCACCAAAAACGCAAAGCGATGGTTGGGGGAAAGGATGCCGTGAAAAGAGAGCCGAGTCGAGTCGAGTCGAGTCGAGTGAGGGGGTGAGGGAGCGAGTCTGCGTGGGTGTGAGCGGTGTGAAGGGAGAGAAGGGAGAGAAGAGAGAGAAGGGAGAGAAGGGAGGCGAACCAAAAAAAAAAAAACAGCTCTGTTGGAGAACAGGACAAGGCAAGGGAAGAGCACTCACTCACCCTCCAGCCGGTCGATGGCCTCTTGTCGTGTACATGGGCAAGTACTTGCTTTGCATTGCTTTGCATGCAGGTGCACATGCAGTCTGTCTCTGCCTAATAGACCAGACACTTTTAAGCATGCTTTGGTGGTGCTCGGGGACATGAGCCAAAACGGAAGAAAGGCAACGAGCGAGATCCTCCTTCCCCCTTGGTACGCAAGCATTGTGAGTTGAAACAAACCGTTAAAAGATGAGGGCTTCGTTGCACACACACACAGGTGCCGTGTCCCACCCCCAGCCACCCAACCACCCTACCACCCAACCACATGAACTTGCTCTTCCCATCTCACCAACTCTTTCTTTTACACATGAACACACACACATAGACCGATAAATGAGCCTGGATGGCATGGTGTTTTGAGTTGAAGATGCAATTACAAACACTCCCCTGTGTCACCACCATTATCTTGTGAAAGTGAACAAATCACGGACGAGGGCGAGAAAAGGGGAATGAGAATATGCTTTCCTGCCCATCGTCATGGCACGGCATGAACCATGGGTGCACAACATCAATACAACAAACAATGCATGAGTGCGGGAGCACATCGTTATTATTATTAAATTGCACCCAAAATTAGCCCAGGCACACTTGTCCTCCTCCACATTACATCCGTGCCCCCGTACACTGGCCGTGGTACCGTCCTTGGGTTCCAACCTTGTCCTTCGGTCCTGCGAGCTATCTCGAGAAAGAAAGAAAATAAAAAGAGTTACTTTAAAGCGATTAGAGATGAAGGAAATACACTGATGGTTCCTGAGCTGAGCCCAGAATAGATCAAGTAGATGACCATGCTGTCGAGCAAAGCATGCCTCCTTGCCTTTTATTCATGGCTGTATACATTCATGTCAATCCGGGTCCCTCATGCGCATCCACAAGCATGCAACACAAATATAATTCTACACAGCACAACCAACGCCCACAACGCATACACACCCACATCCCCGTACCCTGCATCTCCCACACATCCCTCACACAACACACACACAAGCACACTCAGTTGTCATGCAATGGACAACGACAAAATTCATTTCACACACTTCGCATCGCGAGCCATCACATGACCATTGCGTTTTTTTTTCTTCTAAACAGTCAGTCAGTAGCAATGGTGAACAAAGCTTTGGTTTTGAACGATGTAGTGCAACACTTCAGACGGATATGTTGTTTGTTTCAGGATCTCTCTCGTGATGGCAGAGCGAATTGCCTAGGCCTTGGGTTTTAGAAGTTACGATAGACAGCATCGATTTGTTGACCACAAAGTTCACTCTTTGTGCGAAAGCCTCTTCCAGGAAGAAGGTCTAAGTGTTCATCCACTGCGTTTGAGGTTGACGGACAAGAATATATGCCTTCTTCAAGGTGGATGTATGAAGACATTGAGAAGTGGCTGGGCTTGATTGTATTCGCTTTGTGGAAGTGCAAACTTGGAGGATACGTGTGACGATTGCAGCTCATTGATATTCCCATAATATGGAAATCTTACACTTGGTCTTTTCAATGGAAATCCTGTAGGTGATTCAGAGGATTCAGTAATCATTGGATCCTCCTGGGATGTTTCGCCTTTTTCACCCTCATGGCTATCCATGTATCCCGTACCGAGCTTAAGTAGATAAAAATATCGAAAAAGCGACTAGGATATGTTTGCACTTGGTCTCTACCCCACCAACACATCTGTGCGGTCTGCGTTCAATGACAAAGGAGGTTTCATTGCGATAGCTCAAACGAAATAGATCAATGTGGGTGAAGTATAAACAGGCTCATGACAAATTCACACAGGAGGATACCGTTGCTTCTTGGTTGAAGCTGACACTTTACCTTGATTGCTGTAATACAGCAGCAATGCATGACCAGGAAAATATGACGATTCAAGTTCTTATTCTTGTGCGCTGCCACACGAATGTCAGTTTATGGGTCCAACTGTTTGCTGAGAGACACTACAAGTGATATGTAAGCTCTGCACTGCGAGTTCCCCTCGCCTTGTAAATTTCAGCCTGGGCACTTTCTCTTTGCGCCATGACACGCGATGCGCAAGGATGTTGTTCTTTTATCGACTGTTTTGTATACCATCATGTAGCCCAGTTTGAGTCGACAAGTTATAGTAACATGCTCGGATTAGGCTTTGAGGAATCTAAATGTTCATTTTTCACCTGCAGGATAAAAGGATGGGTGCGGCAACGAGGACTGCTCTCCGTTGAAGCTCTACCTATAAGAACCTGGGCACAATTAAACGACTATCATCCTTTTACATGGATATGATCACAGCTCGACTTTCTTTTTTCCACACATAGCGACATGTGAGGATATGAGTTCAGAAAAGCAAAGTGAGCCATATAGACGGCAGTTTTGTGCTCCTAATGACAAATTGGACGTCTGTCATGCCTTGAATGTCACTTCTTTTTTCTTACAATGTCCAAGGCGATGCGTTCTCATGTCCTTTGGCTGGCTGAGGCCTATGGAGCCCCGGTGCGACTAAACCTTCGTTTTTTAACACTTTATCATCTGCTACCATGTCATCTTCCAGATTTACAAAACGTTTCTCGGCGGGGTATGTGAATCAACCCTTGTGGCCTGACTCAGCTCGGCTCTTTGAAGCTACTTATTGCATCACCTTGCTATGGACAGCTACAATGACAAATGGACACGGGACACAGAAATACAGTATTTAAAAAGTGCCGATGCCATCTCGGTCCTTCCGCACTGATGCGATGTGCTGTGCGTCAAGAGGCTTTCTGACATTGATAAGCCTGGGATCAACCTGCTGCTGCAAATGGATAATCCCCCACTCCCCTATCTAGCCATTGAAACGATATCAAGGTGGGGCCCTTGCATTTGCTATTTGTTATCCACCTTAGTCTTGTGTCGTTGCTTTTTTTTTTTTTTTTTTTTTTTTTTTTTTTTTTTTTTGGAGAGAGAGAGATAGAGCCATCAAAGTGATTTTTTTGGTGTTGCAATTTGATCGTTGAAACAAAAAGGACTGATTTCAGCATGGTCGGAGGAGCATGTTTGCTACCTACAAGCCAATAAAGTGCCTCCTTTTTTTTATCTTTACCAACTTATTTCATGCACTCTGGAATAAAGCTGTTGTTGCCCTATCATAGTACCCTTTGCCATCTTTTCGATTGTGAATTGATTTTTTCTGGGCAGCCGCTTGACCAAAGTCCTTGCCTGTGGCATTGTAGGACAAGGGAGCCATGTTCAAACAGCAAGCACACTCGGGTAGATCTGCCTTCTGCCAGAGTTGGAGCAGGGTTTGCTGACTTTTTGGTGCTGAAGACTCACAAAAACCCTGTTCCAAACAACAAGCACACCCGGATACTCGTTTTGGCTTCTTGAAAGCATGTGACATTTTCATTCATGTGCTTTTGGCCAACAATCTTGAAACCAGCGACCGGGTTCTCAGAAGGATATCTGTGCCACGCTAACGCGCCTCATGGGGCTCTACTCTGGAAGTAGGCCTGGGATGTTACACTTTCTGTACTCTCGGACGAGACTCGAATCGCTTCCTCCTTCTTTCTCGATATTCAGGTGTGTAGGGGTCTCAACCCAATCGAGGTTACTATGTTTAAACTATTACCTCGAGACGTCTTTGCGTCGATGTCGATACCGTTTTTCTAGGGATATCTTGCATTGTTGTTGAGGGCGGCTCTGACCATGACTGGAGGGGGAACTCCAGTGACCCTGGCGTTTCGCCTGGGAAGCCACAACCTTGGTGTGGTGGAGACCTACATGTTTGCCGATGTTATGAGGCTCAACCTGATACCTACCCATATTTCCTCTACTGCTGCTGCTGCTGAACAGCTTGAACGGGGATGCTCAACAGCTTGGGGTGAGATATGGAAATGCACACTTACAGAGGGATTAAAGTGAAGTTTGAGTATTTGGTGGAACAAAAGAGGGAAAAAAGGATGGAGGGAAGGTTGTCGACTTTTTATTAGGCAACGAGATGCTTTGCCCAAAATGATGTCAGGTAAGGATCAATTGGCATTAGTTCTTTTTCTGGACTTGAAACAAAGACGACTTATAACAGCATCAAGGGCGCGTGCCGCGTTATTCCCCCACTGTTCGCTGGGTATACACCGAATTTACACCGCAAATATGGGAGGATTTCATCCGCCGAGGTTTCCTTTTATTGCAACGGTCTATGGTTCATCTTCGGTAACTGTCGCCGGCAACGTTGACTCCGACGTGGTGACAGGGGTTCCTGTAGATGATCCAAATGGCGAATCGGCCGGTGTATCCAAAGACAACGTGGTATCCAAAGTTGCCTCCTCCACTTCTGTTCCATCCGCGTTGGATGTCGCCGCTGTTGTTGACTCGGAGGATGGACCTGTGGTCTTGAGCGTCGTTGCCGCTGGAGCCGCTGGGGCCTCGCCCGCCAAAGGTTTCCGGAACTTGCCTTGGAGCCAGACTCTGTACATCTTGACCTTCCGCAACCGGTTGACGATCAGCCGCCGGTCCACTGCGTTCTGCTCGATCGTGAACTTGGATCCAAAGAGCTTGACAATCTCCTCCGAGTCGAAAAAGTAGACACGCGTACCGTCACCGCGGACGTAGAAGTTGTCGGACAAGAGGCGGCTCTTCTTGAAGCGCAGCTGGGCCATATCGTAGCGGCCGTAGTCGCGGAACACAATCAAGCCTCCTGGTTTGAGCAGCTGGAGAACAAGAGAGAGAAGCGACCATCGCGGTCAGGTAACGAACACCAATAGGACCTGAACAACCAAATATCCTGAAATCAAAAAAAAAAAGCAGCTCACCTTGAACAGGTTATTCATGGCTTTGTCCCACTTGTCGGGGTGAAGAGCCGAGAGAACAAAGATCAGAACCAGGACATCCATCGACTCAGGCTCAACTTCGGGAGGGATGTCGTCGCTAGCCAGATCCCACACGAAAGCCTTTCCACGAGTTGGATCGTAGGCGCGATTGTGCTATTGTCGAGATAAACCATCCATGGAAAAGGATCCTTCTGTTAGTTTCCCTGAAAGAAAATCTGAGCGAGTGTGCGTCGTGTCAACTTCATGGGCAAGGTGGAACTGTACCTTGACAACCTCGACAGCGGTCTTGGAAAAGTCGCAGGCGTACACGAACAGCTTGGGGTTTTTGCTCTCCAGCAGCATGGGGAACATGGTGTTGCCTGCGCCGCATCCAATCTCCATGACGTTCTTCTCTCCAGCCTATTGTGGAATTCGTGTCAAGCGAACAAAGACACTGTTAGTCGAAATCGAAACAAAGAAACACTGGGCACATGCGGAACAAAACGAAGAGAATCCTTACGTCAGCCTCGACCATCTGGAAAAGCTCGGGGAACTCAATGCGGAGCCAGTGGCGGTCCTTGAAGAAGCGGTTCTCGTTCTTTGAGTAGAACTTGTTCCAGTTCTCAGCTGCCTCCGCGTGGTAGGTCTCGACCAGCTCTTGGGGCACTGGATCCATGTTTTGGCGGGCGATCTCTTTCAGCGCGTGTTGCTCCTGCTCTTCACCCCATGGCGCGTGATCCCTGTTAGAACAAAAAACATAGAATAGCAGTTTCGGTCAGATTCTGAAAAGGATTGGTACAATAGGGGTCCGTGAAGCCAGGGCCACTATCATACCACGCATTCTGCTCAAAGACGTCGGCTTCGTCGGTAAGGATACGGCCTCCGAATGGCTTCGCCTCAGGTGCATCGACGTCTCTTGAGCTTGACTCCCGCTTCTTGTTGGACGCTTTGTTCTCCTCTGTCGCAGCCTCGGAGGGGCGCTTTGTACCGGCGACTGCAACCTCTTCAGTCTCTTTCCGCTCCTTGGAGTCTTGTGGAGTATTGTCGACAACCTCGACGGGCTTGGGTTCTGATGTTGATGCTGATGTTTGGTCCATGTTTCTGGTGAATGCTGAAGAACCACTTTTTTTTTCTTCGCTCTTGAAAACCTCCCAAGATTTGATCCATATCTGCATAAGCAGTCACTATTTTCTGATTCTGCCGGCGCATTTTTGTCCTGATGATTGTTCAGACAGTGCTTCGCGTCTCTAGTGTGTTCCAACGCGCGAAACTGAGACGCGGAAGGGTTCCTCCTTGATGGTATCTCTTGCCTTTCTCTCTACAGTTTCAGAGCTACCAGTACTGTGACTTACAGGATTATTTGGCCGTACTTCAGAATACACTACATTTCCCCGTATATGGGCCCCATCAGAACGATGAAGCGCTTGTTCTGTATTCCAAGGCCCCATTGCGCATCGTGCTATTGAACATCCTTAGATTGCCAAGTTTGATTTTCATAGTAATATTCAGTTTCGATCTTTATTATTCCTTCAATTGCTTGACACTGTCCTTGTCCATGATATCGGCTCAGATACTACATGTCATAGCAAAATGAAGGTCGGAGGAGGTGGTGGGTGGGAGAGGGGAGTGATGGTATAGATCCATTGTTGAGTGTTTGGTCGGGGGTGATGTCTATATTGCTGTTTCCTGTTCAAAGGCAATAAAGCTTCTTAGTGGTGGTTGGGGTCGGCAGGCTCCTATGATAACGTCGGCAAAAAAAAAAAAAGAGAAACGAGATGAGTACGACGGACGAAAATAAATAGACATAGAAGCCTCAAGTGTATAAATGTGTCTTCATTCGATCCTTACAGCGGTGTCGGGATGGACGTTACGCTCGAACTTGGTACCGCCAGGGGCAGTGGGGTCTAATTGGATCAAGGACGAGGGTTGTGGATAAGATATAGAGGTGAGCTTCAAAGTTCTGTTGCTACTTTTTCCTTGGACAAAAAGTACACACTGGGTTCATATGACTTCAAATTGGTGTTTGAAAAATCGATCAGCAATTGTTGATCGTCAACAAAGTCCTCCTGCCACATGTGGCGAAAAGTCATATCCAATCGATCCCGGTTCCTGAGTTTGCTCTGCCCAGTGCATTAAAAAAAAGTACTCCGAAACAACCGCCAGCGATCCTTTCTACATACACAAGTAAGGGTCAGGGTGACTGAGCTCGGTGAGCTGGCGCTCGGCCTCCTGGATGGCGTTAGCGATCTGGCGAGGGTGGCGAAGGTTCTTGTTGGCATCGAACTGAATGCGCAACTCGACGGCCTTGCGACGGAACAGGTTGGTGTCGATGTACCAGTCCTGGGCGGTCTTGAGCGAGCGCTTGTAGAGGGACTGGACAAGGCGGCGATGGGCGATCTGAGCTTCCGACATGATGAGTGTGTGTGTTGAAGTGATGTGATGGAAGGAAAGGATGAGACGGATGTTCGTGACCAGATGGAAGGGTGGACTGTTGATCTTTCGGATTTTCGGAAAATGCTGTGACCCTCTGAATTATTTGAATTTTGAGATCCCGGAGGTTTGGACGAAATGGGAGGCTTTGATTTCACAGAGGGAGGGAGAGACGGTTCTGTGTGGTGAAGAAAAAAAAGCTTGTTTAATCACAAGAATGTCTTCAACATCTTCTATTCCCGTCTTCATCGCACCACCGTCCATCACCAAGCAGCTCAAGGTCGCACTGGACACAGCAGGATGGCGTGACAAGAACAGGCTCATTGCCCGCTACAACCAGCTCATAACAAGTGCCTCAGAGGAACGCGGACGACCACCAGGGTGTGATCTGTCGACCCATATGGCCATGGCTTTACTGCCTACACTTCCTTTCAGTCGCCCTGCGTCATCTCAACTACTGTCACTCTGGGATCACTGTCAACAGTTGGATACGTCTACGTTACCCAGAACACTGCAGGATCCCGCTCTCCAAAAGTCGATCTATCTGACATGGCTGAATTCGAGTCTCTTCACGACCCCTCGCCACCTCCTCGTCCAGACACCCTACGAAAAGCTCAAGGACAACCTCACCAAGTTCTTGACGCCCTATTTGAAAGCATGGCCCCCGGGTGACCAGATATCGATCGACTCGCTCTCAGTCCTGCTGGCTTCGATTCCTCAAAAGTGGGAGCACTACTCCGATTTCACACTCTTGCCACCCTCAGCCTTCCTTGCGGAGCCATGGCCTCAGGTCTTGAAACACCTTGTCCAAGTGGATCATACTCAACCACAAAAACACTCTTCGGCTCTATTGATCATGGAGCAACTCGAAAAACTCGTCCAGGATGCTCTCGGCTCATCCCACATTGCCCGCAAGGCCATCATCCCCGTCCAGGATATCCTCCGCCGACCCAAGATCCGCCCCCTGACAGGCGACTGGGGGATCCACAACCGTTTCAAATCCTGGATCGAGCACGATCAGGTTGGGCTACTGGATCACCATACCGTACAGGACCAGCAACAAGTGGAGGCACTTACTCATGCTGCGGACGCCGAACCGACAACTGAGAACTTTGCCTCGGCGTACTGGGCCATGACCTGTCAGAACCAGGTGTGGTACAGCTGGGCACCCATGTTCACCATGTTCTCGGCCGGCAATATTACTGAGAAGGAGCGCGTCGCACACTCGAGGCCGATTTTTGATGCGCGGGACAAAATCGTTGTGGATTTGTACGCAGGGATCGGATACTTTACGCTCGTATATCTGCTGCACGCTGGCGCCAGGACTGTCCACGCCTGTGAGTGGAACCCGTGGAGCGTGGAGGGATTAGCAAGGGGCGCCGATCGGAATGGTATACGGTGGTCTAAAGTGTCGTCATTAGAGGATGCCAGTGCCAGTGGACAGGAATCGCCAACGATATCAAAGCATGCTCAGAAGACACCCAAAAAATCAACCAAGCCAACGCCACCACTCGGAAACCTAGTGATCTATCCGGGCGACAATGCACAATGGATCTCGTGCTTCGAGAACCAGGCCCATCACATCAACCTCGGCCTGATCCCTTCCGCCGAGTTGGGCTGGGTCTTGGGCGTGCGGGCTCTTTGCCCTAAGGAAGGCGGATACTTGCACGTGCATCACAATATCCGTGTTGGGGAGGAAGAAAGCTTCAAGGCATATCTGCTCCAGTCGCTCAAGCTACAGTTCGCGGAATGGAAGGCTGGGCAAGACTGGGAGCTGCATATCCGGCATATGGAGAACATCAAGAGTTTTGCTCCGCTGGTCTTCCACTACGTAGCCGATGTCGAATGTAGACCAAAGACATAAAGATTTTTTTTTAATGTTTTTTATTTTTTTCTTTTGTTTTTCGTCACAGCAACAAGAAGAAAGGAATGAAAAATATAAATATGAGGATAGTGTACAAGTATTCAAGACCTAAGAATTAGGTAAACAAAAAAAATGCACCCGAGTGTGGAGGATGCAACATGCTAGTAGAGATAGAGCGAAAGGTGAGGTTATGATAAAAAAGAATGGAAGGGAACACAGAGAGTATCAAATGTGGGGCGTGGTAAAATAACAAAGAAATAAATATGTGCAATCTGGACTGTTGTCTGTGCGATCAAACACTTGGCCCGCAAACATCAACATTAATTAAGCAGTAATACGGAGTGGGTCAGCATGCTCGCGAGAAAAGTAGCGCAGCTTACGTCGTCATTCTGAAGGCATCTGCTCAAAACAAACCACGGGAAGGGACATGGTTTTACTTCTTCAGCTTCTTAGCTGTCGGCAGGTCATCGTTGCCTTCAGCCGACATGGACCTTGAGCGGATGTTGGAGGTCGGTGAGTCATCTGCAGAGAGAGACGAGGAGGGTGTCAACACAGGTGTAGCTGTCGAGCTTATCCGCAAGTTAGACCCTGCCTGCACCAAACCTTTGGCATCTGCTGAGAGTGACGTGTCGGCGAGTGTGATGTTTTGACCTTTGGCCAGCGGACTGGGCTGATGAACTCGGGAAAGTTCTCGCTCGCGAGGAATGGGCCACGAAAACGCCGAGCTGGACTGTGCACTCGTGGGAGTTTGGCCAAAGACGATTGGACTCAGCTCAGCTTGGGAAGCGTAAAACTCTGGGTAGAAGGTTGAGGGTGATGGCAGGTTCTTGGCGAATTGGGAAGGCAGAGTTGAAGACATTGGTGCGGACTCGAGGGGTCGCTTCTGGATCTTTTCAAATATTCAGAGATAACGTTAGTATGAGACAATAATCGGCGTCATACTTTGAAACAACTTTGACAGAAATAAGCTTACCGGTGGCAGTTCGCTTGAGTCCTCTGTCTTGATCATGGCGTCAGCAAGAGTAGTGTTGGTGGCGTTGCTCTCTTTCGCCTCTGTGGGGATCTGAAGTCTAAGTTTTGGTTTTTTGATCCCGTTTGTTGGGCTCAGGACAGGCGACGAGTTTTCAGCAGTAGTACCAATAGGAGTGGAAGTCGGAATAGATGATCCATCCGTCATTGGGGAGTCACCACCGTTCATAGACGAGGGGGTCCCTTTGAGGATAGCCTGAGGTGCCATGACCGGCGAAGACGACTGAGAGATGGGTTGCTGGATCGACATGGGCGTTGACATTGGGATCTGAAGAGTTTGCCCGTTCTGTGGCGGCGCCATGGGCCGGCTCACAAACGTTGGTGTTGGTGAGAGGTAGGGCTGCTGAAAAGGACGAGCTTGAGCTGGTATCTGAGAAAAGAAAGAGAACAGTAACATGGGGCACGTTAGTATTTCTTGTATACTTCTGTCCCATAGGATCAAATGATACGCGTCGCTACTGCACACATACCTGATACTGAGGCTGCATTGGCTGAGAAATGAGGGATCCTTGGGGATGCGCCTGCTGCGTATGGGTTGGAAGCATCTGAAGATGCTGTTGTTGCTGTTGCAATTGCATTTGTTGCTGCTGTTGCTGTTGCAGCTGCTGCTGGTGTAGTTGTTGTTGCTGCTGTTGTTGTTGATGAAGCTGTTGTTGCTGTTGCTGTTGTTGCAATTGCTGATGGTGCTGCTGTTGTTGCTGAATCTGCTGCTGCTGCAAGAACAATTGCTGTTGTTGCTGCTGCTGTGCCTGCTGGTACTGCTGTTGCTGCTGTTGCTGCTGCTGCTGCTGTTGTTGTTGCTGTTGTTGCTGTTGCTGCTGTTGTTGGCGATATTGTTGATCTATGGGTGTCTGTTGGTAAGCAAATGTGTTGTCATATTGGTGGTGAACAACGACATTAGGTGGCATCTGGTAGGGACTGCGGGGGATATGAGCTTGAAGTGAGGGCGAGTGTTGTAAGCCTGGTGGATGTGACGGTGGTGTCTGGAGATGGGTTTGTCCTGGTGTGTGGTGTGTCGTTGATGGCATGGACTGGGGCTGAGGGGTCACGGACATGATGCTTCTGTCGTCTCCTCCGGCGGAGATGCCATCGTCTTCTTCGTCATCATCCTTGTTGTCTGTAGCTGCCAAAAATTCCTTGTTTGTATACGTTTCGCACGAGTCATTGTACTATTATAAGAAAAATTGATGTGAAAGGGTTAGCATGACCAAAGATAACGTTGTATTTTTTTTTTTGCTTCTTTGGGCGTTGTTCTCAGGAATATCAGGTATCGTGCCGAATGGAGAATCATTTGATGAGAACAAGAAAATGAAGAGACACGACTGGAAACTATTGATTTCAAGCTCCTCTCGAAAGACAAAGACACATAACAAAAACAAAGGTTTTCTCCTCGCGCACCGGTCATGCTCAATGACAACGTGAGTGATCGACGCTCTTTTGGCAACAGCACCATCTCGTCTCAGTGATAAGAGATATGACCAAATGTCCACATGGCAACTAGGATCCCGACTTTGTACTATAAGTGTCTAAGAATTGCCTAGTAGCCAGGAACCAAACCCAAATACACCCCCTTGAGACAAAGCGAATGGTTATACCTCGGTGTAGCGGAGAAGGATGCTGTCAATGTCGTGAGACGAGTACTGGACGAGCTTGTTGTTTGAGTTGAAGATGATAAGGCCAATCTGGCAGTCGCACAGGACACTCAGCTCCATGGCCTTCTTCATCAGACCGAAGCGTCTTTTTTGGAACGTAACCTAATATATAAGGAGAACCATTGATGGAAACAAAAAGTTAGTGTCTTTCTCTTTTATTCTCTCTCTCTCTCTCTCTCTCTCTCTCTCTCTCTCTCTCTCTCTCTCTCTCTCTCTCTCTCTCTCTCTCTCTCTCTCTCTTTCCGGATAGTCTTCACTGTCCCGAGATTCCCAATTGCACACATCACTCATCAACCACGAGCAAATGGCGTTGTAGTTGAGAGCCTTTCGTGTTTCCGTTTGTTCCTGAGCTTCTTCCTTGTTATGGTTGCACTAACTAACAAACCAACTGTACGCCCACTTTCTCCACAGTGTGTGAGACCCTTCCTGTCGTTTCCCTGGTTCTGTCCTTTGGCCAAAATAAGAGCACACCAAACACAATGACTAATTGGGGCATCCCACCCTGTGGGCGACGTGTGAGTAGAAGATGAACCGAGACAATGACAAGAAAAATAAAGGAGAGGGTGATGGGTTCCTGTTTGATCGTGGTTGAAGACATGCTGTTTGTTCCAGGTAGTGCAGTGTTGAATGACAAGAGGTCTTCGTACCTGGCGGTTACGTTCATCCATGATGGTCTTGATTTGAATCTTTTTGCGTCCCATGGTGGCAACGTTTTGTGTGTGTGTGTGTGTGTGTGTGTGTGTGTGTGTTGGAGTGGTTGGAGGGTTGACGTGAGTTTAGTTCTGTTTCCTGCTTCGTCTGTTTTTGTTATTGCGAGTGAAAGGCAAAGGTTGAGTTTTTTGTTGCGTTATTGTTGTCCCTGATAATATTATGGAGCGGGAGAACACGAGACGCGAATGAATGAATGGATGGACGGAAGAAAGAGAAGGAAATGAATATTGGAGAAATGGAGACAGAAGAGAGAGGGAGAGAGAGAAAGAGAGAGGAAGGTAAAAAAAAATAAAAGCTTGTTTTTTCCTCGACCCTTTTTTTGCTTTTTGATATTATCTCTTCCCTTCTTCGCGTGTAATACAATATTTCTCTGCTTCGAAGTATGTACTCTCATTGTTCTCTCCTCCTCTCACTTCCCACTCTCTCCCTCTCTGTCTCTTCTTTGTCCCGTTGTCTCGCTTGATCTTCCTTCTTTCTCTACTTCTCTTCAATTCCTTTTGCCCATTCATGGCTGTGTGAGTGAGTGAGTCTTGCCTCCAAGGCAAAGGCAAACACAAGGCAAAGGCAAAGGCAATGGCAAGGCGTCTCGTCTCACAATTCTTCCTTCCAATCAATAATGAAAAATAATAATTTATTTCGAATATTGCCTCTTCTCCTCTCCGTTCTCGCTTCCTCCCTCCCACACGCAACAAACACATCCTCTCCCTAAAAATAGACTTCCTATTTTCTTTTTTTCTTTTTCTTTTCGGTGTGTGTGTGTGTGCGTGTGTGAGCGCAAAAAAAGGACAACAAAAAAAAGCTATTTTTGGACCATTACTTTGCGCTGCACACAATTATCGGCCTATTGCCATTGAGTTTTTTTTTTTTTTTTTTCCTTTTTGTTTTTATTGGCCTCATTGTCGTCTCGTGTACTTTCTGTTACGCACGCGACGGACGGACTTTTGAGACAATGAACAAAAAAAAATATATGTACACATGGTTGCGTATGATTACCGACAACCCATGACGATGATAAAATTATCCCTGGCGCTTGTCCGGCGGATCGCCAAACCAACATCAAGAAAAAAAGCTGGTTCGTCAAAAAGATTGGGTGCCTCTCCCTCTCTCTCTATTTCTTGCAGCTCGGAACATTTCTTTACAATCGCAGCTCCTCCCGGTGCTGGCGCTTGTACCCGTCCACCCGCTCCAACAGGCTCTCGCACCGGTTGATCAGTGCCTTGCGCCGCTTGCGGATCGACCAATCGCCCTCGCTCTCGATCGCGTCCACCTTGAGCATCGCCTTGGTCAGCATTTCCTCCGTCATCAGGATCTGCTTCTTCTTTTTGATCTGGCCCGCCAGGATCTGCTCCAGCTCCTTCTCAAGCTCGTCTAGGTTCTTCTCGATTGCCTGGAGCTCCGCGTGGCGCTTCTCGCTCTGTGGGTGGGGCTGTTCTTGCTCTTCTTCCTCCTCATCGCCTTCCTCGTTTTCTTGGTCGTCGTGATCAGAGGTTTCCATCGACGACGTTTCAGGAGTCGATACTTGCTCCTCTTTCTCCTCTACGTCCTCCTCTTCCTCCTCTACGTCCTCCCCCTCCTCTTCGTCCTCGTCCTCCTTCTCCTTCTCCTGCTCCTTCTCCCTCTCCCTCACCTCCCATTCTTGAGGGGGATGTTGGCGATGCTGCTGACGTTGAGACTGGTGATTTGGAGCCGAGCGCTCCTGTGGACGTGGTCGAGAAGTGTTTCCTCCCTTGTTCATATGTGACGAGCTGTTCCCAAATGCGGCCCCGACCAACGACTCGAGATCGTCCTTTTGTTGATCTGACTGGAAGAATGAATGACTCGCAATGTCCTCGACGGGATCCTGGTGGGCTCCTTGGTCATGGGTCTTGGACTGTCTGCGTCGTACGCGCCTCTTGGCCGACTTGTTCGAGGGAACGGTACGGCCTACTTGGTGTTGACCAGGGAGAAGATGGGGGCCTTGCCTCTGGTCTGATCGAGCTTGTTGTGGGAAATGCTCAAGCGATGACTTCTCTGAGGGAGCTCTGGGTTGATGCTGGAGCTGCTCCTGCTGCTTCTTGCTCCGCTGCGACTGGTGGTGCTGTTGGTGTAACTGCTGTTGATGCTGCTGGCGCCGCAAGGCGGCCTCGTGCTCCTTCTGGTAGCTTTCTTGCTGTTTCCGGTAGGCGGCTTCTTGCTGCTGCTGGTTGAGCTGATGTCTACGCAAAGCAGCCTCCTGTTGGTTTCGTTGGAGCTGCTGCCGCCGGAGTTCGTTCTCGCGCTGCTGCTGCTCGGCCATTTGTCGTCGTTGGAGTTGTTCTTGTTGCTGCTTGTAGTAAGGGTGCTGCTGCTCGATCATGTCCCGCGTGCTGTCCCCGAACGAGAAGGGGTCGAACATGGAGTCTGAGAAGGATGGAAAGTAGTTTTGGCGCCTGCCTCCGTTGGCTGGCGATGTGGTCTTCCGTGGTTGTCCTGGATAGTATGACATTCTTGTTGATGTAGCCTCTCCTGTTGGGAAAGGGGAAAGGGCGAGGGGAGGTATGGATGGATATCAAGTGGCTATGTGGGGGGTTGTGGGCCAGATATGAAGTGTATGGAGAGTGAGGGAATGTGTGGGAATTGGAAAATATTTTATATGTTTGTGTGTGTGTGAACATCTCGTCATATAATTCGATCGCCCACACTTGGAAGAGCCCTGAAACATCGAGAGGCTGATAGTTGGTTCTCGAAGGAACGAGATCATGCGAAAAAAATTATTCAAACTATATGAGATATGGGATGATACGATATGCCCGGGAAGCGAGGAAAGGCCGGCCATGTTGTTCATTCATAGTCTGTGCTGCTCGATAGAGATGGTCGTGTAGAGCCAATTGCAACATTCTCCTCCCCCGTGGCGGATCGGAAGCTGCGCTCATACACAGAGGTGCCTAATGGACCTGCCAGGTCAACTGGAGGGATAGGTGCAACAAAAGACGACATGGACGAAGACGGGATGAGAGTGGGGCGAACCATATCCGCTTTCTCAGGGTCTATAGCCAACTCCTTCTGTCGTCTCTTCTCTCGCTCTTGGATGTGTGTCCGTGGATCGGGTCCATCGCCCCAAGGGTGAGTTAGGTCTCGAAGACGCCCTCGTCCCTCGATGTAGTGGTCAAAGACATAGGTCCAGATATAGAAATTGCCTCCAGCAACATAAAACGCGACCAGCACATCCACAGTGTAGTGGGCACGGTTCGCAATGACGACAATGGCAGATGCTATACAGAGACACCAAACAAAGGCCAAACAAAGGACGCCGAGCCATCGGAAGCGCCGAGAGAACCGATGGTAGCCATGACTGGTCCAGACAAGTGCCGAAATGACAAAGATCACGGTATGGCCACTGAACATGCAATCACCACACCGGTGCAGCGTGAACGTGGTGAAGAATTCACCGACAGAGTGGACGCAACCGTCTCTCGGATCAGGAAACGACGTAATAGCGATAGTGGTGATTCGCATGACGTTACAAAGTGCCCATGTCAAGAGAACCTTGCAGAAAAGATACAAGGGTCGGTAGTGAGTGGCAATCATGATCACTGTCGGGAGAAACAAGAGAGCGTCCGCCAAATCAGTAAGCCATAACATCGTGATGGAGGGCAATGCTTCAAAGAGTCGATCTGAAAGCTTGGGCGTTTCTGTGTTGTCCGGTGAAAGGTACGAGGCCACATTGGCCATGACATTCTACGCAACAATGTCAACGATTAATTTCTGTACGTCTCTTGGGCGAATACATGTTTTAAATTTACTCACCATTAAGTAAAGAGTCAAGCTAAATATGACAATGACCAGCATTGTAAACACGATGCTCTGTTTCGTCAGACGGTATCGCTGCGCGAAAAATCGCTTCAGTCGACGCATTGAGGCCATGGTGGTCTTGAAAAGGGTATATGTTGATGAGGTTGACTGACGAATGCAGAATGAGAATGAGAAGAGTGAATGAAGGTTTATTTTTTGTTGTATTGGCGACATTCTCTTGTCTTATATCATGTGTTTTGCTATGCTTGAGCTAAAGAGGAAATTGGAATCGAACAGAATGCGCCAGGTTGGTTCAGGACAAATGATAGCAGTACAAGGGTCCCATGGATGTTAGCAAGTGTGGCTTGGGCAACACCGGAATAAAAAGAAAAGGAGAAGGTCTGGGTCGCGTCTTTTTTTTTTTTTTGTCTTTTAACCACAGCAGTGACGAATGTCATTGGGCTATTGAGCACTGACCTCTCAATAGCACACACGCGAGCACACACAGTCGGTATGGCATGCGTTACTTTGTTCCTGCATCGGCTTTTTTTTTCTTTTTTCAACCTCTTCCGGCCATGGTCATGTCACTTGGTGGCAATTGGGCCATTCAGCCGTCTCATTGGCGTTTGAGCCAGCTTCTGCGCCAACAAAAGCCGGTCTCTGATGCACGTGTTCAAACGCCGACAATGCCGTATATACAAAATGGGTTAGAGCTGAGAAGGGCTTCAAGTTCCACCTTACTCTCCGCCCTCTATTTTTCCCTTCATGGTCAAAGCACTTTTTTTTCTTTCTTTATGAATGAATGATCACGGATCTCAATCTTTCTCCCTCTCATTCATCCCCCTCCCTGCATCTTTGCACTTCAATCATTACTCACCGACCTCGTCGAGTGGGTGGATTAACATTATTCCTCGCACCCTCCCCTTTTTGATATACCCCCACAATTTATATTATCTTGAGTTTAATTTGCGCACAACAACAACATCCACACCAATAGTCGATACCCTAATTCCTTTTGATTTTTTCTTTCTTCTTCACTTTTTGTTCACTCACCAACAACCACCAACCCCAAAGGAACACCTTGATATCGTCTCACCTCTGACTCCTTCTCGGCGATGAAGTTCGCCAAATACCTCCAGGATGAAACGATCCCGGAATGGCGCAAGGCCTACATGAACTACAAGCAGGGCAAAAAACACCTCAAGGCCATCGAACAAGCCATCGAGCAGCGCGAGAACACCCTCGACTCGCCCAACCAAACCACCACCACCGACACCACTTCTGCATCATCGATGAACGGGCGCTCCAACTCTCTTCGAACCCACCAGATCAATCACCAGGACATCGACCCGGATAGCGGCTCACCCTCAGGCGCTATTCCAATCTTATCCAAAGGTCGTGACTATGCTCGCAGCTATTCATCCATTAATATGCCCTCGGCTAACGCCAACAACCAACAATCATCGTTGTATGTAGATGATGGCCGGTCCGTTTACAGTGCAATGACAGAGGTAGACAATGCAGCCTCCGGGTCAGAGGCACCCATTACTGGAACAAATCCACCTCAACGCGCCAGCACCATGGGCAACAACCTTGTGCGCAAAAACAGTCAGGCGTTCAAATCATTCGCTCGGAGGTTTACGATGGCCCACCTCCCTGAAAATGTCACGCGCCCGCGCCGGATCATTGGTATATTTTTGTTGCAAACGTGTTTGAAGGGCTTTACTGGTGATTCAACGCTGGTGTCTCAATTACATTTTTTTGGCATACTTTTATGTTCGTAGTGGGAAACAACGACCTCGAGAGTGTTCGCGACCAACTCTTACCTGAAGAGATTGCGTTTTTCGACTTTTTGGATGACCAGCTGGAGATGGTGGACTCGTTCTACAAAGGTATCGTCTTAGCTTGAGCTACAGTTAATCGTCATCACAACATCACAACATCACAACATCGACTCGATTGCTAATCACTACGTTATTCGTGCTATTATAGAGAGGGAGCTGGAGGCTGTGACCAAGCTCAAAGTGATCAAGCAGCAGCTCTTTGTCGCCAACGAGTGGAAGCGCCGATACGATATCAAGAAGGTATGGACATCCGCTACTTCTTATCCCTCAATTATCTATGTGCTTTGTTGAGCATTTCTAATGCCATCGCTATCTCATATATAGGCAAAGGCTGAAGCCGAGAGTCAGTGGTACGAAGCAGAGTGGACTAGGATGCGCAACGGAATCGGCAACCTCATGCGGGCGGACACTTCATTAACAGAGGATGTTGTGATCGGACCTCTGGACTCGGACCCAGCTCATGCGGGAGCGCACCCAAGGAGCGAGGCGTGCGGCTTTTCGACATCTGCGGCACAGGAACCGGCCAACGGATTGCGTCATCGTGGAAATGCCAAGACCGACCTTGACCCTGCGATTCGCCAGCAGCAAATTATCAAGGAGGACGAGGAAGACCGTCGCCAGCACCTCAACCACAAGGTCGCACGCACACGCATCAAGACTGCTCTGTCAGAGTTCTACCGCAGTCTGGAGATGCTGAAGAACTACAAAGTATGCCAACTTGAATCCAAAGGAAGACGGAACTTGGCAAAAAATCAAGGATCAGAGTATCTTACTTTTTCGCTTTTGTTTACTCGAGTAGGCGCTGAACGGCACTGGATTCGCCAAGATCATGAAAAAGTTTGACAAAACAGCAGGCTGGAAGGCATCGAAGGCGTTCGAAAATACGAAGCTTAAGCCACGATACTTTATGAAGTCTAACATCCTCAAGGATCTTACCGTCGAAACCGAGGAGCTGTACATTAATACATTCGAGAAGGGCCACCGAAGACGAGGCATGGCCAAGCTCAGGATCCCAGATTTAAAGAACCAGGTATATTATTGCTCAAGCAAGGGAAAGATCGAGATCTATATTGTCTCCCAGATTTTTAACCGCAGGATTTCATGCCATGATTTAGACTCACCACAAGACTTCACTCAGAATTGGAGTTTACCTGGGACTTGCCCTTCCACTAATGGTTCAAGGACTGCAATCGGCCTTCTCCCAGGATACCCAAGCAGATATTCCGTACTGGGACAGTCTGCTGCTGGTTTATGCGGGTCTCTTCCTGACCATTCTATTTGGCTGTCTCTTTGGTATCAACATGAAAGTGTGGTACATGAACAAGATCAACTACAAGTTCATCTTTGAGTTTGATCCGCGCGACAACCTCGACTACCATGAATTCTTTGAGGTATGTGGGATGTTTGAATTATTTTTTTATTCATACCACACCACACGACTCATAACTGTTAACTAACCATAATTTGTCCGCTCTGTGGTTTAGCTCCCAATCTTTTTCATGTTGCTGCTATCTCTGGCCTTGTACTTTGACTTTGGATCCAAGTGGACGCATCATGTTGCCACCGCTTACTGGCCCCTGATACTCATGTCTGTCATCGCCTTTCTCCTCCTGTGCCCACTCCCGATATTCAACTATGGCGCGCGCAAGTGGTTCTTGACCAGCTGCTGGCGGATTATGGTCAGTGGGTTCAAGAGCGTCGAGTTCCGAGATTTCTTTATTGCCGATGAGATGAACTCGCTGTCGTACTCAATCGAGCAGTTTGAGTTTGCGATCTGTGCTTACATCCACCATTGGGATGACCTTGGTAAGTGGCTCGTTTTCTCTGTATGTAGCGTATACTTTCGAATATTGACTCCTCCAGTTTTTCTGTCTTCGACTTTTTAGCACTCTACTGCACGACGAGCCAGATGTGGCTCACACCCTTTGTCACGGCCCTCCCACCTTGGTTTCGATTCATGCAGTGTCTCCGGCGTTTCAAGGACACGTCTGAGTGGTTCCCTCACTTGGTCAACGCGGGCAAGTATGCCTCCACTCTCATCACCCTGTTTGTCTACTTTGCCTTCCGGCACTACGGCGGAAACGCCCTCAAGGCCGCCTACATTGTCGTGGCAACTTTTTCGAGCTCGTACACGTTTCTGTGGGACGTGTACATGGATTGGGGGTTGTTCCGGTTCGGCAAGTACGGCGGCGCGGCCTACGGGCACCCGTTCCTGAGACCTGAGTTGGTCTACTCGAAAGTGTGGGTGTACTACATAGCGATTGTACTCGACTTTGTGGGCAGGTTTGCGTGGGTGGTGCGGTTCATGCTCCTGACCATGGACACGAGGATCCTGGCATTCGGTTTGGCGCTTGTGGAGGTTCTTCGGTAAGCTTATTTTGATCCTGGAGTGTTTTTCCTCAAGCACTTGATGTGAAAATCTGACCCGTCCTTTTTTTTTTCTTTCCATTTTTGTCCGTTTTGTCTATTTTATTCATTTTTGCAGTCGGTGGCAATGGAATTTCTTCCGCTTGGAGAACGAACACTTGAACAACTGTGGCCAGTTCCGAGCAATCAAGGATATCCCACTCCCGTTCCACATCCACTATGAGGGCGACACCAGCGAGCCAGAGGAAACTGATGAAGAGTACAACGGCGAGCAGGATCAGGTTGGTATAGAAACCATGGACAATCAGAGCGTCAAGGTTGCTCCTCTTGGTCGCAAATCAAGCAATGCTCCCTCAAAGACCAGTTTAGGCGGTCAGGGGGCAGCACACGGAGCTGGAGACAGCCGGATCTCTGTGCACTCAAACAATAACAGACAAGGCAGCCAGGCGCCTGCTCCTGAGCACCCAGGCTTGAACCGCAGCTACACTTTTATGGATGCGGCCATGGCCGAGGCAGGCTTCAACGACAACCAGCGCGAAGAACTGCAGCGGCAGACAGATGCGACGGCGAACAAGTTTTTCAACCGCCGCGACTTTGATACCAAGATGGATGACGACGGGTTGTTCATGCCCATCCGGTCATCGCCTCGCGGCAGGACACGCACAGGACTGACTGCCTCGCCTGCGAACGCCTTGTCGCCTGTCGGGCTGGGGCTGAACATGGATGGCGTTGGTGGAGTATCGCAGTTTGATCTTCCAGCGGCGGTGACGCCGCGGCGAAAGACGAGTATTGGCGCGAGGTTGTTTGGCCGCCGGGACGACTCGGATGACGAGTATGATGTTGACACGGACTAGATTATCCGTAGATACCTTAGACCCTTGACCATTGTTAAATTATGCATTTCTGTTTGGTAAAGATGTTTGGCTTTTTTTTTAATAATATTATTATAAACAAGGTATTGTACAAGGATAGTGACGGGATTATTGAAGAAAAACGTGTGGCATAAAGAGAAGAAATACTGAGAAAGAAGGTATCGATGACGAAGAAAGACAAAATAGAACACAGAAATATTGTTACAAAGCACCAATGGGCTCAGGCTCGATGGCCTCTTGCGAAGACGGACCATCCTGTGCTAACAGATCTTCGACTTTTGGAAGGTACACTGTAGTGGGCGGTGCTGCCTCCTCTTCCTCCATCACTGGCGAGACCACTTTAGGGCGCTGGGAGACAGGCACAACAATCACAGGTGGTTTTTGGGATAACGGCGAGGCCAAGGGCGAGACGCCAGAGAACAGCGCCTTAGGGATAGCGGTGGGTCCTGAGCTTGCGTGGTTCTGCATACTGTTGCCACCAAGCATCATCATCAGCTTTTCCATGGGGAGGAGCAGACCCAGAAGGAGACAGACCATCGAGACGGTAAAGACTTGCATCTTTGTGTACTGGCGCACGGCCAGGAACCGGGTCAGGGTCCTGACTGTCTGTTTGGAGTTGCTGACTTTCGTGTGCAAGTAGTGGACCGGAGCGGCGAATAAGGCGAGTGGTGCGTGAGTCGAAGCCAGATCCTTTTCCTTGAGATCACGGCTCTTGGTCTCTGTCTTTGTTGCGTTGGTGGGTTGTTTCGCCTGGAACAATGTTGGGTACGATCCAGGTGAAGATGAGTTTGAAGATGTTGCCGAACTGGATGACATTTTCCTGCCCTGCAATTTGGCTGTCGACACTAGTGGACTTCTGTTATTTGAGCGAACAGCTTGTTGTTGCTGAGATCGCAGCTCGCGTGACTTGTCCGAGAGGCCAGAAGAAGATCTCGTTGAGGAAACGACCGATGAACGTGTAGAAGAGTTGGATGACGTCGAGGAAATTGATCCGCCGTCGTCCTGAGGTTCCCGCATGGTCAAGGTTGACGACGATGAGCACTGGATAAAGCTCTCGATTATCCGTCTCCGGTCCAGCTCTTTCCATGTGGTGGCGTCGATGTACTGGCTCTCTTCTTCGGTCAAGCCCACACTCTGGAGCAAGAATCGGTCCTGCGGGTTGACCCAGCTTTCGCAACGAACTAAATTGTTTGTCATTGAGGAATGTGGGTGAGTACTTTTGATCGAGACTATCGACACAATTTTTTTTTTTTGTGGATGAAAATGTCCTTACCAAAGACTTCGATGGATTGGCCGGGGACGAGGACTCCAAGAACAGGTTTGACAGAGTATCGCAACGGCGCATTGGTCTTGAACTTGTAGCCGACAGGTGTGGGTTGCAGGTTCTTGATCTTGAGCTTTGACACCAATCCTGAAGAGACCTTGGAGGCTGCATTGGAAGAAGCAAAAGGGGGGGTTTTTTTGGTCAAACACATGTCCATAGCAAACAGAATCATTGGACAACGGCGGGCAAAAGAGAAATGAAAAATGGAAATCGCGTCCATCCCTCTTTTTCTTTCTCTCGCTCCATCCTAAATTTGATTTGGCTCGCTGTGTGTTGTTTCTTTGAATGGATCTGATATTCCACCTTTGGCCATGCTCCTTACAAGATCTTGACTCCTCTTTTTCTCTCTCTCTTGCTAGCCTCCCTGTACCCCCTGTCCCACACTCAACATTCCCCCCACCAGAAGAAAGTCATGTGTGGATAGCGAATGGCAAAGGCCGTGCGCACTGAAGAAAATAGGCGAAAATAGGCTATGCCTTGTGCGTCCTACAGCGTGTGGCGAAGAGGGAGGCATAATGGTCGTTTGTTTGCGGGGAGGACAAGTGGCGCTGTTTGGAGAAATGACGACTCGCAGGAAATTACTGAAGGGCGAAAATCGGGCGACGCACAGCCAAGAGAAAGGAAGGGAAGGGAAGGTGTGACGGAGTTATTTTCTGACTGGACCTGTTTCCAGTTCATATCACAACACACGTATGACGTGCATGTTTTAAACTTGCTTCAACAGTCGACAGCAGATCGTGCAAGTTTGTGTGCTGCAAACAACGGCGAATTACTTTTGTTACCGTTGCTGCCACATGTCCCAGCTGCTTCGTGCCCAGCCTTTTTTTTTTTCTTTGTCCATCCAGCCTCGCATTCCCTGGCTTTTTTTCTTTTTTTTTAGCGCTCCGTGAGTGTTAGGATGGGACAGCATGTACGTGTCTTTGACCGAAAAGAAGGAAATAGGGAGGAGGGGTTCGTACCTGAGAATTGAAATGTCTGTGGAGAGATGCGAAGGATAGGAGGGGTTGTGGGTTGAGTGTTGGAGGTGGTGGTGGTGGGACTAGTGCTCGCCATGGTTGTCCTGTGTCGCAAAGGGAGATGGATGGACGAAGTATGCGCTGTGGTGAAGGTTATACGTGTTTGTGTTTGTGTTTGTTGGGCTATGATGCTTGTTCCTGCCGGGTGGAAGAAATAAAGATGAAATAAACCAAAGGGCAAGTATGGGATGGGATTCTCTTTGTTTGTTAGGCGTGGTTGTCGAGTAGAAGCAAAGCAGCCAAGCGGGACGTTGAAGAGTGGAATGTGGAATGCGAATGAATGGAGGTGTGCGGGTGCAACGGGCGGGGGTAATGCAGGTTTGAGAGAGTGGCTGTTGGCAATGAAGAAAGAAGACAAAGAAGTAACGGAGGGAAGGAAGAAGAAAAGAAGCAAAGGAATGTCGAACTCAGGAACAGACACAAAAAAGGGCCAATTGTGAATGCGATGGGGTCGAAGTGTGCCACTCACTCAAAAAAAAAAAAGTTGTGGGGGGACACCCAAAAAGAGAGGTCACACTCGCACAGGCTGACTTCGTTTCTAGGGAAAATATTTGGGGAGAGAAGGAAGCAATCGATCTGACAAAGACTGAAAACGCTTCAAAATCGACACGCCATCCCCCTTCATATCGAGCGATGGTGGGACGATGGAGAGAGGATGGCCACTGTTACTACCACTGCTATTCATGCCCGTCCTCTTCCTCCCAACTCCACGAGCAAGCAACTGCACCACACGAAAATAGAGAGGGAGGCGATGGGAACAACTTTATTTCGACTGACCAACAGAAAATGAAAAAAGGGCTGAGGATGCGTGCAGTGTGTTGGGTGGGTCAGAAGATCTTTTTTTCTATTTCTACAAAAGCTCATTCCTTTTCATTACTGTGGTTTCGACTGATCCTCTCCATCTTTGCCGGCTTCCTTCCACAGGTACAGACCACAAACAACACAAACCAGAGACAAGTGAATAAACAACAACAACAAAAACAACAACAAGAACAGCTTCTTAGCACGGACTGTTTTGAGTAAAGGAAAAGGGCGCCGGTTTTTTTTGGTTAGTCATTGAGATTCCCTTTTGAGGGATAGCAGAAGAGCTTCTTGAGATTCGTGTGCATGCCATGGTGGCACGATATTTTTCTCTCTCTCTTTTTTTTTTTTTTTGTGGGTGTGTATGTGAACATGCATAAATGTAAGGAGTACATATGTCCTGGTGGTGTGTGTGTTGGGGTGGGTGAACAAACTGTTTTCCGTGGGGAACCTTAGTTCCCATGTGGCTATCCCGTTTCATGAAAATTATTGGGTCACGGAACCCAACCCCCAAGCCCGATTGGACGCGGCGTTCATTTCGAAATCCCTCTCCCGCCCTCTCTCATCGACTGTCCCCATCAGGATTTTGTCCCGCCGTCATTTTGTACGCTTTCCGTGAACAGCGACCAAGATACTCCTGGCATGGTACCTTTGCAAAGCCGAGATACATACCAATGGCTTACCCGTGTGCCTCAGCTGATTCTTCCTCAGCTCATCCCACACTTTGCCTCCTCACTTTGAGACCGTCGAACAACAAAACGAAAAGGCTGTCTCGATGGAGCTATATAGATCAAGTCGTTCTTGTCTTGTCTTCTTCTTCTTCACCCTGTGCAACCAAGGGAGAAGAGGGTTTGTAAATGATCATGTCGAAGAGGGAGTGATGGTCGACCAACCTTATTACCAAAGAAATGTAAATGCTCAGTCGCGTTTGTTGTCTCTTCTTTGTTTTTTCACGAATTGAGAGCTGGTCCGCAATGCTTACTTCTCCACAGCTTTGTCATTTCGATCTTGTAATCCAAAACATATTCTCATCAAAGCCAAGCATGCAAGAATCCGTGGTGTGCTAAACACCTCTAACCTTTGAAAAATTTGAGGTTCACGGTGAGTGGAGAACAGAAGAAAAGTAATAAATCATCCGGCGCGCCATACTTCTGAGGAAGACGCAAAAAAGTTTGTTGGCTGAGAGTACCTCGAAGGAAGTACCGCCCGTACTTCCAAATACGTCTTCCAGTTCGTGTCAAGGTTAGAGTTGTGAAAAAGGGCATTTTTTTTCAATGTTGTTGTGTCTGTAGTGACGACTCGAACGAAACATGCATGGGTCGCGCGCCCCAATGCAAAGTACTGTAGTGGGGTGCGCCCCAAGAGCTCAAGTTCTTCGCTGTGATGTGTTCTTAAGTTGGCGGCGCGAGGATAGGAAAAAAAGTGAAGGGTGATAGTTATGAGGGAAATGTTTGAGCTGGACTTCTACGGGCCATGGTGTACGTGAAGGGGAAGCATTCACGCCTTGGATCGAGCTTTGCCATCGTGGAACCCCAACTATTTGTGAGCTCTGCTTGATCTACTCAAACTGCTCGATCCTCACACGCATTGTCAGAAGCAGGTTCACGAGGTGGCAACAATACCTTTGACGTAATAGCGTTCCCACTCTTGGAGCATTTTTCGCTACGCTCATCTCGACTTGTTTGTCAAAGTGCCTACCAGTAACGATTCAATGATAAATATTGTGTGTGGAAATGACAATCGTGACGTCTGCTAATACTTCCAGAGTTGCTCCGGCGCACCTTTTTCAGTGTGCGCACTTGACAATGATCTCATCGTTGACGAGATTGTCAAGCAGCTTGACTTTGGGGATCTCTACCAGTACACCCTTGTCAACGAGATCTTCGACAGAGCTGGTAACCCTTGTCTCTGGAAGAATGTTGTCACTTTTCGCATAAAAACAGTACCGAGGATACATAAGGCGTGGTCGGGATCGACTACGTCGACTGCTTCACCAAACCTGAAAGTCGACAGGCCCTGTCCAAACACGCACATCATGTACGCATCCTGGTCATCCTTGGCAAGAAAGTCCTCCCTGTTCTTATCAAAGGCCCGATTACCTGCTTTGGTCAAGCTCACATACATCACATATGTTATTGGTCTGAGACCTCGTTTTGTGCAGGGGCGCGATAGCGCCGATCTGAACCTTGACCGAGTCCTCTACCTGATGAAGCAGCCATCATTGAATTCACTGTCGGTTTGGTACTTTTATGAATCTCAGACACGCCGGCCATTGGAGGAGTTTGTGAAGGCCATGGAGGAGTTTCTGGTAAGCAGGGATCGAGATGGGACGACGACCTAGTGTCCGACGATTTGCTGTGTTGGTGTGAGCCCAACATTCTTTGAAGACGGCTCCAGAAGTCGCATGACATGACTGGGAAAAGATAAGTCATAAAAAATATTGTACCTGCATTGCTATTTTTTTCTCATGTTTTTTTCGACCTGTCTGTAGGTTTTGGGTTGGAGGAGATCTGAACAAAAAAAAACAAAAAAAAGAGCAAGTGGACAATGAATGGGCTGACACGGTCGTGGTGTTGAAAGTGGCGCCGAGTGAGTTGAGAATGCTTTTGCCATAGGGGCAAAGACGCGCCGTGCATATACACTGAGTGGATCAAGCGCACAGGCATACTTTAAGAACGAATGTTCAGCCTGGATTTTGAAGGCGTTCCCCGCGTGAGTGACACCCCCACAGGAACGCGGTGTAAATCGCATCGCTCAAGCACACATCTGGAACGCTTCAGGGAGATTTTGCGACAGTTCCCGAAGCCAGAGTCTCTGGGATACTCGTATATCTTTGGTAGTACACTCAAGCTCCAGCCTGACAATCTCCACAATATTCGTCCAAGCTAAGCCCGCACAGTCAAAAGGAGCAATGGTGCGAGGGTGGTTGACAATCAATAAACAGTCTTTTTCGGAGTGTGGTGGGTGGAGGATATGACTTTCGTAAGGGGAAGCCAATGGTCATGGCAAGAGGTGGAATGTGTCCAGTATTGTTTTTGAAAACAAACATAAATGACTGTTCTTTATTTATACCAAGAAAAAATATCGCCTATGCAAAAATAATCTACCATATTCATCTCACATAGCACGACCTCCACGGCGCTGCTGCTGCTGATGGTTCTCCTCGCCACGGTACCAATACTCATCTTCGGCAGCCTCACGCTCAGCGGCACTCAAGTTCTCGTCGATACCGCGTTCCAACTCGCGAACCTTGCTTCCCGCACGATCCAATCCAGCCTTGAGCTCGGCGTCCAGGCGCGAGGCCGTCTTCTCGGCCTCGTGGGTCTTGGCGCTCCACCATTGGCGGCCCTCCTGCTTGACTTCCTCGACCTTGGCCGACATATCATTGACAGCCTCGTTGGCAGCCTTCTCGGCGCCAAAGGCGACATCCTTCAAGCTATCCACACCGCTCTGGAGATCTTTCTGGGTCTGCTTCAGATCCTCCGCAATATGGTCTATTAAAGTGTGGCCATCGTCGTCTGAGTGGTTGAGGTTGTGATCGTGATGGTGGTGGCCGTGAATCGACTGGCCAGTGACCGTCGTGGCCGCATCGATGACGTTGTCGTAAGCCTTGCGGGCCGTCTCAGTCCTGTCCTTTCCAACAGTGTCCGCACGCTTCTCGACGTCCTTCTCGGCCTTGACGGCAGTGGCTTCAACGTTGTGTCCAAGGTTGACGGCAGCATCTTCGTTGCTCTCAAGGGTGGACGTTCCAGACGACCACCAGCTGCTGCGCTCGGGGGTGGGGGCATTGACAGCCTCACGGACAGTCTCGCGAGTCTTCTCGGTAACACCAGCGGCCTTGTTCTCTGCGCCAAGGACGGTCTCCTTCAGGTGGCTCAGCCCGCCCTGGAAGTCCTCCTTGGTCTGGCGGATATCCTCGACAATGTGCTCCATGAGATGTCCAGTGGAATCGAATCCTTCGCGGTCATGAGTGGGCTTGGTCGAAGTAGAGGTCGTAGTGGAAGTGGAAGTGGAAGAGCTCCATGGCCAGCTCCACCCAGCACGGGTACCTGCAACCTTGGTGGTCTCGCGCAACTCGGTCTTCAATCCATCCATCTGGCCACGGGAACGAGCCTCAGCCTTGATACGAGCCTCCTCCTCGACACGTCTCTGTTCAGAAGCAGCGAGCTCGAGTCTTGCACGAGCCTCAGCGGCAGCCTTCTCAGCCTGGATGCGCAACTCTCTCTCCTCAATGCGACGTCTCTCCAGGATAGCAGCCTCAGCCTGGATTTGTGCCTCTCTGGCAAGCTTCTGCGAGTTCTCGTAGGCAATCTTCTCCTCGAGTTCCTTGGTAGCCTGATCCACTTTCTCCTTCTGCAAGCGATCAAAGGAGCCAACTTGGGCGTAGAGATCGGCGGCGGCCTTCTCCTCCTTGAGCTTCTGGAGCCGGATGCGCTCGTCATAGTCCTTGGCAGTGCGCTCAAGACGCAACTTCTCCTCGCGGATCTTGGCATCCAACGCAGCCTTGGCCACGGCAGTCGTCTTTTCGGCGGCGGCAGCATCCCGCAAGACGCGATCGTGAATCCCCTTGGAAGCTTTCTCGGCCTTCTCGCGCTGCTCACGCGCCCAGGTATCTGCTTTCGCCTTGATCTCTGCAGACGTCTTCTCAGCTGCCGCCTTGTCGTGCGCAACCTTATCCGAGATCTCGTGGATGGTCTTGTTGGCCTTTTCTTGTTGCTCGCGCTCCCAGGCCAGGGCCTTGTTCTTGGCATCGGCGGCAGCACGGTCGGCAGCATCGCGCTCGAGCTTCAAGCGCGCCTCGAGGTCCTTGGTTCTCTTTTCCATGGCCAAGTGACGCTCGCGCAAGAGCGCGTCGCCTGTAGCCTTGGCCTGCTGGAGAGCAGCTTCGGCGTGGGTACGCGCGTCGGCGGATTGCTTGGCGAGGAGATCTTGCTCGTAGGCGAGGCGTGAGGCAATGTCGCGGGCGGCCATGTCGGCGGCGTCCTTGGCATCGCGAGCAACACGCTCGGCCCTGCTCTTCAAGGCTGCGAGGCTGCTGTCGATATCAGACTCGATATGGGTCGAGGTTGTACTGGTGGTGCCGGATAAGCCTCGATCCCACCAAGAAGTACGACTCAGGCTTGGACCAACCCCGCCAGGCCAGTTGTAGTAGTTGGCATCGCGAATGCTGGCGGACGAAACTTCCTCGCCGTTAGACCAGTACTCGGGTTCGTGAGGAAGACGGACGTACTCGTGGCCATCCGAGAAAAGCCCACCGTGGTGAAGATGCATGCCCGAGGCGTGGTTCTCGTCAATGCGGGCAGTGCCCATCTCCTCGTTGGTCGAGGACCACCTGTCGACGTCCTTGTTGTCCAAGTGGCCGTGTTGGTAGGTGCGGTTTCCGAACCAGTAGCCGCCTTCGTCCTCGCGAATCTTGGCAGTGCCTTGCTCTTCGCCGTTGCTCCAGTAGTCAGGAGAATTGGACAGGCTAAAGAAGCCACCGGTAGCGGGTCCAGAAGAGCCAGAGGCGTCTTTGGGGCGGCTGGACCACCAGTACTTCTTGTGCTCGGAGCCGAGGTGCTGTTGAGGCTCAGAGTCGTAGGCAAGGTCGACACGGGAGGCTTTGTCGCCGATCCATTCCTTAACGGTCTTGGCAGCCTCGGTGGCGTGAGTGGAGACGTTGTCGAGGACCTTGTCGGCTTTTTTGGTCTTGAGATCGACCCAAGCCTTGGCGTCGTTGAGTTGGCCATTGACCTTGTCCTCAGCCTTGGATGTGCTCTTGTTCCACCAGTGCTTGACCTCCTGGGAGGCGCTGTCGGTCTTGACCTCGGCTGTGTGCCAGGCCTCGCGAGACATGGAGATCAGCTCCCTGGGCTTGAGGGTTTCAGTGGATGAGTAAGACGAAGAAGAAGAGGTTCTTGACCTGGGCTTGTCGTTGCTCAAGCCGAGAAGACTCTGGGTGCGGTGGGGCATGAAGTAAACACCAGCAGCAGAAGCGAACACTGCAGGGGTGAACATCTTGGCAAGAATACCTCCTAAGTAAAAAAAGGGACGAGTATGTTGGTTAGCATTTTGCTTTGTTCGAGGATCGATAGCGGTATGTTGGAATGTCTTTCCTCTTACTTTGACGCGCAACAAGAGAACCGGTTAAACCGGCCAGGGCGACATACACGAGACCGGGCATGAGCTCTTCCTCTTGTGAGATCATTGGGCGCTGGTTAATGAAGTGGGTGCGCTTGTACTCGCGACGAGGTGAATCACCGGACTTGTCACTGGTGTAGTTGCGACTTGAAGAGGACGTGGAGGCCAAGGTCGAAGTGTCAGGAGCCTCGTCGTGGAATTTTTTGAAGAGTCTGGCTCTGTGATCATGATCAAAGCCGCTCTGCTCCTCTTCGCCCTATATTATGCATTACATGGTAACACAAATTTTAACGGCGAGAAATACGAATGGTTTTTCCTCTTTCTTGACTCAGATGGAAGTTAACACATACGTTATTCTCATCGGCATACACGGTTGTGTACGAAGTGAAGGTGCTGCCGGCTACAAGACCAGCAGCCGCTGCAATGGTCATGGGCTAATAGCAAAAAAGAGCTTGGTCACTTTTCGTGTTCAAGTGTTCAAATATTACACCCGATCTCTTTTTTGCTGAAATTGTAGCCCTATACTTACGCACAAAACTGGAAGAACCATTGCTGTAGTGTTGAAATATTAAGAGATTTTTTTTTTTTACAAGTGAAGAGTGATTATGTACAGATGTGGAAGTTATATACAACGAAGTGTACAACGCGTGAATGGGTGATGAACAAACTGCTTTAGCAGCGTTGCTATGTTCTAATTTTTTCGAAATATCGTTGCAAGAAAGAGGAAGGGTTGTGGGGCGATAAGCAGGTGTGGGTGGTGAAGAAGAACAAAACACAGCAAAAAAATCTTTGTTTTTTTCTTTCTGTTTGCAGGAAGTCTGCGAAACATGAAAGAAAGATTTTTTTTTCCTTTGCTCCTCCAATGCTATGATCGTTCAAATACGTGTCGGGCCGACATTGCTCCTAAATGACGATTCTCATAATTGACAGACCCTTCATAATTGACCAATGCACTTGGGCCTATTAATAGGCTCTTTTTTTTTGAGTCTCTTTCTTTGTCTCTACGACTGTATTCCAAAACACACTTTTTCACCCTTTCATCATCCTGTCATTCATCCGCCTTTTCATCCTTCATCCCCTACCTCCATCCACATTCTCATCTACATAGACATAATGCACTTCTCACTCTCAGCATCACTGCTGGGCACCGTTGCCTTGATGATCTCCTCCGTCCAGGGCCAGAATACCCCCGTCGACGACTCACCTGCCACCGTACCACCCCCACAGGCCACCAGCACCTTTAACGTCACCTACCTCAACGACGGCAACGGCGAGATTGCAAGCGAGACCGTTCCCTTCAACACCTGCTACGCCTCCGAGAACGCCTTTGCCAAGTACTCCTACATCAACCTGGTTCCCGGCAATGCCACCGTCAACTTTTACAAAGACTCGAACTGCCAGGTGTTCAGCTTTGGCCTTGACGGCTACTACGGTGGTTACCCCGGCCCTGCCAGATCCTTCCGCTGGGTCGGCTGGGATATGGTACACAGAGGCGACCTCTTTAACAAGGATCCCATCCTGGGCCAGGGTGACGCTAGCAACGGCCAAGTGGAACCCCCAACAACCGGTGCCCCAATCACTGGTGGCCAGCCCGTCCTCCCTGAGGCCGGCAAGGATGAGTCCGGATCTTCATCGTCATCATCGTCCTCAACGTTCTTTGGTGGAGTGTTTGGCTCGCTCGTGGTTCTGTCGATCGGAGGAGTTATCTTCTGGAAGACTGCTGGCAAGAAGATGACTCAGGACAAGGGCAAGGGCGTTCTCCCTTACAACCGTGTCGGAGCGCAGCGCGACGGCGACATCCTGCTCACGACCAACAACCGCAGCCACAACTCGTTCGAGATTGGCGATGAGGAGGAGGAGGAGGAGGAGGAGGATGATCGCCGCCAACGTGCAGGTCACCAGCAGCGTTACCGCGATGACGATGTTTAAAAGTCCATCCTTTCTTTTATCACGACCAAATCTCATTGTTCTCACTCTACTCTTCACGACATACAACACACAAACACACACACACATCACTAAACAACCATCCAACAGGGTTACTCTTTTTTGCGAGGATAGTGTAGAATCGAATCGTAGACTGTTGACCGGCTATTATTACTTTGTACTATCATTAAAACTTGTTCTCAGACGCCCTTTTCGTTCGTTCGTTCGTTCGTTCGTTTGTTCTCTTGGTCTCCAGTGCCACCCTTTGTCCATCTGATACAGAATGACGACGGTGTCTGTGGCCCTAACGTATACGATACAGACATACGTTGCCATGGGCGCATACCCATGTTTGTTTTCTATTCTTTGCTCTCCCTCGGTCTCTCACCCACCCACTCACTTGCATACACTAGCCTCGGAAGATAAAATTGCTTCCACGAAGCGAAATGTATTTTAGTTCTGAATCGTTTTTTTTTTTTTTTTTTGGCCGTGGAGTGGTCGGACTTCGCAATCCTCTGTTCCCTCTCCCTCTGTACCCCCACTCTTCCCCTCGCCCTTTTCTCTCTCCCTCTGTTCGCTCTCTGTGTTTGTGTCCATCTCGACAGAGCACTCTTTTTTGTTGCTTCCAGCCCACCTCCCTTCCTGATTTTTGTCCTGCTGCATCGCCCACCTTCCTTTCCTGTCACTGTTTTGCATCTATTCTGAGCCTCAAAGGGGGCGAGGAAAGGAGGCTGTGAAGCCACAGGGTGGACGTGGTGGGCAGTGAAGGAAATCTTTGGGCTGGTGGTCTTTTTTTTCTCTTGTCTTGGTGCGACCTGCGTATTTGGTCTGTCGCTAGTCGCGTGCGAGTGAATGGACAAAACGAACGTGCACGTAGAACGGCATAGAAAGCAAAAAAGGACATCTCATCATCACATCAATTCGCCCGCCTTTTGGGAAGAAATAATGTGAGACTATGAAAATATGAACGGAATACTTCATTGCCATATCATAAAAAAATATAAACACGCCCATGTCCAATGGGTTCTACGCCACTTGTTTGTGTCCCTATGATCTATGACCTTTCTTTACACATGTGCACCAGGGATCGTGTTCTTGAGTGTGACCAGGTAGTCCAACTCACACTTCAGATCCCTGCAGAACTCATCCATATGCAAGTCGTTCGCATCCTTGCCGAACGGGTTCTCAATCTCGCGTCCAATCGCCTCCATGCCAAACAGCGTGAACGACACCAGTGCCATCAGCGGAACCGTGCCCCAGCCCAAGTTGTCCAAGAACGTAAACGGCAGTGCCAAGCAGTACAAGTACACCACTTGTCTCAAGTGGATACTGTACGCGAGCGGGATGGGTGTGAACACAATGCGCTCCATGTTGGTGAAGATGTCGACCATGCTGCTGATACTGCCCAGCAAGCTGCCCACCAACGCAGACTCGATCCTGCTGGCACGCGCCTCAGCCACTATCCACAGCGACAACCCATGCGCAATCTCAAGAGGCAAGTTCATCTGGCCATCGTCGTTGCCGGCGTGGATCTCCCAAGGGACCTGGCTGTAGTGTCTGTGCATGTCGCCCTTGGCGCGGTCCATGTGGTGAGCCAGCATGGGTGCCTCCGAGGCTCCGCAGGGCTCGTACCCAGCGGGCAACAAGTTCTCGAGGTCGTAGTAGCGGACGCCAAACTCTTGGCGGAGGTGGTGCTTGACCGCGACGGCGTAGGCCAGCAAGAGTTGAATGATCTGGACCCTCTCTTGGTCGTCGAGGTTTTCTTGGTCAACAGCAGGGTGGTCATCGATGTCGATCAGGGTGGTGCTGGAAGGGTTGCGGGGCTTAAGTTGGGCATTGGCCAAGAGGTTGCTGTCGCTGCGGCCAAACAGGTGGTGGAGACGGGACTTGCGGGCTGGAGGGGATGAGGCCTCGGAGGAGGATGACGATGCAGAACCGGCACTGGTACCTGCGCCAGAGACAGTGACCTTGGTGGTAGGGTTATGGGGGGTGTCCTTCATGCCGACCCAGATCATGCGCGAAAAGTTGCGGATCTGGACATCAAGACTAGCCCAGAGCTTGCGACCCTCCCAGTAGCGATCGTAGGCAGTATTGGTTCTGAAGGCGAGGATCAGACCCACCACGATCGAGAGTGCCGGAACTAAAGAAAGAAATATCCAATGCACAATGCAGCAAGGGTTTAAAGGAGGTCGGTTGGAAAGGGAAAGGGAAGGAAAAAGACAAGGAAAGAAACAGGAGGGAAGAGGGATGGGGTTAGCTAGGGAACATGATTTGCTTCAGAGAGGAGGATAGGAGAGAACAATACCATGATGCATATGCAAGCTGGTGCGTTATTTGTTGTGGCTGCTTTTGATTGATTGCAGTAATTGCTATGCCTTACCGATGACATTAGGGACATTGAGACCGCCTTTGATATACTTCTCATAGTGGATAAACATGATGGTGGAGCTGAACGTGGTGATAATCATGACATCCTTGAAGACGGCCGGAATCACTGAACCGCGGATACGGAGACTGTCTATCAAAGGGTTTGTCCGAGAAAGAGCAAGAGAGATAAGGATACGGAGACAAGTTAGAACCTCAACAAACAAACAAAAAAAAAAAAGAAAGAGAGGCCAATGCTTTGGCTTCTTCATCAAAAAAAAAGGGTGCTTCGTCGCCATGATGCGACAACGAAATAGGAAAACGAGACGAAACAAGATCAAGCATGTGTGCCCAGATTGAGTGCACAAAAGAAAAACTGCCAAGGGACATGAGAGTGGAGATGCTTGTTCACTCGTTGCATAAAAAATGCTCCCCTATCTCCCAAGAGGAATGGTGCGCTTTGGGGGACAAAGTAGAAGAAATGGCCATCCTGTAGATTTTTTTTTTTTGTTTTGTTTCGGAAAGTGGTCGAGTGGGTTGTGGGTGTAGGAAGAGATGGTGAGGTCGTACCTGGATAAGTCCATGTGTTCCGCTGGTAGTACTCTGCGGGTCGCTTCCAGTAAGACATGGCTGAATATTTTCCTGTGTTGGACTGGTTATGGATGAGGCAGTAGCAATTGGGAACTCTGGGATATGTTGTGAGTGATGCTGTTGCTGTTTTCCGGGGGTGAACAGAAAGAGAAGGGCGATGCCGTGAAAGAGAGGTCGATTCAAGGACACAAAGAAGAGAGTGAGAGTGAGAGTGGAAAAGGAAGGATGGAAAGGAAGAAGGGAGAAAGAAGGAAAGAAAGAAAGAAAGAAAGAAGAGAGAGAGAAAAGGTCGTTGTCGTGTGGTCGAACGGCCACCCACTTTTATATGTATGAAATTGCTACTCTTCCTTCTCCTTGGTCCTTCTTTGTTGACGCACTTAATTGACTCTTTAACAAGTGGAAAGCGCAACACGCATCTCAATCTGTCATCGTGCCTCCGGGGCCTTTACAAAAAGGTTGTTCCGCTCTCAAATCCAAGTACAATAAGCGCGGTATCATAGCGGTGCTTTTGCATGCATGCATCGTCCTGTCATCGCCATCGCCACTCATTTTCTTTACTCCGTCACACCGTCCTTCCCTGTTCTGACTTCTCTCTGTTTGTGTGTGTGTATGTTTGTTTGCTCAGAAATAAACAATTTTGGCGTCAAAGGCAAAATGAAAGTGAGATTGGCTCTCGTGGCCACCTTTTTCCTTACACGATTCAAGCTACTTTTTGTTTCTTTTCCGTCATCTTTGCCATCGAAATAATCTGCCTCAGCCCTGGCTCTCGTTTTTCGCCCCCTGCACGCATACTCACTTACATATACTCCCACACCCATGTGTCTTTTTCTTTTTTTGTATCCAGACCAACCCAACCCAAAAAAAAAAAAAGTCGATCTGTTCGTTACGATTTGAACATACTCTTAACACGGTGGGTGGGTTTCCACCTCCGCGAAAGAAGAGAGTCCTTTAATCCGTGAGCATTTTCTGTTGTCGTCTTGTTGCTGGTGTTACTATTGTTGTTGTGTGTATGCAGATAGGTATGTTTGTTAAAAGGAGAAGGAGAGATGGACTAGAACCCCCTCTCTCTTTCAAAAAAAAAAAAAAAAAGGCTGCTGGACAATTGCATTGCAAGAGAGGACAAGTAGCAAAACAAGCTAAATGGGACTACGCATGGCAGGGGTCGACTATGAAGGAAGTACATATTGACATTCGGCGCATAGTTGACAGTGAAACCCATCTCGAGGGCTAGTGAAGAGCTAAACGAGACAGAGAGAGACAGGCAACAAGGCAAACTTCCGAGCCCGCATTTGCTCATTCAACACTGTGGTCACCGCGCCTCCTCTGATCCGTCTTCAACCAACCATGCTCCGCGATCTTTTCTTGTTATTTGATCGTAGTGATTTCTCCTCGGGGAGGGGGGGGGGAAGAAGATGATGCTCTGAGAAAGATAAAAGAAAAGTATCAAACCTGTCCGCGCGCGCATTGGTCCCCGTTAAATGAAATTTCGACGTTTGTCCGTTGTCCACGAAAGGAAAGTGGTGGCACAGGATCAAAAGAGATCTCCATGAAGAACAAGGAGTTTATGCGGCAAATGTCGCATGTGGCCATGTCCCATGATCCTACAATATTGCCATAGGTTCTAGACTAATATGGTGTAACCTCGTGATCATGCATTCTATTGCTGGATCTGAACGTTACCAGGTTGGTAACCCTAGCACCTTGCAAGCATAAAGATTATTTGGGTGGGTGGAAAACTGTATTAAGTGAAAAAACTATGTAATGTGAAAATCTACGTATTTGTAAAATTGACGATACGGAGGATGGACCTTCATCTCAAAAAAAATGAATGAACGAGCTGAGCTCAGTCGATCGCGAGAGAGAAAAAGAAGCTCCATCTGGATGAAAAAAACTATTAAGTGGGTGTATTGCTGGAAGGGCCTCTGGTTGGATGAGGTTGGATATTTGCTGAGTGAACTGCGAAAAAAGAAAAACGATAAAGGTTCCGGGGGCAGCATTCCTGGACCCATTATATCTTGCTTCGCAGTTCTATAACGTGACATGTTGAGGTTTCTTGTGGCGAACATGGATCATTCCTGATCCTATTCCGCTCCTTAAAAGAGTCCGCCGGTCAGCTTGGAGACGTAGTTGTATGTGGCGTATGTTGTGAGCAAGAAGCCGACCATCACGACCGAGTCTGATAATTATCGCCCAATTGATGTCCAGTTGAAGAGTTGTGATAGACGGATAAGAGTGCGTTTCATTGGAAGATGGTGGAGGAGAAGATAGATCAAATGTTAATAAGCAGAGTTCTTAGCTCTCCTGACCAGCTTTTTAAAACAGATGCGCAAGTGACAGATGAACGGCAAACGTACTGAAGACAGCCTTCTCCCATGGCTCGAGCATGTACAGGCCGGTGGTGACCTCGTAGCTGTAGTTGAGTTGTTTGACATAGCTGCGCAATCCCATGGTGTGTATGTTTGTATGTATTTGAAGAGTGATGAATTGAAAGGTTGATGACAGGCATGCGATCCCCAAGGTCACTCATTTTTTGTGACTGCCTCGTCCAGGAACGAACTACCCGGGCAAAAGTGCCTCCGAAGCCGCTCCAAATCACCAACATCTTCCATGCTCTGTGAGGGTTGAAGACAAGGCAAAGATGGATGGTATTTCGAGAGTGGAACACACTCTTAGTTGGACAATCTGATGCATCATCTCATATTCGTCTTGTGGACCCCCATTGCCCTGTGAGCAAAGGTCCATTTTTTTGAACCTTTCTACTCTCACGTGCAACGTCTTTTTTTTGGTGGCGAGTTGCGAGTGACCTCCCACAAAGCGTGAAATGAACATTCTCACGCCTCCATCCATCCCGCACTCCCAAGTACACCTCATCTTGTACCCAGCACCATCTTTTGTATAAGAGTCCTCATCACACCTTCAAGTCCCTTTCTTCATTACTCTTTCTTCATCTCCACAATCATAAATCAAACATGGCTTCGGTAAGACAATTAAACTCATCCAAATCCCTGAGACGTAAATTATCCGAGTCTACAAGCATCTCTTGTCTAACAAGCTCTTTCCCTTCATTCCTTCTCCACAGAACTCCAACACCGTTGTCGTCATCGACTACCAAGATTTGGTCAACAACGTCGATGTCTCTGAGAAAATCGAGGTACACAAACATACCACCGACCCCACTTTGTCACGCCAGTTTGACTCTTGGCACCCCTGTATGCTTACAACCACTTTCCCAAATAACGATGAACTTGATAGAAAGCTTTCGGTTCCCATGATCACTGCTTGGGTCTCCTCCTGGTCAACAACCTTCCTCCCAACTACATGGCCCTGAGAGAGCGCCTGCTCAGACTGGCCTCGGTCTTTGCCGCCCTGCCCGAGGAGGCCAAAGAGAAGACTGTGCACGCCGACAGCCGCTACAGCTTTGGATGGAGCTGTGGCAAGGAGATCATGAACGGAAAGCCAGGTACGGAAATGCCGAGACAAGGACAGCCGTGGTGGGAAAATGATGTGAAAGAGCGCGAACGGGCTCAAATGAGGATGGGGGAAGGAGACTGGACTCCCAGTGCTTCATGTTCGGACACTGAAATGAGCATGAAATAACGCACATTTGCGCAGAGAGAAAGAGGAAGAGGGGGGAAATCAAGGCGCAACGGACAGAAACACAATCGACAAATGAAGAGATCAGAGGACCAACGATCGAAAGAAATGTGCCTGTGCGACGATACCCTGTTGTGCATTCCCCACATTTTTCATGCACAACCACTATGGACCCACTTTTTTTTCGTTTCTTTCGTTAGCACCCTCTTTCCTCGCAGTGCAACTTTCTCACGAGACTAAAAGACGCCTTTGTGCAATGTACTTTTTATCCGATACTTCCTTTTAGACGTCTCCAAGGGAAGCTACTATGCCAACCCCATCATGGACGAGCCAGAGACCTCCGCCCTGCTCCAGAAGCAGTTCCCCGAGTACTGCCACCCCAACGTCTGGCCCAAGGACGACCTTCCTGAGCTCGAGGAGGCCTTCAAGGAGCTGGGGCAGTTCATTGTCGAGGTTGGCAAGCAGGTTGCCAAGTGCTGCGATGCCTTTGGTAAGATCTTGCTCTTTTGTAAAATGGGGTTTGTAAAGTTGGGGCGATGAGTTTAACAGTTTTTAACTCTTTTTTTGCTTTGAAAAAATTTAGTCCACTCCAAGTTGAGCACCTTCTCGCCTACACATCTGCAGGACGTCATTCGGGAGTCCAAGACGACCAAGGCTCGTCTGCTCCACTACTACCCCCAGACCGGATCGCTCGAGGGCGAGAAGCGCGACGATATGGACTCGTGGTGCGGATGGCACTTGGACCACGGCTCGCTCACTGGTTTGACCAGCGCCATGTTCATTGAGGAGTCCGAGCCTGGTCTGAAGGAGGTCAAGTGCCCTGACGCCGAGGCCGGGCTTTACATCCGCAACCGTGGACAGGACGTCGTCAAGGCCTCGATCCCCAGGGACCATATCGCTTTCCAGACCGGTGAAGCTTTGCAGTTGGCAACCCGTGGACTGTTGGCAGCTACCCCTCACTGTGTCCGTGGCGCTACAGCCCCCGAGGAGGACCCTACCCGCTATGCTACTTTGGCCAGAAACACCTTTGCCGTCTTTATGCAGCCCTCGCTGGAGACCGTTGTCACCGAGGATGGACGGAACTTTGGCGAGTGGACCAAGGAGGTCTTGGATCGCTACTATGACAAGGAGAAGGAGCTGTAAAAGCTTTCCAAAAAAAAAAAAAAAAAAAAAAAAAAAAATTGTCCGATTGTATAAACAGCTCGAAAAGAAAAAGAAAAAAAAACGACTACAATATATATCCTAAACAAATAAACATCTCAGCAATTTTTTCCGCATGTTTATTTTCTGAGGAACTTTTCTCACTTTTCTTTTTTCAAGCTGCAGTCCGCATAGGTGCGTGGAAGGGGTTCAGCGGGTTAGCCATCTGTTGTCCAGAAGTCTGCGTTCCCGGCGCGTAACCCGGCGCGCTCTCCATGCGACTCGAGCTCAGTAACCTCTTGTCGTGCTTGAAAAAGAACTGCAGCGTAAACATCTTCTGGTCCACGTCCCAATGCGACCACAGGTTCTCCTCCGACCGGTCCACCTCTTTGCTCTGGACCTTGAACGAGATGGTCTCATAGGGCTCGGCCGCGATCACCAGGTACTGGAACGCCTTGTTGGGCGCCTGGATCTGCTGCTCGTACGCGGACATGAATCGATACCGGGGCTCCACGTCCTGGGCGATTTCTGGGTACGAGATCTCGAACAGCAAACCGGCCTGGCGGGTCTTGGGGTCGCGCACCTTGGTGACTTTGTAGCCGGGGCGACCGATTTTGATGACGTTGCGTTTGAAACCGGGGGTACCGGCCTTGAGGGCGGCCTGCTGTTGCGCGGTGAGGGGAGCCATGCTGTCGGGCTTCTCCATGGCGTCCTTGGCGGCGCGGCGGCCCAAGTTGGTTTGATGTTTCTTTCCCTGGGTGTGGGCGAGGTAGGACCCCTCGTTGGTGTGTAGTGTGAGGCAGAGTTTGCATTCATAGGAGCCGAGATGGTTGCGCATAAAGTAGGGGTCCTTGTTGAGATCTAGGGGAAGAGGGAAGGAGGAGAGATAGATATAATCATCGAGTTAATTTATCGGTTCCAGTGTTAGATCCATCCGCAAGGCTTGATATAATGAAATATCGGCGCCAATAAACTGTTTCCTTGCTTACCAATAGTCTCCAAGGCCAGCTTGCGAAGACGTTCTCTCCTGTCAACATTGCTCTCTGATGCGCCAGCGACACCTGCGCCTCCGATCTTGGATCCCACACGGTTCTGACGATCAGCCATTATGTGTTATGTGATATGTTTTGCTTGGATTGTTTTTACCCTTTGAGTTGTTGGGTTGGGTTGGTTGGCGCTTAGTTTTGAGCTATCCTTTTTGTTTCGATCAAGCCGTGCTCTGTGTCCCGCTTTGTTGCTCCTGAACCTTTGCCTTTCCTTGATTGTTCCTTTGATGTTTTGTT
Source organism: Podila verticillata NRRL 6337 (assembly GCA_000739165.1). Classification (NCBI taxonomy): domain Eukaryota; kingdom Fungi; phylum Mortierellomycota; class Mortierellomycetes; order Mortierellales; family Mortierellaceae; genus Podila; species Podila verticillata. The sequence goes on from KN042424.1 coordinate 359,346, forward strand.
GGGCCTGACGCTTGGCTGATTAATCTATAAACAAATTCAAGCAACAAAGTAACATAAGACGGGTTAATGAAATGTCTCCGCTAATGTTCGCTGAATGGTCTCTCTGAACAATGTACCTGGCTTGAGAGAGGACGAGAGTGATTGGATGTGTGATGAGTTGGTGTGGAGAAAATGAAATTGGTTGGAGGCAAAAAAAAAAACTTGATCAGATTACTCGTAAGAAATAGTGCGATTGATGAGATACCCTTAAGAAGGCCATCGGGGCTTGTTAAATTGAAATGTGACAGGAGGCTAGAAAAAAGCTGTGCGAGCCACTCCGTCGCAAAGTAATAAGATTGAAAACACTCTGTTACCCGCGGGCTCTTTAGTCTTGTAGGGACAACAGGAGAGGGGTTGCGACAGAGACCGTGCCACTGAATGTCGTTGAAGGACGGCTGAAAGTTCTTGTTTGCCGCCTTGATGGTGGACTCGTGTAGGAAGGAATTCACGTCTTGTAGATTCCCAAGTGTATCACTGCCCTCTGTTGTCCCATTATTTTTTTATGTATGTGCGTGCAATTTTGACATACTCTCCTCCAGAAAACAAAAGAATGCATGCGTGTTCAACATGTTGCTCAAAGCCTTTTTTGCTCCAAAGCTGCACCATTTTTTTGCCAGCCTCATCCTCACTGTACTCTGGTCAACGGTCATCTCCCACCCATCAACCATTCCAAGTGGGCTTGCGGTCAGAGGCATGTGCAGATTTGATTTTTGTTTTTATTATGCTTAGAGTTTGCGTTCGTAAAAGGATGAAATGGAGTTGGGCTAAAAGTACAAGTGTGAACGGTCCGTCGTTTTTGCTGGGGGGGGGAAGGTTTTCATTTTGCTAAGAGCTTTAATCGCGGTTTTGCGACATCTGATGGGGGTGGACAATAAACTCGTGCAGAGCCTTGCCTGCTGGGACCATAGGGTAGACGTGCTCGTGCTTCTCAACCTTAGCCTCCATCACAACGGGACCATCGTGGGCCAAGAACTCGGCCATGGCGCCAGGGAGATCCTGCATCGTGGTGGCGCGGATACCCTTCATGCCCATCGACTCGGCCAACTTCACAAAGTCAGGGTTGAACATGGGCGTGCCCGAGTAGCGCTCCTCGTAGAACAAGTCTTGCCATTGCTTGACCATGCCCTGGAAGTCGTTGTTGAGAATCAGAACCTTGACACCAATGTTGTACTGAGCAGCGGTGGCGAGCTCCATGCCGGTCATGCAGAAACTGGCATCGCCGTCAATGTCGACAACGATGTGGTCGGGCTTGGCGACCTTGGCACCAATGGCGGCGGGGAGACCGAATCCCATGGTACCCAAGCCACCAGAGGTGACAAAGGAGCGGGGGTGGCGCCACCTGAAGTACTGGGCAGCCCACATCTGATGCTGACCGACACCAGTCGAGATGATGACCTTGTCCTTCATGTGCTCAGTTTGCTTGTTCAGCTCCTGGATGACGGTCTGGGGCTTGAGAACACCGTTAGGATCTTGGACGTGGTAGAATGGGAACTGGTTCTTCCACTTGGTGAGCTTGGAGAACCAGTCCTTGCGTTCGGAGCTCTCGATCAGAGGCAGGAGCTTGGTCAGGTTTTCGGTGACATCGCCCTCAATGGCCTCGGTGGCCTGAACAACCTTGTTGATGTTCTTGGGCATGATCTCGAAATGGATGATGCCACCGCGCTTCTCGGCAGCAGCCTTGCGAGCCTCGGGAGCGAAGCGGGGAACATTACCAGTGACACGGTCGTCGAAACGGGCACCCAGGGCAATGACGACATCAGCGTTCTGCATGGCCAAGTTGGCGTAGGCGGAGCCGTGCATTCCCAACATGTGGAGAGAGCGGGGATCCAACTCGTCAAAGACACCAAGACCCTGGAGAGTTGTGGTGACGGGGATGTTTCCGTTCTGCGAGAGCTCTTTGAGTCGGGCAGGACCATCAGGATGGGCAAGCATACCCTGGCCGGCGTAGATCAAAGGACGCTTGGCAGCGTTGATCAACTGAGCAGCGCGGAGAATTTGGGGCGAAGTGACCTGGGAAGCACTGGAGGCGAGCTCGGTGAAGAAGGGGGCTTGGCTGGTGGGAGGGCGAGAGGGGATGCCGGGAGCTGGGGGGATGGCCTTGTTCAGGATGGCAGCAGTGACATCCTTGGGCAGATCAACAAGCACGGGTCCGGGACGTCCTGAAGTGGCGATCTCAAAGGCTTCGTTGATGCGGCGGGGCAGATCGGCGACATCCTTGACCATGACGTTCCACTTTGTGCATGCGCGCGAGATGCCGACGACATCGGCCTCCTGGAAAGCGTCGCTTCCAATGGCGTTGATAGGGACCTGTCCTGTAAAGACGACCATGGGAGTTCCATCTGAGAGAGCATCCTGCATAGCTGTGATAACATTAGTGGCACCGGGACCTATTAAGTTTGAGGAAAGAGAAAGAATTGGGAGTCAGTCAAAGGATGATCCATGTGTAATGAGCTTCGGAAAATATGTTGAGAAGGCACTTACCAGAAGTAACCAGGACCACACCGGGCTTTCCACTGTCATGTGCACACAAAAATAGGCAACCAAACAGAGAACATGTTAGGTACGTAGTCGTTGTTCTCGGAGAAAAGATAACAAGCTTTTTTTTTTGGGTGGCTGTTGTTGAATGCGATTGTCCAAAGAGAGGGCTTGTGCGATATAGAGTAGATGATGATGGGTGTTTGTGTATGTTGCAGAGATAGGGGAAACCATATCCTTCCCATCCATCCATCCATCCATCTAGTTTGTGTCCAGCTATATAACCCGAATGACTCCATGCAATGCGTGGTGTGGAGAAAGACTTACGTGACACGAGCATATCCCTCGGCAGCATGGCCAGCACCTTGCTCGGCGCGGGGGAGGATAAATTCAAACTGCTTCGAGTTGTAGATGGCATCGAACACGGGCAAGATGGCACCGCCGGGATATCCAAAGACGTGCTTGACGTCGTGGCGGAGCATCATCTCGTGGAAGATCTGGCCACCGGACATACCCACGAACGAGTGGTCGTGGTCTGGCTTGACATTTGATGGACGCTCCAAAGGCTGAAGAGGAGATGCAGTCTTGGATCCGGTACTATTTTGCAAAAGGGAGAAGAGAAACAATTTAGCTCGCTTTCTTCTTTGCTTCTTCTCCACACACATACTCCACTATTGGGTGTCACTTGAGACAGAGAGAAAGACAAGGGAGAAAATGAACACTGGCTCACCTTGCTTGAGACGCGGGTGCGTTAGCGGTTGCTGCTGATGATCTGTAGCGAATCTGGGTGGCGGCGACCTTGGACAGTTGTGAGAGACCGGCCTTGTTCAAGGACCGAGTAGCTGTGGAGTATGCTGATCTAGCGAAGCGGGCGAGTGGTTGTGCTTGCATTGTGATGTATGTATATATGTGTGTGTGGTGTGTGAGGAAGTGTACACCTGTTGTTAATGATCAGCTGTCGTTAGTGAGGTGGGAGTGAACACTTGGAGATTGAAGAGTGGAGAGTGAGGAGTTGCTTGCTGTTGGCGATGGTATATAGTAAGCAAAAAGAAACAGACAATGGTAGCCTCGATGAAGGAAGGAAGAAGTGAAGTGGGAGTGAGAATAAGAAAGGAAAAAAAAAAAGGAAGTGGGGAGGAAGGACGAGGAGCGAAGGTATAAAAGCAAAAAATTTAAACGATCAAAGATCAGTAAAGGAGACACGCAAGAAGAGAGACAAACCAAGGCGAATAGCAGGGGTCTCTTTAAGTCCTGCTCTCGCCAATGGGGAGACACAGGCGCGGAGAGAAGAGAAAGAAAAAAAAACCCGAGATGAGTAAAATGACTTGGTCTTCAAGGAGGGTGTCGAACTGTTAACGGAATCAAGTTTAGCAGACTGTACCCAGTGGAGTCAAAAAAAAAAAAAAAAAAAATCGTTAAGTCCTCCGCCTCTTCATGTGGTGTGGGCTGCGTTAACAGTGCGAAGGTGCTTC
>KN042424.1:363452-382730 GCA_000739165.1 Podila verticillata NRRL 6337
GATGGATTGCAGGCGCGCGCTCTGATTGGCCACAGCGCTCTTACTCACACTCTGAGATAAGCATGCGTTCCATTCGACCAATCAGAGGCCACATCTCAATTTTGTCCGAAATGGAAGGTGAGTGTGCGCCCGTGCTTTATTTTTCTTGTGGTCTGTCCTGTTGATCTATAGTCTGTTGTCTGTTGTCAATGGCGCCTTGGTTGGCCACCGTTATCAATAGCCAAGCATCAGAACCCAGAACACAATATTAGACTTGTGGGAGATCGCTTTATCTCGAGTTGATTATCCCTCTCTCAATTGGCTTTGCTCTCTCAAAAACGGTCATCTCGGCTTTTTTTTAAATAATCCATATACTTGATGATGTTGCTGTTGAAGAGTTGAGTATCCCTCATTGATTTATTACAAACCAACACTCCATGGGAGAGATAGTAGTTGCTGGCGATGATGGTAGTTATCTCCTTTGAGTGGATCTGGTGCCTGACAGCAATGACCAAGGGCAGGGGTGGTTTCGATAGCAGATCGGAGGATAAGCAGGTGTGCCATGGATGACATCGCGCGAATAAGGTTGACCCCCTGCTCCGCCCTGACTACACGACACGACAACAGAGCAGAGTGAAAACGGACATGAGTAAGAATAAATTTCCGCTGCGTGGATTGGATGAGAGATGAGGGTTTGGATGGGTGGGATGGAACTTGTATATTGCAGCTGCACTTGATTCAACGCAACCCACTCAACTCAACTCAACTCAACCCACATTAGCAGGGGACAGTGACACCTTTGGATCTAAAGAATGACCGAGTAACCAACTCAAGTGAATGAACTCAAAAAAAAAAAAGTGAAAAATGAGCCAAAGACCAAAAAGAGTCATTTGCATAGAGTATCGACTTAAAGTACCTTTCCCACTTCGATTAGACCGTTCAATCATTCAATTGTTCAATCGTGCAGCTCAGTGTCTGTGTCTCCTTCGGGTGATCACGATAATGCTTTTCGTCGTGTTCCTGAAAATGATCTGCCAGTCCCCATCATATAAAACCCCCTTGCCTCATCCATCCAGATCCACTTTCTTTTTTTTTCTCTTTCTTCATACTCTTCAACCACCTTATCTGGCCTTCCTCCCCACTCTTTCACTTTCATCTTTCTTTGGTTGACGCTCCATCTTTTACACCCACAACTTAATCAACACACATACATATATTTCATCAAAATGAGCTTCATTGCCCGTACCGCTGTCCGCCAGCTCGCTCGTGCTGCCCCCTCCCGCGCCTTCTCCGTCATGGCCCGCTCTGCTGCCATTACCCAGGTCCCTAGAGCTGTTGCCTCCAAGGTAAACCATCTCGACATCTTTTTATTTAATCCCAACAACAACTCGGATCAAATATTGAGATAAATTAGAAGCGCAATACATTTTCGGATCTATGCAAGATCGCTAATCTTGTCCCTATCTGATATTATGTCAACAGGTCGCTTTCACCCAGACTCGCGGTGTTAGAACCATGGACTTTGGCGGCACCAAGGAGGTTGTTTACGAGCGCTCCGACTACCCAGCAGCCAAGCTCCAGGAGACCTTCAAGGACGACACCCTCACCGTCCTCGGCTACGGCCCCATGGGTCGTGGCCAGGCCCTCAACCTCCGCGACAACAAGCTGAACGTCATCATCGGTTCCCGCAAGGGTGCCTCCTGGGACAAGGCCGTTTCCGAGGGCTGGGTCCCCGGCAAGAACCTGTTCGAGATCACTGAGGCCTGCGAGCGCGGAACCGTCATCATGAACTTGCTCTCCGACGCTGCCCAGTCCAAGCTCTGGAACGAGATCAAGCCCTACCTCACCAAGGGCAAGACCCTCTACTTTTCTCACGGATTCTCCGTCATCTACTCCGAGGACACTGGAGTCATCCCTCCCAAGGACATTGATGTCATCCTCGTTGCTCCCAAGGGCTCCGGCACTACTGTCCGCAACCTCTTCCTCGAGGGTCGCGGCATCAACGGATCCGTCGCCGTTTACCAGGACGTTTCTGGCAAGGCCAAGGAGCGCGCTGTTGCCCTCGGTGTCGGTGTCGGTACCGGCTACCTTTACGAGACCACCTTCAAGCAGGAGGTCTACTCCGATCTCTACGGTGAGCGTGGTGTCTTGATGGGCGCCATCCAGGGTCTTTTCGTTGCCCAATACGAGGTCCTCCGCGCTCGCGGTCACACCCCCTCGGAGGCTTTCAACGAGACCGTCGAGGAGGCCACCCAGTCTCTTTACCCCTTGATCGGTGCTAACGGCATGGACTGGATGTACGCTAACTGCTCCACCACTGCTCAGCGTGGTGCTCTCGACTGGTGGAAGAAGTTCCACGCCGCTTCCAAGCCCGTCTTCGAGGAGTTGTACGAATCCGTCGCCAACGGTACCGAGACTCGCCGCTCCTTGACCAAGAACTCGGCTGCCGATTACCGTGTTGAGCTCGAGAAGGAGCTTGCTGACATTGCAGGTCACGAGATGTGGGTTACAGGCAAGGCTGTCCGCAAGTTGCGCCCTGAGAACAACTAAATTCGGGTCAAGAGTGCACATTTTAGTTCTTAGCATCATATTTTTCCAACCTTGTACCATACATTCTCCATATACATATAAAATCGCTTTGAATGAATAAAACGTCTTCTAGAAGAATCAAAAACCCATCTTCCAGTGTTCTGAACAACTCACTGCCGATGTGGTGCCAGGGACTTGAATGACACCGTGTAAGAACGACCCAAGAAACGTATGTCGATAGATAAATGCGAATTAATCCAATGCGATTTTCCAGCTGTGTGGCTTTGTCATGTTTTTGACCGTGTCTGTGCCTGCTTTTTTTTTGTCCTCCTGCATCCCAGCGCCATTTCCTTTTCCAGGAACGGACTAAAGCGTTTCGAAATATTCCCACAGCTTTGTACTCTGATCCCATCAACCCACCTTCCTCATTACCCCCAACAACAAGAACCATGTTGCGCCAAGCTGTCCGCATGACCACCCCTAAGCTGTCGCCCTCGGCCGTCGCCCAGGGTCGCATTCGCGCCATGAACAACTGGCTCGGAGCCCGTGTTAATGTAAATTCAGCGACACATGGAGGAACACGGGCAGGAGAAATGCAACGGCAATGTTGGAAGAGGGAGGGAGAGGCACCCAAGGACACAAACAAGTCTTAAGTGTGGGAAAATTCTGTCTCTTTAACAAAACAGCCTGCTCTTCTATCATTTAACCCCATTTAGATGTCGACCACTGCTGGCAAAGAGGCCATTGAGGTAACAACATAATCAGGAAAACACTTTGAACAGGACAGCCAACAGGACAGACAGGACATTAAGGATCACTCAACTAAACACCTTTCTTGGACAACATAGGCCGATGTTTTGCACCGCAAGCACCTCTCCAGCCGCACCTTTGTCCTCAACCGTCCCAAGGCCTTGAACGCCTTGAACTTGAGCATGGTCCGCAACATGACTCCCCAGCTCCAGGTACGTCTCACTTCTTCATACTTCATGGATCCTCGATATTCAATCCGAAACTAACCGACGTCTCTTACTTCATTACGGCCTATACGCGACACCAAACTCTGGAATGGACACACACAAACAAAAAAAAACGAAACATACAGGCTTGGGATGCTTCAGATCTGTGCAAGGTCATTGTCATCAAGGGCGCAGGAGAGAAGGCTTTCTGCGCTGGAGGCGATGTCCGCCAGGTCGTCGAGTTGGCCAATGCTGGCAAGCACAACGAGGCCTTGGACTTTTTCGCCGAGGAGTACAAGCTCAACCACATGATCGCTACCCTCCAGACCCCCTTTGTCGCCATCCTGGACGGCATCACCAGTAAGGATCACTATGTCAAGCAAGGTGATCAGGGAATACGACTCTACTGAAAGCTCATCTAACATGCCTTTGTTTTTACTTCGAATTGAACTAATAGTGGGAGGTGGAGTTGGTCTTTCTGTCCATGCACCCTTCAGAATCGCCACCGAGAAGACTCTTTTCGCCATGCCCGAGACCAACATTGGATTGTTCCCTGATGTCGGTGGATCTTTCTTCTTGCCCCGCTTGGACGGTGAGACCGGTACCTACCTTGGTCTCGTTGGAACCCGCCTGAAGGGCATTGACACTGTGTATGGATCGCAAGACATTATACTCGTGGAAGAAGAAAGGCGGATCAACACCCTCATCGCAGATTTCATGAGCTAACAGTGTATTTTTTTTTTTTTTTTTTTTTTTTTGGATTGTGATCTAATAGCTACGCCGGCATTGCTACTCACTACGTCCCATCAGAGCGCTTGGCAGCATTGGAAGATCGCCTTGCCGAGTTGGAGACCAAGAACCACGACGTGATCAACATGGCTATCGAGGATTTTGTCAGCGAGCCCGTGCACGGCCACAAGTACTCCCTCTCGGACGACCGTGAGGCCATTGACCGTTGCTTCCGCTTCAACACCATTGAGGAGATCATTGCCGCACTGGAGAAGGAGGGCACTCCCTTTGCCGCCAAGACCCTGACCACCTTGCGCACTGTATCGCCTACCTCCCTCAAGGTCACTCTCCAGCAGATCCGCGAGGGTGCCAACTTGGGCATAGCTGACTGCTTCCGCATGGAGCATCAGTTGTCTCGCCAGTTTTTGAGCGGTCACGACTTCTCCGAGGGAGTCAAGGCGCTTCTGATCGAGAAGACCAACGAGCCCAAGTGGGTCCCCGCCACAGTCGAGGAGGTCGATCGCGAAAAGATGTTGGGCCAGTACTTCCGTAACCAGGCCCCCGTTCCTTTGTCCTTGTCCAACACTACCACATGGAAGCAGTACCCCTTCCGCCGCTACGGCCTTCCCTCCGAGGAGGAGATCCGCATGGTGGTCAAGGGCGAGTCTGCAGGCAGCGGACCTCTCCAGCTGACTACTGAGGAGGTGGCCGACGTGTGCGTGAAGAAGAGTGGTGGCAAGATTGGTGTCCGTGAGAAGGTCCAGGAGGTCTTGTCGCGCAAGGTCACCAAGAACGCCGATGGCGAGCTCAAGTGGGTCAACTAAATATTGCTCATGAAGAGTGAAAGAGAGTAGTTGTCGAAGTAGAGGAAGGATTTTGCTGTACAGAAAAATACATATTAGATTATTATTACTATCGTTGCCCGAGACAATTTTGTTTTTGTCGTAAATATGAGATGCTCGGAGGAATATTTTGAAATGACCGACTGGCTTTTGTTTATCTTTGAGAGATCCTTGCTTGGATTTCATGTGAGTGTGTAGTCGAGGGAGTGGATGCGGGGTAAGCAGGCACAGACAGCGAGATGCATGGATTGATACAGATGTGTCAACAGATAAAAAAAATCGACAGCGAAAGGCAAATGTGGAGAGCAAATTTTGGTTAAGTCGATGTGTCATTTGCATTAACGGCACATGTCAGCCCATAGTTTAGCTTATCGACAGACCAAGAGGACGGGGTGGATGGAGGGAAGGGAGCCATTGTTTTTTTGGTTTTTTTTCGTATTTATATCAATCGCATCCAACGTTGTTATACCAACACCCCCTATCTGATCTCTCTCGTTCTCGCTCTTGTTGTTCTTTCTCTTTCCAAACCCCACCTCTTCTCTCATCTTTTCCTGATTATTATTACATCGACTGGATCACTGTCACCCCGGATATCACTTTTCTTCCTCCTCCCCCACTCACTCCGCCCACATCACACGCATATCGACATGTGGACATCAAGGATATTGAGCTCCACAGCAACCAGAGCAGCATCGGTACAAATACAAATGGGTCGACATTGCCTCGGCCAAGGAAAGGCGGGCACAACGTGAAGTGAGAACGATCGACTGACAGCGTGTATGATTCTCGCTTTCACCTTATGAAAATAGGCTTCAACGGCCATGATGTCCAGATCTCGAAGCTTGGCCCAATTCGCCCGCCAGTCCTCGTCCTCCACATCCGCCATCTCGTACAAGCGTACACACCCACATAAGCGCCACCCAGCACTCTCGTCCGAGTACCTCTATCCAGCCGCACCTTCGGCCGAGGAGGCCGTCTCCAACATTCTCTACAACACCCCACCAGGCGGCCGGGGCTATGTCCAGCAGCGCCACATCTTCAACTGTCTGGTCCAGAACGAGCCCGGTGTCCTCTCGCGCGTTTCAGGGATCTTGGCCGGACGTGGATTCAACATTGACTCGCTGGTGGTGGCCAAGACCGAGGTTGCGGATCTGAGTCGTATGACGATTGTGCTGCGTGGTGATCCTGAGACGATTGAGCAGGCCAGGAGACAAGTTGAGGATCTTGTAAGTGTTCTGTATATATTTTTCGAACGAGAGCCTCATTATGTGTGGAGAAATGAGCAAGAGATCCTTTTTTATTCACCGATCTATATTATCTATGTTCAAACTTTTTTTTTTTTGCTCTCGCTCACATGTATAGGTGCCAGTGTGGGCCGTGTTGGACTACACCGGCTTTAAGGTCATCCAGCGCGAGTTGTTGCTAATCAAGATCTCGATCCTGGGGCCTGAGCATGTCCGCGCACAGATCAAGTCCCGTGCACCTGGGTGGCAGATCATTCAAGACGAGACTGAGGAGGAGCTGTCGCCCTCCAACGCACTGCGCCAGACCCACGCGCATCTCAAGTCGCTGACAGAGCTGGCGCATTTGTTCCAGGGCAAGGTGGTGGATGTGAGTAGCGACTGTGCAGTGGTGGAGCTGTCGGCTAAGCCGGACAGGATCGATGCGTTTATCAAGCTGGTGAAGCCTTTCGGGATCCTGGAGGCGGCACGCAGTGGGATGATGGCGATGCCTCGTTCGCCGATCTACGACATGCATGATCATGAGGAGCTGGCGGAGGATGTTGGGTCGAGTGTTGACGCGACGATGTTGCCCCCTGGATAGAGTAGAAGGGCACAGTGTAATTTATTTGGTGGCAAGTATAAAAAAAAAAATTACAAAGACCACATGACTTTGGGCTTGGCGCCAATGATGAGGTGGTTCTCCCACTCAGATAATTTTTGTCCTCTTTTTTGTTTGCTGGCGAATTGGACCCTGCAAGAAATATGTATCCGCTCTGTACATGCAAGTCATGTCCGTCTGCTGTCCTGTCGAGAATTTCTGTGTTCAAAAATGTGGGTGGATGAACTATGTTGTTGCGGTTGTAACAAGTGAGCTTTTTCCAAAGTGGTTTTGGCTTTTGTCCAACATCCTCTTGCCTCCATTTCCTCACTGAATTCAGGCACCATCACCAGTTCCCACAGCAAATTAAATTACGGTTGATTGAAATTGCGAATGGGGGGAAGCCATGTTTCGAGACTAATATCAGTGATATGAGGGTTATGGTGAAGATTGGGGATGGACAGACAGACCAGACAAATCATGAGTGGGCCTGCTTCACTTTGTCGCTTTCTTCTTTTTCCGCATTCTCATCCTTCTTCCTTGTTTCCCTACTCATGTATCGCGCAAGCACCAAGCGACTCTTCTTTTTACTAACAGCCACCATTTGATCCCATCCAACCCCTTGTCGCCCACTCCTTCGTTCCTCCTCGTCTTCTTGTTGTGGCTGTTGTTCACCTTCACTCTTTGGCTCTCCATCACTCTCACTCTTTCACCCTCTCACTCTTTGTCTTCTCTTCAACCCACCCATACTCTCACACCAAATACCCCCCCTTTGTCCCAACTTGCTAAACACACCCCATCCAAAGAGAAAAAGGCTTATTTTTTTTCACAAAAGCGCACGTTGTCACTTTTTTTTTTTGTAGGACAAAACAAACAAAGACAACACAAAAAAAAGCAGCTGGCTCTCTCTCTCTTTCACCACACATTGCACTCCATTCCTCACTCCACTCCTCTTCACCTGTGCACATCCTCATATTTACTCACTTTCACCTCACTCAAACACTCATTCAACCGCCCTCCCTTTGCATTCCTGCATTTGCAATCAGCCTTTTCCTGTCCTTCTGTTTCAGCTCTTATCTGTCCCTCGTTTCTTCTTCTTGCGATTAACCCCAGCCAACCACACACATACAATGATCTCACGGCTTGTAAGTATTTCAGGTCTTGCAGAAATGAATCACAGAACAAGACTCCCAACACATCCAGAACCAACAGCTTAACCATGTCTCCAGGAAACCATGGATGGATGCTTGGGCACCAGCAGCCAACAAAAAAAAGGCGGAGGATGCTTTTATTACGGCTCATCCTGGAGCACAGAGAGGGCATCATTGCGAGTATTCGAAAGAAATATTGAGCGGAGACACAGACAGGCACTTGAGGATACATTGGAACAAATAGGACCCTTCCTTCATCCTATTCCCATGTCCACACTCGACTTGTTTATTTTGTTCGACCCAACGGACACTTCTCAAGCCTTGATGTATTTTATTAAGTTGTTGAGCAAAACTATGGCGACTTCATATCTCTCGACCTACTTTGCCGAGGGCCTCCTTGGATGCACTGTTCACTGTTCGGGACTGTCTCAACTGGTGGGAAAGTGATCACGTGTATGGAAAGAATACCCTTGCCTATCGCTCAACTGAGCGAATGGGCTTGGACCCCCCTCAACGACAACTTGGACCCGATTAGCGTAGACCTAGTATAGTGCCAAATCTAACACTTTTATTTTGCAACCTCATTTCTATTGATAACACCGTGTGCATAGACCGGCGACTCTATATGGTCCCGATATTCACTGGCCTGGTCTGGAATCCAGGCGATTGTGATCGTGGCACTCGAGACCATCATCTTCCGCCTCCATGCCACAGAAGTCACCAATATCAAGGATGCCATTGCCACCATTTCCGCCACCACCTCGCTCAGCAACAGAAAGTCACCCTATACTCCTACCAATGACGACAAACTGCGGGTGGTCCAGTCTTCGCGAGTGCTCTCAGTCTACCACATCCTCTTCATTGTTGCTCAGCTCTTCCAGATGATTCTTCTGTGTGACGCTGTAGGTTATTTGTTGGGAGAACACAAACATCGTTACTTTCTTGTTGTTCTCTTTTACATGGCGCTAACTACTGTGCACCTTTTGTTGTTGTTGTTGTTGTTGTTGTTGTTGTTGTTGTTGTTGTTTGGACGATGGTGTAGATGTACAACAAAAACACAATCCAGATTATTGCCATCGTCGTCTTCAACTGTGCGATGGTGGCCTATGCCGGATTGCAGATGAAGCAAGCAAGCGAGATCCTGGTTGCGACACCCACTGACAGCTTGCAAAACGCGATCCTGGATATTTTTGGCGCCAACAAGTACAACCCAATACCATACCATGCGTCTCTGCCTTACGAGATTGCTGTGTTGGTGCTGATGGCGATATTTGCAACCGTTTTTGCCTTCATTGCATACAAGCTCTACAAGGAATTCGGATGGTCCATTTACAAAAAGATTGGCGCTGACCTGGCTATGCGAGGTACTTTTTAAGCTTACAGTGAGTGATTCATTATGTCAAAAGCACTACGTACATCCACGAAGACTGACCGCTTGTGGAATATTTTAGACATGTACAAGGTGTACCAGATCTTCATCATGATTGTCAAGTTCGACATCTTTTTCCAACTCGGATTTTCGGCACAGTTCCTGTCGCTCATCGTCATGCGGTACGAGGATCAAAAGCTATTCCCGGACGAACTCCAACTATCGCAGCAGGCGATGACCAACCTCATTGTCGTGCATTTGATTCTGTCCACGGGAGCGTCCATCATTTTACCATTACTGGCGTGGTGGGGGGTACGTTTTTGCAGCTTTTGGTACAACTTGCTAATGTGAGCTTCGGGCTGACTCTACATTTATTTTATTTTTTTCTCGTGCATCTTTTCTAGCTCAAGCGCGAAAGCAAGTTATCGATGTACTGCTTTATCGTAGGTGGTTTTGCGGCACTGGTGTACAACATCATGAAGTTGACGCAAGTATTCGACGAGAGCAGTCGGTTTATTGGCGCCAACAAGTTCCTCATCTTTTTCTGTGAGTGCAGGATATGACAACAAATGGAGCAACCAGGGACAACACCTGCTGGCAAGGCACTAACTCATACTCTTCCGCTTCTCTTATGAATTGACAGTGATTATCAACCTGGTTCTCGGGATGGTCACCATTTACCTTGCATGGGTCTGCATGAAGAATTTTAATAACGGCTTAAGTGCTCACAGTACGTCGAGATAGACATTTTTTTTCTTTTATTGTGATCGTGTTCAGTTCTGTATTCATGTACTTACGCCACACTTTCAACTCCACATTCAACTCCACAAAAAAACTAGTTGGAAAGGTCTCGGGAACAAATATTTACCCCATGGAGTCAGTCAGTGGGTCGGGCAACAAGCGCTGGTCGATAGAATGAGCATTGGAAGGAGGAAGAAAACGAACGCACTTGAATTGTGTTTTTTTCCTCTCTTTCTCTTTCTTTCTTCCCATCAAAGACACTCTTTTTTTGCTTCCTGCTGGAAAGGCTAGCTGACCCACCCATCCGTCTATGTAGATTACCACGATAATATATACCCGTTCTTACATGAATTTATTATGAATTGGTGGCGCAAATGGCGAGTGATGACGCAGCAGTAGCTCCTGAAGGTCGCCCTGGCTGATGCACCCCAAATCTCACCCTCGCACCCTCGGCGTTGTGAACCTTATCAAGGAACGAGGTATTTCTTCCTTTGTTTTCTTTTTTCTTCTTCTTCTTCACCCCCTTCCACACATCCAAACATAATCTAAAATGGCTCTTGAACGCACCTACATCATGGTACGGAAAACGAATCACTTTCGCCACGCTGCGAGCTACGAAACTAAACAGGAATAGAATCATGAACGGAGGAAAAACTGACATCGCCCTTTTCATTTCATTCTTCCTTTCATTTGATTAACAGGTTAAGCCCGACGGCGTCGAGCGCGGTCTCGTTGGTGAGATCATCAAGCGTTTCGAGAACAAGGGTTTCCAGCTCGTTGCTCTCCAGCTCTTGAAGGTACGTTCTCTCTCTCTTCTCACTGTCAAGAGCGCGACCGTGCTTTTGTCGACAGCAAACTACATCGAAAAAATGTCTTTGTCGCCCTAAAACTCATCTTTACTACTCTCTTTTCTCCTCGCGACTAATAGCCCACCCGTGCCACCCTCGAGCAGCACTACGCTGATCTCTCCGCCAAGCCCTTCTTCGGCGGTCTCATGAACTACATGACCTCCGGCCCCGTTGTACGTTATCACTTTCCTTGTTGTTCTTTTGCAGGAATCAGAGCTGGCGAGCGGGGAAGCTCCTGAACGACCTAAATGCGATACTCATTCCTCTGTGCTTTTCGTTTTCGACTATATTTTTTATTAGGTCGCCATGGTCTGGTCTGGTAAGGGTGTCGTCAAGTCTGGCCGTGTCCTCCTCGGCGAGACCAACCCCTTGGCTTCCCTCCCCGGCACCATCCGCGGTGACTTCTGCATTGACGTCGGCCGCAACTTGTGCCACGGTTCCGACTCCGTCGAGAACGCCGAGAAGGAGATTGCTCTCTGGTTCCCCCAGGGTGTTGTCGACCACCAGCGCGTCATGGAGAAGCTCATCTACGAGTAAACTTTTCGTTTTCTTGAAAAACTAGATGGTCGTCTCCCACAGAGGCCAACACAATAAAAATACATAAATTACAAAAAAAACTGGAGCAACGTCTTTTTATTTCGATGTTTGCAAGGATGTGGAGTATTACGTTCAGGAAACAAAGGCTGCCAGAGTGTGCGAGAATGTGTCGAGGCGATTGGATCATCAGACAACATTAAGCAGGTCGCCCATGTCTTGCATACAGTTCTTATAACAACCTTTTTTTACCTACCCAATTGACCAACGCGTCCACACACGTGTGGAAGAGGTGCGGTCCTCAATAATTTATCTCACGGCAGAGTTAAACAACGTGTTGAGATTACTATGTATTATTTCTCATGTTATCCACCTTGGTGACAGGCAAGCAGAGTGTATTGTTGCTCCTCCTTGGTCCAGCTTTTGCTTCTTGAGAGTAAAAATTTTTGCCACCCAAACACTCCACCCTGTCCATTTTATGGTTCATTGCTGTGCACAAGTAAAAAGAAGTATTCCACTGCTATTTGAGCGAGTAAAGCACGAACGCCTGGCGCCTCAACTCTATGCAAGCACCCTTGCAACCTCTCTTCATTGGCACCGATAGGCAAATGACCTATGCAATTTGAATTTGAGCTACAACCATGCTGTATGTTGCCCCCCCCCCCCCCCCCTTGGTCCCCAACTCCATTGAGATCAATGAGAAGGATGTTCGCTCTATGAACTCCTCATCCTGGGCAGTTCAGTTTGGTCCGCCACCTTTCGCCCAGACGCGCAAGAGCACCTTTGAAAATCACAAAACCATAAAAATCATTGGTGTCTTGGATGAGAGGGCATATTTTACTGCAGCGTGCGCAATTCTGCCTTTTTCCATCCAGCCATCCAACAGGTCCCCCATCCAACAGGTCCCCCATCCAACACATCTTCCTCATCAATCCTCGCCGCCCTTCATCAAACGCACTTCATTAGTTCCTCAAACATAGCAGCACTCATACATCTCAACCATGTTGCGGCCAATTTTCTTTGCTGCACTCCTCTTCCTCCTGTTCGTCTACTGGCGCCAGCCCAGTACATCGACCTCGTCGGCGGCCGTCCCCAAGAGTAAGACCGAGCGGGTGATCCAGCATCAGGCCGTGCGCCACTCTGGTGCATCACGCGACTTATCTGCGGCTTCCAAGAGCGGGCGCACAGTCGCTGTTGGAGACTTGCATAGCGATCTGGACCAGACGCTGGCAGTGCTGCGTTTGGCGAACGTGATCGATCAGGACCAGAACTGGTCGGGCGGGCAGGACACACTTGTCCAGACTGTATGTCTTTTTGATCCATTTCAAGGATCCAACTGTAGCATTCTATCATGTTATTTCTCACATTTGTCTGACCTATATCTATTCCTAATCTATCTTTTTTTTTTTTAGGGTGATATTGTGGACCGTGGCCCGGACACCATTGCGATCTACAACCTCTTTGACAAGCTCAGGAAGCAAGCCAACGCGGCTGGCGGTCTGGTAAATAATTGACAAATACATGGACAAAAAATATTCCGTCATGCAAGCTATTCTCTCTATTTGGAGGAGGGAGGCAACCAAAACTCAACCTTTTTATTTTCCCCATTTTTTGCTTTATATTTAGGTTGTCAACGTCTACGGAAACCATGAGGTCATGAACCTAGGTGGCGACTTGCGCTATGTGACCGAGGAAGATTACGCCTCTTTCGGTGGGCGCCTGAAGCGCAAAGAGGCCTGGGACGTCAAGACCGGCTGGTTGGGCAAGCAGATCTACAGCAACTTCAACATCACCTACAAAAGCGCGCATACCGTCTTTTCGCACGGAGATCTGGAGCCCGAGTGGGCACGCTTGGGCGTCGACACACTGAACTTTATGGCACGGGAGGCAATCTGGAATAATCAGTTCCGGGCACCGATCTTCCAAGGCGATGGTGGGTTGGGGATGAGAAGGCTTGTGATCATATGTGTAGCAACTGAATTGGATAATCACTCACTCTGTCTCGTCGTTTATTTTCCTCCGTACTAAATAGGTCCTATTTGGAGCCGTGGACATGCTACCGAGGAAGGCGGTGAAGCAGCGACGTGCAAGCGCATTGAGGCCGTGAAGAAGGCTCTTGGAGTACGCACCTTTGGATCACCACACGGAGATCGGATTTGTGATTTGTTCTTGTTTTACTGACATAATTCATTTTATTTATCGCAGGTCAACCGATTGATCTCTGGACACACTCCTCAGTACCGGACAGGAAAGATCCTCTCAATCTGCAATGGTAGCTACATGGTTATCGACGTCGGCATCAGCAAGTACTATGGTACGTTGGAGACCAAGCATGTCTGGAATTGGGCAATCGGGACTATATATGCATGCAGAAAATTAACATTTCATCGTTATGTGTCTAGGTGGACACTTGGCTGCACTGGAGATCATTGAACACAATGATGGAACCCAGAGTGTCTATGCACTCTATCCAGGTGGCAAGCGCAAGGTGTAAAGGGTGGCATATATGAAGAAACGTCCTTTTATTTTTTGTCATTGCTATGCGTTTATTTTGACAATTACTTTAAGAAAATATATATCATTACTTTGCAAAAAACGAACAGAATATCAACTATAAAGAACTTTTTGTTTCTTAACGAGAGAAACGAAGAAGGAAGGCGACCAGGATGCCTCCAATGACAACTCCCTCCATGAAGCCAAGGCTGCTCCTTGATGCCTCGGCGGCGGCGGCGGCCTTCTTGATGCTCTCTTCCTGCTCCCGCTTCCATACCAGGAGAACTTCTTTGATGTCGCAGACGATGCTCTGACGAAGCTCGGTGACATCGAGCTCGGTCTTCTTGTCTACGGAAACGTCGTTGCTGGGCATGGTCGAGGTGTAGGTGGCCACTGGGGGTTCGGAGGTCTCTTCAGGGATGGTGGCGACGGATGATTCGGCAATGATGGTAGCGACGGATGAGCGACGGCGAATGGAAGAGGATCTCGAAACTGATGGAGTGGAATCTAAATTGGAGAGAAAAAAAAAGCGAGAGGGAGAGGTGAGCATACAGGAAAAAAATAAGATTCAGGGTCCCCACGCGTTGGCCAAGTGCACGTGGCGCGTGTGTTGTTGTATCCTTTGTTTTGTATTCTTACCTTGATAAGACGAGGCGGCACTGGAGATGGTATCCTTCTCCGGGTCGAAGCCATCCTCCCAATGCATCAGCTCCATGCGACTGGCGCGCACGGTCTCGCGGCGCAGGATCCCGACGGCCTTCATGATCATGGCGCGCCACTTGAGGTTGATCTCCATCCGACCCAGGTCCTCTTCTTCTAGGTCAATGAACTGTGCGCCGTTCAGGCATGCCGACTATTATTATTTTTTTCAGAAACATAAGAATAGAGCAATGGTTAGTTTCGTGTTGAAACGGCAGTGGGCTTGTTCTCTCCATTGACATTTGCATGCAGGGTAAAGGGAGCTATGTGGTAGAATAAAATGTGATCGGGATAGAAAGCAGGAGACTTGGTGTAAACTTGTTTCAATCCAAAAATGAAATACATTTACCTGGCGAACATAGCGTCCTAGGTCCTCGGTGATGGCCCGGGGGTAGAACCGGAGACTGTAGCCCAGGTACTCGGCCACATGGCTACTAGTCCACGCACGGACATCGGTTGGCAAGTTAGGGTACGGAGTCTCGTCCACGATCATGGTGGCCGATCGTGTTAGTTTTGACTCGCTGGTCTTCCAAGGCGACGTTGGAGGTGAGGGCAAATGAGGTGCTGATCCGAGTGAAGACGACGACATGACGGGCATGGATCCAGCCCGCTCGAGTGACGAGGTTCTTGAAGACCGGCGTTGTGGGATATTGATGGGCGAGGACGATGGAGAGAACGGAGCAGGGTTCGAGGATGAGTGAGGAGGAGAGTGCTGCGAAGATGTTGTTGTCGGAGAATAGTAGTCCTTTGAGAGGGTCATCTTGGGTGGATAGACCTTGCGCTGGTTGAGCTGCTCTTTCATTGGGGTCGGAGGGTATTCGAGCGGGACGTTGACCTTTTTGTAGTAGATCACAGTATTGAGGTCATCCTCGTCGAGTTCTGGGAGGGTGTGCTCGATGGATGTTGTTGGCTGAGCCGAGTCCATTATGGAGGTCTTTGATGTTCTTCTGGAAGTAAGGTGAAAAGTAGTTGTTTAAGGTGGGCAGGTAAAGATGCAGGAACAAGGGAAATTGAAAAAAAGGGCAAAGAGAGGGTCGTTAAGAAAGTGGGGAGAAGTCTACAAAATGGGACAGCAAAAAGGTCATGAATAAACGGACAGAACAACAAATGGGATCCGTGAAGGAGACGGAGGGGAGTGAAGAAAAGATGAAGAAGAGGGAGAAGGAAAGGAAGAAGAAGAAAGAAGAAGAGTGGGCGGTGAAGGCCCACCCTGGCTTGGTTTTATGCCATCCGCAGGGCAGACAGCAGTGCAGACAGCGAGTATCGAGAGTTGAGACGGCTGTGACGGACCAGATCGAAACTGTAATGAAGTGCCCCTTTTCCAAAATATGGCCATGACCATGACCCCATCCCAAAGACAGAAAAAGAAGCGAATGACCACTTTTTAGCCCGCACCTCCGCTCTTTGACTGTGTCAGTCTCTATCTCACTGCGTCTCGTCGCCCGTCCACTCGTTCATTCACCTCTGGAACTTGGCACACGTTCGGTTATTTATGTAACGAAAAAAAGTCATGCCCTGGCCAAACTAACGTTGCAATAGTGGCCTTTGGGCATGGGCCAAGGGCTGTACCCATGGCCCTGTCAAATGCCGTAATCACCCTCCTGAGACAAGCAAAGTTATGCAAAACCCTTGGTTATCCGTCGAGCCATGCCGTTGCAAATTGCAAGGTGTGTGGGCAAATGGCATTATGATTTTTTTTTTCTTTTTTTTTTTTTGATGGAAGCATGTGACTTGCTTTTCCTTGCAGCTTTGAAGACCATGTCCATGCCTCGAAATCACTCTGCACACCATTCACTCCCCTTTCTACCCTCCCATTCGCCTTCATTTCCTTCTTCGTCACTCATCCTCCCACTCAACTCCACAACTAGAGATAGATTCCTCGTCATTTCACCCGCCCACCCTCATACCCTCCCTTTATACCAGCTCCATTAGAATTCCTTATTTGTCTTCTCAGCACGCCCTCCCTCACAGTCGACCATACTCAACCTCGACTCTACACAAAGGCGCTACGAACCAACCACTCGGATCCACAAAACCATGGAGTGGACCAACGTTTCTTTTGACTATGTTCTCGATGACTTGTCAAGGTATGATCTAAATATACTGTCGCTCACCTTCCCGGTCTCTCTCTCGCGCGCGTGCGCTCGGGCTCGGGCTATTCTGAGGAGCCAAAAAAGACAAGGCATCGCTAACCCAAGAAACATTTTTTACTTGATAGTCGCTTTATTTTGAACTTGCCGGAAGAAGAATTGAAGTCCATCGAGCGCATCTTTTTCCAGATTGAGCAGGCTCACTGGTACTACGAAGACTTTATTCGCGAGCGGAACCCAGCCCTGCCCAGCTTTTCGCTCAAAAAGTTCTCCGCCAAATTCTTCCAGCACTGCCCACTCTTGCATGAATGGTCGAACGAGCACGAAATAGCCTTCGCCACCTTTATGGATTATAAGGTCAGAGTTCCGGTTTGCGGTGCTATCATCTTGAACGAAACGATGGACAAGGTGAGAAACGATATTTTTGGAGGACCATACTGATGCATTGTAAAGACACGGATCATGACATGATACTGACGCACCTACCTTGTGGCTCCACTACCAGTGCATTTTGGTCAAAGGATGGGTCGCCAAATCATGTTGGGGCTTTCCCAAAGGAAAGATTAACAAGGATGAACCGGATACGTTATGCGCCATTCGTGAGGTATCTTGGACACTTCACTTCCAATGATGATTGCAAACAGACGTTGTGTATGCCGACTAATAGCGACTTCTTTTCTCTGGGCCTTTGCCATAGGTGTGGGAGGAAACAGGGTTCGATATCTCGAGCAGGATCACAAACGAAGACTATGTCGAGCTGACCAAGAATGATCAAAGGATCCGCCTGTATATAATCAAAGGTGTGCCTGAGGATACTATCTTTGAAACCCAAACAAGAAAGGAGATTAGCGTAAGTTTTTTACCCCTTCGTTTCCACGAAACTCAGTGTTGCCCTGCATCTTCCTCCTATCCTTCTCTGTTCAGATTGTCTGACCATTTTCTTGTTTACCTTTTGGTCTATAGAAAATCGAATGGCATCGCTTAGTGGATCTTCCAGCAACAAAACCCAAGCCCATGGATCGCGGCCATCATTCAGGCAAAGAAAGCGGGTCAGACAGAGCGTCCAACGCAAACGCTATCAGGAACTTTAACAGATATTACATGGTCACACCTTTTGTCCAGTAAGTCTGCATGCGAACCATCGTTTATTCCAGTCACTGACTTGAGAAATCTCATACTGATGATCGACGCTCCCTTCGTGCTGTTTTTATGTTTTTGTAGAAAACTCAAGTCCTGGATTGCCGTGCAACGAAAGATCGCCAAGCGCAAAACTTCCACGATACCCATGGCACCAATTGTCGACCATTCTGCATTACCTGTAATCTCGTCCTCAGTGGCATCGAAAGACTCGCACCTACTGAAAAGTATGCTTGGAATTGGAGCCGCGCCGTCACTGTCAACACCACAACCACACGACCACCCCATCAACATATCACCCATCGCATCCCACCCTTCGAGCGAATCACTCAAGGCTATCCTTGGCATCCAAAACAACGTCAACGGCACACCAACAACAAAATCATTCTCTCCATCAATGAGGGCGGCTTCAATCGGTACTCCAGAATCTTCAACCACCAGTAACGGAAGCCAAACACTCAAAGCTTTATTAGGAATCCCGTCATCCGCTGACAGTACACCACTGCCTCAGCACGTAGGAGTATCGCCAGCTTTTGCCCACAGTACCAGCCAAGGAACAACGCACCACTGGCAGAATTCTCCTTCGTTGCCCTACAGTCCTAGCCTTAACCGCCACTCGATGCCCGCCCAACAACTTGGACACTCGGCCCATGGATCTGGATCGTTCGGAAGAAAGTCGTCAGTGGACCTATTAGCACTTTTGAACAGCGGGAGCAGCTTGGGATCCTTGGATGGAGGAGGAGGAGGGTCACCCATGATATCGCACTTTATTCAACCAGGCAACGAACTTGTGGGAGGCCATCTTAGCCATAACGGGAACAGCAGGCCTCTGAGCTATGGAGGACAAGGAAAGATGGGTGGGTCGGCTACGTTTTCGAATGGATATACAGGAGCGCGATCAAGCAATAACAGTCCGCGAATGGACCAACAGCGGCGCGCCAAAACCAACAGCATGCAGAACTTTACCTTTGATATTGACGCACTCGTCTAGAAAAAGAAATCAAAAAGATGTGTGGTATTGTCCAGTGGCCTAAAAACCCAAGATTTCGACAAAAAATAAAAGAAAATAAATATTAAAAAAAAAAGCCTTTAAACCTTGATGCACTCGTCTAGAAAAAGCAAAAAGAAAAAGGATACGCGTTAGTGTCAAATGACCCTACAAATTCAAGATAAAAAAGAAGCGTACCTGATCCTCATGAAGATTTCGCTCGGATATCTCGGATCTGTTGTCCCAAGGAGTCAGGAACAGGGCTGGGATGGGCGAAGCCATTACGAACAAACGAATAAGTTAAGGGGTCTTGTTAATAGAGACCCGTTAGAAGTGAGTGACACCCATCTCAAAAATGATTTATCGGAGCTC